>CM051455.1:53214737-53546371 GCA_028274465.1 Plantago ovata | reverse complement strand
GGTCTTTGTCATCATACCTTTATATGCCATGTGTATTATTATGTTGTTCTCTACAGACATATATGTTTAGACAGTAATAATGTCATTTTTCACATATATTTGGTCGTGAAGGTTCTTTCTTGCTCACATATATTTGGTTGTTATTTTCTTTCTTGCTTCTCTCTTTTTGCCATTCTTTTTGAATTTGTTTGGTTTAGGTTATCTGATTGTGCTTGAGTGTGAATTTTCTTTCTTTCTCTCTCTTTCGCGAGTTCTAGCATTTCATTGGTTTGTTATGCTTGTGTGTGGGAATGTGTAAGTGTAACTCCGCCTGCATTGGTTGCAGCTGGTACCGAGCCCTGAAAAGGATGAGGGGTCATGACCTAGAAGCGTATATAAATGTGTGTATCTGGTATCTGGTCTAGCCTATACAACTTTTGCTAGGAGTGATGATGATTTATACCCTTTTCCTTTTTAGTATTTAGCCGCCAGCTCCCGTGTGCAGTTTTTTCAGTTATACAATGCCAAGTGTAGCATAGCGTTTCTTTAGAGCCGTCATCTAGCATTCTAGCTGATGGTGTAGGGCCTTGAAGAAATTCTTGACAAGCTCTCAACATTTTGCTAGACACTCTCTGAGTGGAGTGAACTTGAGACCCACTTTCTGCTCTCATTTTCAACATTGTATGTAGGTGCATATGGCTCCAATTATACCTCAGCTTTGCTATATGGAATTTGTTTGTCAAACTTTCTTTTTTAATGTTCGTTTCATCGTTTCTACAATTAAGGCTGCCAACATTCTCCTGACTTCACTATAGATTTGATGTAGTATCACTATGAGCTGAATCACTCTTTGATGTATTGGATTTGGCACACAAAATAAGAAAATATGCCACAGTACTGAACACCTTGTATTTGTGTTTTACATTATTATCAGTTCTACTCCATACTTGTATTTTGTTCAAGTTATCACTTATCAGTACTCTATCAATCTATTTGGTTAAATTTGCTGTCTGAATAATACAAACTATCTGCTCTCTAAGTTTTGTACTATAGTCTATTAGTTCCACGGATCAATGTAGAGAAAAGCATTAGGTTATGTTTTTGACATTAGCGAGTTGTACTTAATTGGGGCATGCCCCTCTAACTCATGCACTTTCCTTGGGTTTCAATGAATTTTAATGTGCTTCAAAATAAATAATACTTACAAACTATCTGCACTCTAAGTTTCACACTATGCTCAACTCTTACTATTGGGAATGCATGATGATTGTATACTTTCTTGTTTTTGCACTCAACTGATCCAGTGTCTTGTCTTCCCAGGTCGAGATTGTTATATGTTCAGGAGGAAAATGCTCATAGTATGGATCTCTACCGTTCAAGATGGTGCTGATATCATCGAACAGCTCCCTCCCTTGAAAAGAAATAACTGATAGCCTGTGCCCGCTTCATCACTGATCACTCAGATCTTGTCTCTAATGGCCTCACTGATCACTCAGAACTTGTCTCTAATGGCCTCACCTCATCTGAAATGCGCACTTTCTCCATCTCCACGTAGCAGAGGACACATATGAGCAGACCTACGGATTCTCCCCTGCACCACTACCTTTTTTAGAAACCTCTTCCTCCAAGATATTTTGAACCAGGAGAGATTAGGCGTTTGTCCTTTGTTAACGTTTTGAATTTTTGATTGAGAGGATCAAGAGGGGGGTTTTGTTGTAGTTTTTTTTTTATTGGGTCAGTTTAAGATCTGTGGATGGAGTACGACCCGGTACTCCCCTAGGCTTCATGCTGGACCGGCCTTCAATTGGTCTGGTTTGGCTCGAACTCAAATTGTCAGGCCTACTATGTGGAAAAGTTGAAACCCTGGCATATCTTACAAGTTAGGCTGCTGTTGTGTTCTTTATGTTTCCTTGAATATTGATTATGCCTGAAAATACAAACATTGTTTATCTTATGGCACTTATAACTTATGTTTCTTTCATGTCATTTTCATAGTCAAATTGGAGGATGATCTTTCAGTAAGCTTACAGACTACACAATTCAAGCACTTAGTAAAACAGAATGATACAAATAAGTAGGTGCCTAACAAAGTTCCACTATAAAAAATGGAGCACAATTTGAAGCCAAATTTGTCCCTATATATGTTAATCCCAGCTCCACGTTAGTATGTACTATGTAGTTTTGTCGACCTGGGAGAATTAATGACTCAAAATTAAAGATGTCTATCTTGCCTATGTGTCCGCATGAGCTCCTTCCACTATTAAAGAAATTGGTGTATTTTGAACTGCTCAAATTAATAAGGGTATATTAAAAGAAAAAAGTCAACAAATATGAGCAGTACTAAGCAAAGTTGGTAAAAACTTTATCAAAATTTGTCACAAATCACAACTTGAAAAATGGGTGTGCAGCATAAAACAATCTTGGGACTTTCTATTCTTAGGTCGGCAACCGACCTTAACACAGGTCTTCAATAGATCGTTGACATGCGACACTTAATTTAATCTGATCCCTTCTTTTTGGTTCAAATCTATTATACATGTAATTTTTGGTACGATGTATTAATAATCTTTTAATTAATTTATAAAAAGTCCACCAAAAATATAAATTGACTATAATGCCCCTTTTTATATGTACATATTATTATTTTAAAAAAATTGAAAATTAAAATTTTATATTATTAACATTTCTCATAATCATATTAATTAATTAAACTTCTTATAAATTATACAAATTAATTATTTTTTAAAATTAATCATCACTTGATTATTCAATCAATTAAGGAATTCTTCAATTAAACATATTCATCATCAATCGACTGAATACACTGAAGAACCCTAACTTTCATCGTTCGTCAACTGACATCCTCTATTTCATCTTCATCGTTCTAGTCGACATTCTCTGCCGGCTCTGAATTTCGTGCATCTCTTCACCAGTCTCTGTGTATTTTCATTGAATTTAATTTGTATATTGTAATTACTAATTCAGTTTCTTTATACATGATAGATTAAGAACGATTTATCTGGTTGTGCATTGTATGACGTTAGAATTCTGCTACGTCTCTTCACCAGTCTCTAATCCCTGCGCTTCTCTTTTGATTTTGAGTGCTGCCGGTTGACTTTGTGGTCTCAAATCAACTATCGTCTGACACATAGCTAACAAATATCATACATGTGCATCTTTGCTCCTTTCACCATGGTGAGTGTGATAACTTTGGAAATGGATATTGGGGAAGAAGGGTTAACATCTTTGTCGATTAGAATTGAATTGGATGATTTTGATTTTGATGACAATCAAGTATTTTGATTTTGATTAAATGAATTTTAATTGAATTATTTTAATTTTATAAGAGTATTTTTAATTATTTTAAATATATAATAAAAATTATAAATCATTTATTCAATAAAAAAGTTAGGGGTATAATGTACATTCAAGATTTATTATTAAAATTAAATAATTTATAATTAAAATAATAAGTTCGTACCAGTGTCATGTGGCATTCATTTAATGGAGACCTGTACTCAGGCCGGTAGCCGACCTGAAAATAAAAAGTCCCAAGAATCTTTGATGATTTAGAAAAAAAATTCTCTTCAAGAACATAGAAGTACCATCTTTTTTTTTTTTTTTTTACGGTAAATTTAACTATACCATACTCGTACTCCTACACAATTTATTTACAATCCTATAACTCCAAATACACTTATACCAACCTTATGACCCCCTCGAAATTCGAACCTCCAACCTCTCTTGTGTTATCCGGCACCTTTATCATTCGATCGCCCTTATAACTTCCATAAGAATAAATACAATTACATTTGTGTATTAAAAATTTTGAAAATTCTTTAAAGTTACTACTCTATTTTACATTTTGTATGGAATTACTATCTTGTATTATTATAATAATCCAATATATATATATATATATATATATATATATATATATATATATATATATATATATATATATATATATATATATATATATATATATATATATATATATATATATATATATATATATCTATATATATATATTTCACTTGATAATTCATGTAAATAACCAACAATATATCGGAAAAGTATGCTTTCATCCCAATTGAAATTTCCACTGACATACATAGATGCACGTGTAACTAAATCATCCAGATCGATCTTACAAATATTGTTGAGTGTGAATTGTTACCACAATTTTTTGTCTTGAAAGAGAGAAGATATACACACTTAACACTAGACTTTAAGGTCACAAAGCAAGGTATGAAAATGATGAAGCACAAAATGCCAAACACCAAAAAAAATCTAATCTTTGATGAAAGAAAAGAGTAAAAAATGAAAGGGCAAATTGCAAAGCCAATCACGCACTTGTAATGTGCCACGTCTACTCCTTCCTGAACCACATCCGTTCCCTCTAAATTGCTGCTTTCCTCACACAAATCACCATATCACCACCCTCTTCACTTCACACCAAGGTATGTTCTTTACTCCTTCACTGTTTCTTGATTTCCTTTCTGGGTTCTTACTTCTTCTTCGATTTGTTTGCTTGCTATCGATTTGGGGCTGAAACTATTGGTGGGTTTTTGTATGATGATTAATTATCCAAGATTTGGTTGAAAGAATGGAGCTTTGTATCAATTGTTTGCCTTTCTTGAGCTTCGTTATTGATTAGGTTCCTTTTACTGTTTGTCTTGCTTCAATTTGTGTTTGTTTCGTCTATCTTATTATTACTTGTGTATGTATGATTTAAGGGAATTTACTAAGTTAGTTCGATTATGTTATGCTAATTGTCTTGATTTTTTGTCTTCATGGTGTTATTGATAATGTAAAAGGCTTAGCTTTGTACTTGGAATGAGATTCCGTTAAGCTCCTCTATCATGTGTTGTTGATTATAATAGTGCCTGTTTAACTTTTACATAGTCTACTATCTTATTCAGTTATGCTGTTGATAGATAAAATTCATTCATATAATTTAAGATTTTGTTCGTTAATCTGTAGGCGAAAAGAGATGGCGGCTTCAGCAGCTTGTGTAGTTGGAAATGGTTTATCTACAGGTAAAACTAGAACTAGCTTGATCAAGGAAAGGAGGCAGCTCCTTCAATCTTCACGCCTTCCTTCGTTGAATAAGGTATCTAGAGTGGTTAGTGCATCTCTCGACCAGAAGGTGAATGTAGGAAGAAGAGGTTTTCTTAAATTATTGCTTGGCAATGCTGGATTAGCTGCACCTGCCGTGCTAGGTGCAGGGAAAGCTATGGCAGATGAGCAAGGGGTTTCGAACTCAAGGATGTCTTATTCCAGATTCTTGGAGTATCTGGATAAGGACAGAGTGAACAAAGTGGATTTGTTTGAAAACGGAACCATTGCCATTGTTGAGGCGATATCTCCCGAGTTAGGAAACCGAGTTCAGAGAGTGCGAGTTCAACTCCCAGGCCTTAGTCAAGAGTTACTTCAGAAGTTCAGAGAAAAGAACATCGACTTTGCAGCTCACAATGCACAAGAGGATTCTGGTTCTCTTTTGTTTAACTTGATTGGAAACCTAGCCTTCCGATGCTTTTGATTGGGGGTCTTTTCCTCCTCTCAAGACGGTCATCTGGAGGAATGGGCGGTCCTGGGGGGCCTGGGTTCCATTAACATTTGGTCAGTCAAAAGCTAAGTTTCAAATGGAACCGAACACTGGTGTAACTTTCGATGATGTTGCTGGGGTGGATGAAGCAAAGCAAGATTTCATGGAGGTGGTTGAATTCTTGAAGAAGCCAGAGAGGTTTACTGCTGTGGGTGCTCGTATTCCTAAGGGGGTTCTTCTTGTTGGGCCTCCTGGTACCGGAAAGACCTTGTTAGCCAAGGCAATTGCTGGTGAAGCTGGTGTTCCATTCTTCTCAATTTCAGGTTCTGAATTTGTTGAGATGTTTGTCGGAGTTGGTGCATCAAGAGTTCGTGATCTTTTCAAAAAGGCCAAAGAAAATGCTCCTTGTATTGTGTTTGTTGATGAAATTGATGCCGTTGGACGTTCAAGAGGAACTGGTATTGGTGGAGGAAATGATGAAAGAGAGCAGACTCTGAACCAGCTTTTGACTGAAATGGATGGTTTTGAAGGGAATACAGGTATTATTGTAGTTGCTGCCACTAACAGAGCTGATATTCTCGACTCTGCTTATTGAGACCTGGAAGATTTGACCGGCAGGTAATAAAAATATTGTATATATGTCCTTTCTCTATATTGTTTTCCAATTGAGGATGTGAACGTAATTTCTGTTTTTTTGTAGGTGAGTGTTGATGTCCCTGATGTACGTGGAAGGACCGAGATCCTAAAAGTTCATGCAAGTAACAAAAAGTTTGAT
The DNA here is from genome assembly GCA_028274465.1 of Plantago ovata. Lineage (NCBI taxonomy): Eukaryota > Viridiplantae > Streptophyta > Magnoliopsida > Lamiales > Plantaginaceae > Plantago > Plantago ovata. The sequence continues at coordinate 53,540,066 of CM051455.1, read as the reverse complement.
TCTGATGTGTCACTTGAAGTAATAGCTATGAGGACACCTGGTTTTAGTGGGGCGGACCTTGCAAACCTGTTAAATGAGGCTGCTATTTTGGCTGGGAGGCGTGGAAAGACTGCAATTGCGTCGAAAGAAGTTGATGACTCCATTGATAGGATAGTTGCTGGAATGGAAGGAACAGTCATGACAGATGGAAAGAGCAAAAGTCTTGTGGCATACCATGAAGTAGGCCACGCTATATGTGGGTATGTTTTAATTATGCCACTTCCTAAGGTTACAGTATCTGTTTAGGCTTCACTTTATGCCCTTCTTTTTTAATTAAATTAGGAAATACTGTTTCGATAATCTTTATCATCAATATGTTGCTGCATATTTCTACAATATTATTTGATATTTCTAACAATGGCCTGCTTGCATGTTGCATCACATAATATTATCTCCCTGCCTACGAACATTGTACTGTATCTTTTAAGTCTGCATTTTAGAGCGAGTCTCATTATTCTCTTTTCCGAGGATATCTACAACCTGCATACTTGATCATAACTTGAAAGTTCATTCTATGCTGATGTAGAGCTTGTTGAGTGGAATCTTGAAGTAGCAGTGATCCTCTTAAATAGATCAAATTTAGTTAGAAAATGATTTGAATGGTTTTCATAACACGAGTGTAGAAATTATTCAATTACAATTCTTGTTGAGTTCAGTTATTGTTTTGTAATGCCTTTGAATCCTTACTCAAAACAAGTCCTTTCAATTTTTTATTCATCACATCTTAATATGTTGGACATTTTTTTAAATGCAGAACTCTGACCCCAGGGCACGATGCAGTTCAGAAGGTCACACTAGTGCCTCGTGGGCAAGCCCGTGGTTTGACCTGGTTTATCCCTGCAGATGATCCCACCTTGATATCAAAGCAACAATTGTTTGCCAGAATTGTTGGTGGGCTTGGTGGAAGAGCTGCTGAAGAGATCATCTTTGGTGAGCCTGAGGTGACCACTGGTGCGGCTGGCGACCTCCAACAGATCACTGGTTTAGCCAAGCAGGTTAACTTTCTTATATTTCATTGTGATAAAGCTTTTTCTGAATGATTTCGCAACCCAAAAGGTCAAAAACGTTATCTCATAAGTTAGAAATGTATTGTGGAATTCCTGTTCTGCATGTTGTATAAACTTAGTGGAGTGAGTTGTCTTGATAGTTGATTGGTGAGGGAAATTTCATAGAATGAGGCCTCTATATGACTGTTTGCTATAATAGCTGAAACTTCCGGGAAATTACTTAAGATTAAGCAAGTAGACCGACTTGTATAAGTGGAGTGTATTATAGGGCCTAAGAGAAGCTAGCAATTTTACTACATCACTTCTGCTTTTATATGCCAGCTTGATTTTGAAAATCGAAAGCCTCTTTCATTGGTGTTATAATAGGAAATTGTTGCTAAATCATGTTATGTTGCTGTGTAGATGGTTGTTACATTCGGCATGTCTGATATCGGACCCTGGTCGCTCATGGACTCTCAGAGCAATGATATGATTATGAGAATGATGGCAAGGAATTCCATGTCCGAAAAGCTTGCTGAAGATATTGATACTGCAATCAAGACACTCTCTGACAGTGCCTATGAGATTGCTTTGACCCACATCCGAAACAACCGTGAAGCAATAGATAAGATCGTTGAAGTTCTGATTGAGAAGGAAACGATGACTGGAGATGAATTCCGAGCGATTCTTTCAGAATTCGTGGAAATTCCAGTGGAAAATAGAGTTCCTGCTGCAAAGGCCACTGTGTCTGTGTAATATATATAGAATGTGCATACTTTTAAGATCAGTTGACAGTATAGTTCTCTAATTGTTTGATGTACAATGCCATTGTTTTACCGTGTATTATATGAAACTGAGTCCCACTGGCCGGCCTTATAGCAAAGTTAAAGAGACTCCATTTTCATTTGATGCAACCACCTATCTATGCCACTGTTTTCTAACTTTTGTTTACAGAATGACTTTTACAACTGCCAATGATGAGGTCATACAGTGACAGAGCTCTAGTTTGGTGAAATGGCCTGAGCGGCATACCACACCGGTGCTGTTGTACCAAATACACAGTGGATCTTGATGCACACAAACAACCTTCATTACCTACGTTATGACTTGTGCTCTGATGTCTACAAATTAAGGTTTGTTCTTGATATGAATCCCTGGATTTCTCAACAATATCCTCGTTGCTTAGAATTTGCTCCAAGGAGTTTTCTGTTCAACATGTTTAGATTTCTTAATAGTTTTCTTGGGTGTCAAATTGTGTTCTGTATTTGTTCTCACCTTCGTAGACAGTCTTTTGCTCTAATTTTTGAGTTATTCTTGCATTGTTTCCCATTCTTTTTTTTCTTTTGTATTTCTTCAGTTGATTTGTAAGCAAGCATTGTGTGAACAGTGCAATTATCGATAATTATGAAGGTACAGAGTTTATCTATATTAGTTAAGAGTTACAATTAGAATATAATACTACTTACTAATGATTTGTAGATAGACTCAAAAATTTCTATTGTATTTATAAAAATACTGCTGATATTATTTTCAGTATGGAGCACGATAGTGCCGTATTTTCACCTTGAAACATCCCACGACCGAACGAGATCCAATATTCGTTAACTCCGTGCTCCACTTTTCATCCGGCTGGTTCAGGTAAATCTTGCTGGCCTTTTTTAGTTAAGCGAACATGTTTTGGACTCTTGGCGGTATACTAAATCTGTATTTAATTATCTTTAACGGTGCAATTGTCGGCAAGTTGTCTAATTGGTTTTTTTTTTATCATGATAGCTTGGCACGTATGTTGTTTTGGTTAATTTGCATGTAGTGTATATTATAAATTGTATGTGTATAGTCCTCGAGTAAATTAATCAATTGTTTTCACTTGTCAAGCCACCGTCTAATGTAAACTAAACCATGTCACACTAGCATAGCATGTCCAATTTGTTTTGTTTTAGCTTTGATCGGGTTCGCAAATTTTCTGATGTGATATTCAGTAAATTAATTACCTGACTAATTTGTGTCACTAGGCAACCCACCATGCCGTATCTTTGTAGTACTGAACCTGATTCTGTCGATCACAGCACAATTCTATTACTATTCCGGCATGTATATTCATATCTTTAAGTAATAGTAGAATTTTAACTTTTGTTTCCTTCATTTTATAGACCATCACGTATACTTCCATTAGTTAAATCACACGTTACTAGATCCAAGAATATCTTTTTAAATTCCGTTTATACCGTAGAAATTTATTTTTCGTGACTAATAGTTTATCCCACTTTTGTTTAGAGATGGCAAAATTGAGCAATGTTAAATTTGTGGCACTTGACATCGCTGGATAGAATTAACTATCATGGATTCTCGATGCTGAAATCCAACACTAATGCACTGGATCCCATCAGAACTCCGAAGTTAAGCGTATTCGCAGGATCTCTAATAGTGAGGTATTCAGCTTTCAACGCTTCATCAATATGATTGCGAAGAAATCTCATAGCCTTAGCCTTATCTTGGCTTTATGCAGTATTTCCTGCTTTTATGGTCTCTTCAAGACCTTCGGCATCAAGATGGATTTCAGCATTCAGCATCGAGAATCCATGATAGGTAATTCTCTCCAGCGATGTCAAGTGCCACAAATTTTACATTGCTCAATTTTTCCATCTCTAAACAAAATTGGGATAAACTATTAGCCGGTAAAAATAAATTTTCTACCGTACAAGCAAAATTCAAAAACGTATTAACTTGGATCTAGTAACAACATGGTGAGATTTAACTAATGGAAGTACACGTGATGGTGTATAAAATAAAGGGAAAAAAAAAATTCTATTAACTTAAAAATATGAATATACATGCCGACATATATAGTAATAGAAGAGAAAAAATTGTGTTGTGATTGACAGAATTAGGGAATTAGGTTCAGTACTACAATGAGGCATGGTGTGACATGGGTTGCCTAGTGACACAAATTAGTCAGGCTAATTAACTGATATCACACCGAAACTTTTCTTCATTCATGGTATGCAAAAGGAAGGTTCTATTCAGTGGCAGATTCATTCGTGTGACAACTTGGCGGATTTGTTCATTAAATCTCTTCCAACATCAACATTTGAAAAGATGATTCGAAGGATTGGAATGCGGTGGCGCTCAAAGATTTGAAGTCATACGAATGTGGGAAGTTGAATACGTACAACATTCTTTTTCCCTTCACTAAATTTTTATGCCACTGGCTTTTTATTAGAAAGGTTTTTAATGAGACAGTATGCTTACAAACGTAATCACAAACCTCAACTCGTGTTCATTCAGGAGGGGAGTTATTTTAATAATTATGAATGTACAAAGCTTATCTATTAATTAAGAGTTAGAAGTAGATATTTATACTAGTTACGGATGCTTTGTAGATAGACTCAAAAATTTCTATTGTACTCATAAAATTACCACTGATATTTTCAGTATTGAATACAGTTCTCACTTCTATCCCATTATATTTCAACACAATTAATGCTTTCATCTTTCTCATGTTCTTCAAATTAATGTCACATTTCGTTTTAATTCTTGTCAAAAACACATACAGACCGACACACATTGCCATGGCTAGTGAGAAGGTAGAATCGAACGAAGACATGTTGACAGACATACTAATCCGGTTGCAACTAGGATCTCTACAAGTTGATCTCGGTGTCACATTGGTGGGAGCGTATTATAACTCGTAGTAGTTATTTTCACATTACCTATGAAGCTAGTCTAAGAAAACAGGAACGATTTCCCCTGCTAGCTTTTATACAGACATCACCCTATTTGAGTCACCCAGAGAAATGTGCCCGTTCTGGTTATCCTCCAATGTATTACCTGTTGTTCCAAATCATCATGGCATTGAAAAATATGTCGTTCCCAAGGTTGACCTTCTTCTTTGCTTCTTCCAACGGACTTGTCTTAACTGGAGTATCTCACTCTCATAACACCTCTTGCAACTTGCAAGCTTGTCTGTCATGTAGGCAGATCTTTCAACCGTCCTTTTATGAATTGATCTTACTCACTTTCTCATGTGTACTGAAGCAAACAGAAGAGGTGTAACTGGAGTCCGGTCACCCCCAACCATCATGAAACGATACGAACTTCATCCCAATTAATGCAGAGTGACAATAAGCATCCAAAATTATCATACACACAAACCACTGCAGTGAGAAAGACCATCATCAAAGATACATGCAGAAGTGTCGAGAACCCTTTGGGCAAACGTGAGAAACCTGGCACAGAGATAAAATAACACTATGTACATATACTCCCCTGAAGATGGACCAAACCACTTTCAGATAACATAAATACAGAACTCAAAGAAGCAACTGTACTCTACTCATACACCAAGAGAGACATTGTAGAAGCAAAGAAACCTTATTTAAACAAAAACAAAATATCTCAGCGGAACATTGGAAAATTACAGAAAAGCTAGTGGAGTGCTATCCCATACACAGAATATCAGACACCTCAATAAATGGCTGGAACATCCACACACTCTTTTTTCTTTTTCAAATGATCCATGCACCATGTAAAATTAACAACCCCAAAATATATCCTTACCTGAGGACAATTGTCATGCACAACATGTTATGGCACCCCAAGGGTTTTTTGTGCTTGTGATATACAGTACATATGTAAATGATGTGCGTATGTCTGTGCTTCTTACATATAGAACTGTAAACAAAACAACCCATTCTGGTAAAAAAAAAAAAAAAAAAAGCACAATGATCTTAGATAAGGTCAAAAAATGTTGCAAGGTGTTTATTAAGTTTTAACTCTGAACTTAAACGAAAGAACCATATACCCCAAGATGTATTGAACACACCTTTGTTAATACCTTTTCAAACTTTGAGGGCAAACTGCAATTCACTCCAGGTGATCATCCTATATTACATAATGCAGTTCTCGATGGATCACTGTGTCATATCTCACCAATAATCTCCGCAAGAGCAATGACCATTTTTGAAATGATGGAACCTACCTGTATCCCTTACAATAATTTCTCGATTCTTAAGTACAGATATATGCTTCATAGCAACATGGCAATCATCACAAACCCGTATATTCTTCATTATCCTAATAGGAACTCCTTGAGGCGTTTCCATTAGAGCAAAGGCTACAGCCAACTTCTCAGTGTGGTAAAGCAAGTTATCTTCTTTTTCCTCCACGTCCATGTCATGTATAACCGCACCTACATCAGGTACATAACCATGCAATTTTAATTCATCCATAAGTTCTTTAAGTACAAGTTGATCTCATCTGATTGTGGATGAGATTTTTCACCCATTACGAAAAGGTGAACCTTGTTCTTGAACTCGAACCAGCTTAATCCAGGCTCCTTCTTCACCATTTTTCCTCTCATTGATCTTCTAACCTCTGATACTTCGTCCCATCGTTTTGCGGAGGCTTGGGCATTTGACAACAACACGTAGGATGCTGAATCCAGAGGATCAAGCTTAAGAATCTCTTCAGCTATTCTTGACGCTGCATCCACATTTTTATGAATTTTACAAGCTGATAGCAACGTTTTCCATATGATAACATCAGGTTCTACGGGCATTGACCTGATAAAATGTTCTGCTTCCTCCAAACAGCCTGCTCTACCAAGAAGATCAACCATGCAGGTGTAGTGTTTTATCTGAGGCTCCAGTCCGTAGTTTACCATCAAGTTGAATAGTTCAAGTCCCTTATCTACCAGTCCACAGTGACTACAAGAATATAGCAAGCTCAAGAAAGTGACATCATTTGCCTTAATTCCTGCACACTCCATTTTATTAAATACCTCAATGGCTTCATGTCCTCTTCCATGAAACCCGTATGCTGCAATAACAGTGCTCCACAGAACACCATCCTCTTCTGTTCCTTCTCTCTCTCCAAAGACTTTAACAGCATCATCTAAACAGCCACACCGTGAGTACATACCAATCAGGGCACTAAGAACAGAAACATCTAAGCTTGCCCCACACTTTATAACCTCGGCATGTATCTGCTGGCCTTGACCAAGTGTCGCCAGATCAGAACACGAGCTGATTACACTCACGAAAGTGATTTTATCAGGTCTGAATCCCGCCTTTTTCATCATACAATACTCGTACAAAGCACCCGCAGCCCATCCATTCTGTACTCTCCCAGCAATAAGTGTATTAAAAGTGACGACATTACAACCCGGCATTGATCGTATCACTCTCTCGCCTTCACTCAGACAACCACACCTCATATACATATGCGCCAACGCACATCCTACAACCAAATCACTGTCCAACCCCGACCTCACAACACTCCCATGAACCTGCTCTCCCTTGATCAAATCCTTCAACCCAGCACAACCTCTCAAGACACTCCCCAGCGTGTACACATCAGGTAAAAACCCGCTCTCACGCATTCTACCAAACAGTCTCAGACCCTCCTCATTAACTTCAAAGTTGATCATTCCCGTGATCACCGCATTCCAAGAAGCCGAATTCCTTAGCCCCATTTCGTTAAAAAGCTCAACCGCGGTAGCCATTTCACCATTCTTTATAAACCCGCCAATCAAAATGTTATAGGACATAACATTTCTCTGGGACATTTTGTCGAACACCTTCCGGGCAGTCTCCAACTGCCCCAGTTTTACGTAGGCATTGAGAATGTGGTTGGAGATAAACTTGACTCGTGAATAGCCGGCCACAACGGAGATGGAATGGAGCTGTTGGGCATGGAAAAGAGAGCGTTTCTGGACGCATAGTTTGAGGAGGTGAGAGATGAGACGTGGGTGAGACCATATGAGAGATAAGTAGGTGGTGAAGGCTTGTTTGAGGTAGCCATTGGAGCATAAGTAGATGAGGTTGTCTGTGTGTAGGATGGCTGAAGAATGGATTCTGTTGGTTTGGAGGGAAATTGAAGATAACTTTCTTCTTGTCAACATCACCTCTTTTCTCGCTCTCATTGAAAAGAGTACCATCTATGTTACCTGTAGCCTACTGTTCTAGTAGTACATATTCTGTTTACAGTTGCCTACGAAGTATTCAGTAGTGATGTTATGCAAACGGAGTCTTATGGAGTACTCGGTTCGTTTTGTCTGGTTAAGATTTGAGTTTGACTCGCTCGATAAGGTAACGAGCCGAGCTCGAGCATAAAATTATGATCGTTCGTTAACGAGCCGGCTCGATAAATGCACGACATGTCTCGAAAAATATTGGTTAATTTTACCTTTTAAGCTATACATAATACTAGTTTTCCCATCTTCCAAGTATAAGTATGTATATTATAATTTTAAAATTTATAAATTGACAACTATCCTCCATATAATTATTGTCCCTTTATGCATTTTGCATCAACGAAATCATTAATCTTGTATTTGTAACTAGTTTTTGCAATATGACTTTATCATTTGGAATGTTGATTTGTTATGTATACTATTGAATTCTTTAATTTTAACATTTTATTTCATATTTTAACATTAATTTATGCATTTTGCATCAACGAAATCATTAATCTCAAAAATATAAAATTAATAGTTAGTTTCAGTGCTAGTTTCAATGACCGAAACTAACTTCCGAATGTCAAATTTGTTATTAAATCCAGGTGAGTGAGATTTTGAAATTCATTTGTGTAGGCGGATTTCAAAGTCCTGATTAAATCCAGCGAAATTTTAAAATTCACGAATGAAATAGAATGGACCTATTTGCAATAGTTGTAGAGAGTTAAAAAATTTGCAAAAATTGTTGTCAGTTGCCATGTGTATGTATTTTTCCCTATAAACAAAATGCATGTTTTTGGAAGAAAGCTATTTGACAATATAATTAAATTCCACTGCTAAAACATGAGATAGAATAAATAAATGTGTTTGGAAGAAAGCTAATTTGAGAAAATAAAGTCCACTACAGACAAAATGCTAACTAAATATTGGAGAAATATGAAGACAGTCTACATACGGTACCAATTATACTCGCCAGATCGATTTTTATCGGGCATGCTAGTATCTGCAATGCTAGTGCCAGCATATTTAACTAGCTCAAAGGACTTTCTCTGTACTTTGTACGGAACAAGACGGTCCTCGACAATTCTTTCCCGAAACCTGAGAAGGACGAAGGTGGCACTGTTCCAGTGTTCCATGTGATCAGTGCTTCCAATTTGAGCCATCAACAAAAGATGGTTTACTTTTTTTTTTTTTTTTTTTAACAACAAACATTATAACTACTCCTACATTAATATTATGATGGATCCCCAAACAGATAGGCGTAGAAAAGGTGGAGAATAGTAGAAAAACAGTAAACTCTAGCACGATCACGTACTAGACAAGTAAACTACTAAAGAGTAATCTACCTACGAAATCAATAACTAAAGAGTTAATTACCTTGCGATGCCGCTAATGAGCGATTAAGCTAAAGAGCTCCAGAGCAATGACTCTTATCAATAACAACTATGAAAAAGAATGAAATAGTACAATGCTTAAATAGTAAAGATACGACTTGTTGGCCAAGTTCTGCTCATACCCAGTAAGGCAGAATCAGGTAAGATTTAGGCAATCTAATCAATCCTAAAATCTTTGTCCTAACCTTTTCTTAACCAACAAGTTGACTGACTCTAACTAGGTAACTAAATAATAGAAGGAAAATAATTAACTAGCCGACCCTTTCCCCAAGCCGGCGTCGTCCCCCGCCTTGCGACCCGAGTCGCACATCCGGCCCCTCTTCGGCCCAAACACTAGCTCTTCCTCCCGAGGGCCCATCATATTATACCAACTTTCTAAACCACCTTATTTCTCCCCACCTAAACCAATCTTATAACCTGTCACCGCCGGGGATTGAATCCGACACCTCTACTTCACTATACCAACTCCTTATCGCTGCACCACCTTATGACTCCCTAATATGGTTTTGACATTGATGTTGTTGATGCTTCTCCTTCTTGAAATAGCGATATGTGGTGAGCGATAAGTGGACCATGTCCTTACGTAGAGAATGAAGATCGATTGTGTTCATCGAGATCCATTCTCTTTTTGGCACTACAACGCTGGTGCTATGCTGCTAAGGTAGAAGCCAAATTCTCATGCATGTGCTTGTGCCAATACCAATTTCACCAAACCATAGTGCATTACTGGATGACCTACAAAAGTTAAAATTTGTTGATAAAAATGTGGGCTCATAAAGATCTGGCAGCATTATCAAATGTACATCTTTTTCACCATCTCCATCGACGATAAGATCTTTAATATTTACAAGCATGAGACAGAATCGTGAACATGAATACCAATGGAGGACCCCATTGAAGGCAACCGGATGCCTTCTAGGGTAAAAAAAGAATTGTTGGGCCGCCTTGAGTTTTGAGTCCTTCCACTCGAGTATTAGAAGAGTAAATTTTTATAAGACAGCTACTTATGGGTGAAAGAAGATGTTGAAGTCAAGGTCGGGGGCATTATTACCGAGCGAGACCGCCAATAGGGGACAAGGGTGTCCGGGTGATGGGGTCGAGCTCTTGTGGCACAAGACCAAGGAACGAGAGGGCTTTGTCCAAGGAGCTAAGCCGAGGCGACCAAGGTGCACACTACAAGAAAAACTGAATTTAGTGACGCAATTAGCCACCCATAACCATGGGTAGCTAAATTTTGCCACCTATGAGTTAGCGACCCATAACTTGAGTCGTGGGTGGGGGAGAATGTGACGTCCGTATGTTTTGGAAAGTTTTTGTTGCGCAAGCTAGTGGTGGTTCACGAAAAGAATATATATAGAAGGTTTGGGGCAAGACAACAATTATATAAAGGTTAGAGACTATTATGTAAAGGGGACACTCTGAAATGTAGTAGGAAACTCTTCATTGTAAATATTATATTAGAATACTCTATAACATGGTAAGTGGAGTAATAATGGAGAAGGATTTGGAACCCCTCCAAAGACTTGTATATATATGGGTGGTGAGTTCATTTGGAACTCAACCAAACAAAGTGGAAGTAATTTTAGAGTGAGGAAGTCCAATTGAGAAGCTTTCTTTGTCGTTCTATTTCAAGTTCTTCCAAGAATAAACCTACACACTTTTAGGCAAGGTTGACTTGCTAGGCTTGGGGCAACCTAGTCAAGCACCACAAGGGTTCGGGTTCTTTCGGTTCAAGTTTCATCTCGTGACACAAAGCTAATTAATGCGACCAAAACTAAGGACAAACTTGTACGGGCCTAATGTACCTCAGCCAGCATGGACTCTCAACTTGAGCAAGATTGAGACGTGTGAGGTATTCAAATATAAATCTCCATAGGCTTGTGGAATTGCAGTCATAACTAGTACACTGCAACTCTTCCACATGCGGCTAGTTAAGCCTCGTACAGAAAATTCTACCAAACGTTAAGCTAGCCCCTACAGAAAATTCTACCAAACGTTTAGGCATGAATACACAACCCTGTCCAAACTTAAAGTGAATTCAATATACATCTCTAGAGCATATAGAAACAAAATTACACCTGATCCATAGACAACACTGACCATTCCTTAGAGCCAATGTCTAAACATACATGAGATACAATAACAACGACAATCATAAAATGGGAACACAAATACACATAATGGTTCTCAAACAAAAACATAGATAAAGAGTTTTAGAGAAAAATCTAGAGTTAGCTAGTTCTGCAAAGAATAATTACACACTCTGTAAAAACAGTAGAATCCTAGACAAAGATATGCAAAAATAACATATTAGGTTTACTTCAGAGCTACTACACACGTATGGCAGAGAATAAAAATCCAAAGCGCTCCCAGATTTAAAAAATAAGCATAAAATAGGAAGAGGAATGTATTGTCATACCAATACCATTTGATACATCTCTTATTCATGTATTACTTGCATTATCTAGATACTAATATCAAATACTACTATTAACTTGGTCAAGAAAATGAAAATTCCCACATACTAAGTAGAGTGGTAGTGAATAGTAAATAGTCGATTCCCTAAATGTGCAGAAGGTCTCCACCAATGAATCCAACAACGTAGTATATCAACAGCAGCAACATCGACACCCATTACACCTGCACCAACAACATCAACACCCGCACCAACACTTACACCCATTACACCTGCACCAAGCGCACCAGCACCCACAACACCTGCACTTGCAGCAACACCCTCGCCACTTGCAACAGCAACCTCACCACATGCAGGCCTAGGAACATGACTTTTCCTCGTTGTCATCTTTAGTATTTCATAAATTAAACCTCCAACCTAAAAACTTAAAATGCAAGGTTTGTCTATGTTCCCCAGGGCAGCTCATCTACTAACATTCATATACTCCACCTGTGAGAAATCTAACTTTCACTTTACCCTTACCCACCACCTACTCGAGTCTCCGCCAATAAATTTATTTCGAAACATCAACCAGCAATTGGAATGTAAATATAAGACACATCAAAATCAAACACTCTATTCTACACTTAAATAGAATCTTAGTTAGCAATAAATCTCCAGTTATTTTGATAGCTTCAGAGATAAGCACTTAAGCAATTACTTCAAATAAATACTCTTTAGAGCTCAAGTTTCACTAAAAGTCGATAATCAACAACCAAAACCAGTAAACAGAACACAGGTAAGCAGATTCATAAATTGAGCTTGAATTCTTGTGGAATGATACTCTACCTTCAGTTAGGCCAATAACACCCAAATTAAAAACACAATCAGCAGAAAGCAGCAAAAAACAAACAAAAATTCAGACTTACGATCATTATGTCTCTATCGAGGTCCGAACTCACGATCTCCTTACACCAAAGCACCTTATGACTCTCCAATCATATCTTTAAAATGTTCAGTATTATTTGTAAAGTTTTTGGGTTACACTTGTACTTTTAGTGTACTATCATTTGGTTTTCACATTCTTTTTCAATTCTGCATTGTAATCTTTTCTAAAAAAGTTGCATCTAATAACACTAAATTAGTTTGATCCTATCTGTATTCGAGTTTTTGAGAAAATATTCGAATGATTAGGCTAGCTATGAAGAAGCCACATTCATGAAAGAGAAACAGAGAAGAAAGCGAGTGAATTGTTTCACTCACCTTTTTCTCAATTTCAAGTCCGATTTTAACTCTCCTGGTTTGGTTTCGGATTTGGGCCCAACAGTGAATATTGGGAGTTCCGGTTTAACCACGAAACAACCAGGTTTTAGGTATTAAAAAAAAAAAAAGTTTGGTTATTTGAATTTTTACTTTTATTTCACTTATTCTTTTGACATTTATTTATTTGATAAATGTGTGTAATATTTTTTTTATGAAAAATATAGTTAATTTATTTTTTATTAGAAAATAATTATATACGGAATATGAAGGAACTTTGGGCGCATTTGACCAATCTGTATGGTCTCAACGACTTGAGCGACTTCGTCACTATGGAGGAATGGTCTTTTCCAGGACTTTGTGCATAGTAATTGACTTTATGCATGTTTAATCATAATCAATGTTTAATTAATAACAAAAATGGTGGTGCTATTTATAACCTTAGGAAATACGATGAAAATGAAAATAAAAGAAATAAAAGGAATGATAATTGTGAAAGATACTAAGCCATAAGAATGCTAACAAAATATTCAGAAATATTTTCTGATCCTTCCTTAACCTAATCTACCTTACTAACTAGATATGCCAGGATTTGAAAGATCTTATATGTATTAACTTGCCAACCAAGTCGGGCGTGTTGGCGACTCATCAGAAGCCGTTATGCGAACCGGTAGATACCAAAGGTATCATCAGAATATAATTATATGTATTTAATTATTTATTACGTCATCTGGATCAACCTTCCTTGTTGACCCATCCGAAATGGTTGTCCGTTCAAAATTATAAAAATCCCAAATCGTCAATTGTAAAAAGTAGAGTACTATTTTTTCATTTTGAATGTTCCGTTATAAACTTCTCATTTAAAAAATAAAAACATTTATTATAATCATTACCCCCATGGCCAGACCATACAACTATATTAGATATGCCATAATTTGAAAGATCTTATATGTATTAACTTGTCAACCAAGTCAGGCGTGTTGGCGATTCATCAGAAGCCGTTATGCGAACCGGTAGATACCAAAGGTATCATCAGAATATAATTATATGTATTTAATTATTTATTACGTCATCTGGATCAACCTTCCTTGTTGACCCCTCCGAAATGGTTGTCCGTTCAAAATTATAAAAATTCCAAATCGTCAATCGTAAAAAGTAGAGTACTATTTTTTCATTTTGAATGTTCTGTTATAAACTTCTCATTCAAAAATGAAAACATTTATTATAATCATTGCCCTCATGGCCAGACCATACAACTATATTTATATCTGTACCACCCTACTCACCATTCTTTATTGATTCTTTAATATGATAATATGATATGATAATATCCCAATAAACATATTTTTTCTTATTCTCTATTCATCTAATATCCTACTCACAATCATTTATTATTCTTTACTTAAACAATACCCCACTAACACCCAATTCCCTAAAATATTGATTCCTCCGAAAACTTTATAGTTTCCCACTTTGTTTTTGTTGACTTTCTTATGTCCAGTTTGACCTCAAATTAATCATAATTGATTACGAAAAATTTAATTTTATAAGTTATATTATACAAATATAAGAAGTATTCTTTTATAAGATAATTTTTAAAATTATTTTTTCGCAACGAGCTATGATTAATTTGAGGTCAAACCGGACATCGAAAAATAAAAAATAAAGTAGGAAACTATTAAATTTCCGGAGGAAGTATGTCTTACAAGCTACGTGAAACCTGAGAAATGGAGAGGGTACCACTAAAATTCAGTTTAATTTAATTTAAGAATAAACTGGTTAAAGAGGTCGAAACCAGCTTCTATCCAAGCGGCAGCCTCACATTTGTCATTTCTCACATAATACTAATACCAAGTTCATTATACCAAGTGATGTAAGGGATGAAATATGAATAGTTTTTTAGTGAGGAAATTTTAAAAACCTGCAAAGACAAAAAAAAATCTTTGGGAGATATAGCTTACTATGATTAAATTGGCAAGCCAGTAAATTATACACCCATGAAATCTCACGCATCTTCTAGCTTGTAATATCCAGAAATAGTCATAGAGTACTAGATAAGAATTTCAATGGAAAGCAACCACGGTTTTAAAAGAATGAATGTCAGATTACAGTCTGCTTACCGAATGAAGCAAAACAGAAACCAAATGAGCCAGAATTCATCGAAAATCACAAGGACCACATCGAAGGAAGAAAAAAGAATTTCTGAATTGTAACATTCAACAGAAGCATCCGTCTGCCTACCACATTATTGCAATTACTGAAACCATATTCACATTACTCCAATCCGGAATGACCCCAAGAAACAAGAAGAAACGAAAGAGAAAAAAAAAAAGTAAACATTCCCATACCAGCCAGCACAGGGGAACACTAAGCAAAAGCATGCTTGCAGCTCATTTACCAGCTTCAGCAGCAGACATGCTCCATTATCTGATGTCAGTTACTTGGTGGACCATACCCCATGGAATTTCAGATCTCTTTCATGAAGCGACATCAACTTGAGCTATAGTAGTACTTGGAGAACTTAAACTTCGGTTCAGCAGCAAAACACTGTACTTGCTCCAGAATAAAGTCTACGCCTTTCTCTCAATCACCATCAATATTAGTTAATGGTCCTTTGCGCACTGAAAACACATCATCTCTACAAGTCCCAGGCTTGATATATATGACTCAGGTTCACCTCAAAGAATCATCACGAAAAGGTTCATAGCAAATTTCACCCCAGATGGGGGCAGCAAGGGCACAGAATACAAGCAAAAAAACAATAACTACATTTGGAAATACTTGAAGGCTAAGATGGGTATAAGAATAGATGTGACTGGCTGATCTTGGGGTGCTATTCCAATTAGAAGACTGTTCAGACAAAAGAAGTAACTTGACCAATTCTTCTTGGGGGACTATCAGGATCAAGTTCACCATCCGATGAAACAGGAGAATCAGATGCCTCGGCAAGTGACTCAAGCATTGTTATAACTTCTGAGGAGTCATCCAAATAATATTTGGCTTTACTTGGTTTCTGCCCAACCGTGCAGGCAAAGACTTCAGTGTTGTAAGAAAGAATACGTTTAGATACAGCAGCACCAATCATCTCAAACATATCTTCATCTGATCTGTCATCACCAATACACAGCACAAAATCCGCCTGTTTGCCCTTCGCTGTCATTGATGTGAAAATCTTATCCGCAACTATGCCTTTGCTTACACCCTGCAAAATATATAGGAGTTAATCATCTGTGAGGAGTGAGATCTTACTTGTCAAGGAGCGAAAAATCCAATAGCTGAAGGATCGGTGCAGTATGTATTAACTATGTTTACAGAACTTCTCAAATGTTAAAAGCAGCAATTGACGACTTTGTTTCTTTTTTGTTTTTGGCAAGTACAGAAATGTTTCCAGAGTGTTTCCACACAAGCTAAAACAGTGGCAGAGATACTTGATCATTATACTCTATCTTCAGACTTAGACTATTTAGCAAAAGTGGCATTTGATTCTCTAATTTTTTTTACTTGTTATGTCTACAACTTAATATTAGGAGAAGATTCTCTATTCATGAGAAAGAAAGAAAAAAACTGAGACTCAAAAGTAAAGTGAAAAGGCAATAGCATGTTAACACTTGCCTGGGGCTTGACTTCTACAATGCACTGTCCGCTTTTCACAGCTACAGGTTCATTTGCTAAAACACTCTCTAGATGATCCAACATCTCCTTTGCCTGTGAGAAACCAAATCCAGGATCTGCATCCTGATAATGCCACACTAAGGCACTCTCTTTTCTTTCTATTCCAGAACCATCAGTAGCCTCTGTATATGATCTCATAACCGGTTCAGCAAGCTCCATCCAGCCAAACTCTGAACCATGGCCATATGTTTCCCATTCATCCAGTTGAGGCCACCTACAAAATTCCAAGTCCAACATGCAGAATGAAAGTTAAGAACAAAATAAACAGCATACAGACGAGAAAAGCGCACAGTTCAGTAAGAATTAGAACCTAAAGAAATGCTATAAAGTAAAGCACGCAGAGAGACTAACTTCGTTGACAAAGTTGGATCCAAACAGCTGGAAATTACTCCATTTGTGCCAGAATAAATATATCACATATTCCATTTATATATGTCCCAATACAAGTTTCATAATTCCATTTTTGTCCTTTTAGTCTTTAATCTCCATAACCAAAACCAAATGTGACAATTGGTCCTGGGCGGAGTGTACATTACTAGGAAAACATGTCCAATATCAGAAACCACTGTAAACACCCCCATAAAGTGTACTGTACACATACAGTAGAAATCAGGCATGCAAGTCTCCAGTACTATTTGATACGAGTACAACAAAATAATTCAGCACCAGGAAGAACAATTCTAGAGTTACAAAATGGTGCAATAACAATGAACTAGTAATATTTTATATAGTTAACGGGTCGTTAACACCATGTAATATTAGATACCCAGTCATGTACGTAAGCTGTTTTGTAGCTATTTCAATTCATAACAAACTTCTATGGAAACAACTTCTACCAAATTCAAAAACATAAAGTACATTAACTAACAACATTCTGTAAATTAAAAAGAAAAAAGAAAAGAAGAAGAAGATTAATTACCTCAAAAAGTATCCATGTTCCGCGGCAAGTCCTAGCTTCTTGCATGGGAGAAACCACTTACTTAAACTGTCTCTGCCTCTTCCACTGACCATAAATACCATATTCCTGGGATCTCCACAGAGTCGGTTCAAGAGCGAGAGAACTTGGGCATTGGGAGTCTTAACTATCAAATTTTGGGGCATCAATGTGCCATCATAATCCAGCAGAATAGCCCGGCTTTTGGACCTACAGTATGCTGCCACAATATCATCTATTACAAGCTTCCTAAAATTAGGATCCAGTGCAACTACCCTAAAACCAAATCCAAGACCAATGCCCCAGCATCTCTTCCTGAAATGGTCAGCACAAGATCTTTCGAGATCCTGGAGGAAGCTTCTAGACCAAAAAGCTACATCATGGGTGCTAACATAGCGATAGTGTTTTTCATGTCGTAACTCTTTCTCTGATTCAGGCATTGATATAGCCTCATTCATTGCCTCAGCAGTTGAATCAACATTCCATGGATTAACACGAATTGCACCACTCAGGGAAGGAGAACAACCAATAAACTCAGACACCACCAGCATGCTCTTCTTGGGTCCATTCTGACCCGATGATGTTTCTCCACCAGAAACTCCTTGTCTACAGACAATGTATTCATAAGGAGTGAGGTTCATTCCATCCCTCACTGCTGTGACAACAACACATTCAGCAATGCTGTAGTAAGCCATTCTTTCACTGATTGATACAGGGCGGTGAATATAGGTTATTGGCTCATAACCAGGTTTCCCTAGTTCTTTATTAATTCTTTGAACACTTTCTTCAATCTCAGCCTGTATTTCCTCCAAGTCTATGCCTTGTCCTCTAGCAGGGTTAGCAATTTGGACAAGTACAGCCTTTCCATGCCAGTGTGGATGTTGCTTGAGCATGTTCTCCATGGCTAATACTTTTAAGTTGATTCCTTTGAATATGTCCATGTCATCAACACCGAGAAACACCGTTTTACCTTCAAACTGCCTCTTCAATTCCTCAACCCTCAGCTCCTTATCTGCATGTCTCATCACTGACTCAATATGGCCCATGTGTATCCCGACGGGCATAATTTTTATCCCAACAGTCCTACCATAATATTCCAGACCTATATAACCCCTCTTTGATTGATACTCCAAGCCCAACATCCTGCTGCAACAAGATAGAAAATGCCTAGCATAATCAAATGTGTGGAAACCGATGAGGTCAGAGTTAAGTAGGGCCTTAAGGATTTCTTCTCTGACAGGAAGAGACCTGTATATCTCGGATGAAGGGAATGGACTGTGAAGGAAGAAACCCATTCTTAGACGGACAAAACGCCTCCTCAAAAATGTGGGCAAAACCATGAGATGATAATCGTGAATCCATACGAAATCGTCTTCAGGGTTTAGTACCTCAATAACTTTCTGCGAGAACAACTTGTTCACCGAAACATATGCTTCCCACATGGACCTGTCGAACCTACCTCCATGATCAGCAGAAAACGGCAACATATAATGAAAAAGGGGCCACAATAGCTTCTTACAAAAGCCATGATAATATCTCGCCAATAGATTCGGAGGCACGAAAGCAGGCACGCACTTAAATTTTTCCAGAAGGTAATTGGCAACATCATCCTGCTCAATAGGATCGACGTCAACAGGCAAGGAACCAACATACAACACCTCCATGTCTTCAGGCAGTCCATCCTTACCCCTCAAAATCAAAGAATCCTCATTCCAGCTAAAACTCCATCCTTTGTTATCTGGTCTCCGTTTCGCCTTCAAAGGCAACAGATTCGCCACAATAATCATCCTGTCACCCGCAATCGAAGACGGGTTCTCCGACGTAACACTATTAGCATTGTCATCATCTAGCTCAAGAATACTTCCAGGAACTGTCATAACTCTAGGGAAACGCTTCCGCTCCTTCTCCCTCCCCATTATAGGGAAGTTCCCAGATGCTAAATCTAAAAGATTAGTATAAGATCTTGACATCATCTTGAATATCTTCTCCTCGAATCTCCCCAAACAATACAAGAAAAAAGAACAAAAAATCCCTTCAATTGAGCGAGTGAAGTCTCAACTCTCAAATCACCCCCTTCAGTACAAGACTCCTTCAGATCACCTATATCAGATTAGGAACACAATTCATTCAAGAACAACAGCAAGTAAACACAGAAAGCCCAAAAATAGGACTAATTCAAAACCTAAACATGTAAATCTCAACAGCAAGTAAACACAGAAAGCCCCAAAATTGGACTAATCGAACAGAACCCATCACTCATCTAAACAAACCCAGAAAGAATAAAGTAAACACGGGAAACCTAAATTAATTTTATGCTTGTCAATTTGATAAAGCAGATAAAAAAGAAAGACAAGAGTTTATAAAAACAAGAAGAAATGAATCTGACCTGAGTTGGGTTGTGTTGTTAAGCAAGAGGAGAAGAAGAGTACATATCGCTATCATGAATCAAGAGCGAGAAAGACTGAGAGTCTTGAGGGAAGAAGAAGAAGAAGAAGAATTGTGAGAAGGGGATTTAGGGTTTGACGTAGAAAGCAAAATAGTAATCTAGGGTTGGAAATGGTAAATTATAAAAGACGATGGAATGGGGAATGGAATGGATCGGTCGATTCAATTCATCACTGCCTGTATCAAACGAAAGTCATGGATATGAATATTCAACGGGAAAATATAATTAAATTAAATAATTAATAAATAAATAACCTTTACATTTCTTTTATACCTTTTTTTATAGATCTTTTATTGATTTAGGTGATTTCTTTATTTTAAATTTTTTTTGGATATTGTATAAGAGCACTACACAAAACGTGCCAACAAATTAAAGAACATTTAAACTCACCCAACGGTGCACTAGCCTCTGTAAAGTCACAGTCCAATCACATTGACCTAATAATCTCAGTTGTCCGGTTTGAACATGTTTGGTAGCTTGATTTATTTTATCATAATACAGTTTTAAAACTCATTTCATGTTTTGATTTGGTTTTGATTGGTGGGCGATAGATTCTAGTTGAAAGAAGTGTTTTGGTTACGAGCACTATTGGCAAAATCATTCTAATTCCAACTTGCTGATATATTTTGGTCAAACATTCAAACTTTGACCCAAAATCCGATCTGAAAGCACATAAAATTATTTTATCTAAATTAGCTAACTCAAAATCACCCGAATAAATTCAATTTGAAGTCCATCGAATTCGAATTAAATGCGGCACAAACGATTTCAGTCCGAAATGACCCAAATTAAATTGTAAGGAATACATAATTACTTTCATTAATATATAGTATTTCATATATAACTAACTTATAATTAAAATTCTGAAGTTGGAGATGTGCATGGTTCGATCCATGGCGTTGACAGAGTTATAAGCTCGGTTTAGGTGTGGAGAAATAATGTGGTTTAGGTGTTTGTATAATAGTAGTGTAGAAGTAGTTGTAATATTTGTCGTTTCAAAAAATAATAATTAAAATTTTAAAATTATAATATTTTATAAATTTTCATTATATAAGGGGTCCATTAATTTTAGACCCCTCGTTAGATGTCGAAATTACATAAAAGTGACCATCATATTTTTTATTACGTTCAAATGACCATTAGATAGTTTTAATTACATCTAGGTCCACGAATTTGACTTTTCGATAATGAAAACGTGAAAAGTACATGTTTGCCCATGGTCAAAATTCAGAATTTTACGTTGACCAAACAATATTAGTTTAAATTTATTATACATTGACCCCCAACATTTTGTATTTTGTGAATTGACACGAAAAACTTCTAAAACTTTCAAATGGGTCCAAAATCTTATTGCAAATCAATCCCAACAACATTAAGATTCAAAAATAAGTCCCAAAGTGTTTTTTTCTTCCTTTTTCCCCTTTTTTTTCCTTACCTTCTTCTTCTTCACATAATCCGGTACCGGAGACACCGGAGCTTCTACGACTAGAGAAAGCTTCGGTGAAGTCTGCAACTCCCGATCGTCAGGAGTTGATCGGGAGTTGTTGCCGACAACAACTCCCGATCGGAGTTGTTGCAACAACTCTCGACGATCGAGAGTTTGCTTGCAGCTGGCACCGGATTTCGGTCACCGGGATCCGGTGACTTAATATGAATAAAGAAGATGAAGGAAAAAGAGAAAAGGAAAAAAAGAAAAAGAAAAAGGAAAAATAAAATAAAATTGAGTAAGGGAGTGTTTGGTTTGATGAAATAGACTAAGGCTCAATTTTCTGAATGGACCCTAATGTAATTAAAAATACTATTGTCCCTTACATGAAAATTGGTCATCTAATGTGGGGTCCAGAAGTAAAAATCTCTTATAAAAATCAATTTGCATTTAAATATTCAATCATCACCGAACCCGGATTAGCCTGATCCGAATTGATCCGATCCTAAATGTTGTGAAATTTATAATTTGAACAGCACCCGAACTCCGAACACATCTGAATCCGACCCGATCCAAAGTCATCTGAAACAAGCTGACTTACCTAAAATTGTCCGATACGAACCACTCGTTTACCACCTCAAGTTACGAGAGTGTGGTGTGGTATATTTCACGTCTTTTATGTAAATATTACTTCCTCCGTCCATTAGATAATTGGGGCTTTCTATTCTCAGGTCGACTTCGTACCGACCTGGATATAGGTCTTCATTAGATCATTGCCACGTGGCACTTAATTCAATCCGGTCCCTTCTTTGTGGTTCAAAGTCATTTTATATGTAATTTTCGGTACGATGTATTAAAAATTATTTTTATAGTTAAAAAAATTCCAACTAAAATATAAGTTGACTATAATAACCTTTTATTTGAAAATTAACTTTTATAAATTTCCATTTCTAAAAGCCATATATATATATATCAAAATCAATAAGCTCTCTTATAAATTACAAATCAAATATTATTTTAATTAACAATAACAATTTGATTAATTCAATTCAATTAACTATAACAATAACAATAGTTGTTCATCTAGAATATAAATTAATAATAGTTGAAGAACCCTAACCATCAGTTTGCCCCTTTTTTCATCTTCATTCGAGATTACTTCGTTAAACGGCCCACTTGTTCTATTTGCAAATGAATATATACGTCCGCGATTAACATAATTTCCACTTTAGTTGCTTGCCATGATTAAGTGGTTATGAACTTATGATACATCATGCAGTATATGAATTTCAACTTGTTAGGAATTCATGGTCTCAACTTCATGCTGCATAAACTGATTCCTAAACATCACCTTGGTGATTCTTAATTTTGTAACTCTTATAAGGTCTTTTTTATAATTGGAGATTATGAAAACGTGGAATAATTGGGGAAGAAGGATTTATGGAAGTGGAGAAGGATTTGTTGAATGGTCGATCGGGATTGGAGATAAAAACAAATTGTGGTTGGATTATGATTTTAATAAAAATTTGGTTTTAATTTAATTAGGTATAATGATTTTAAAGTTAATCACATGATTCAGTGAATTTCAATTATAGTATTTTATTTTAAAATTAAGGTATAATGAAAAAAAAATACTAATTACTAAATTTTATTGAAAAGTTATGGGTATAGATGTACATTCAATTTTACTATTAAGATTAATTTAATTACAATAAAATAATGAGATCGTACCAGTGACACATGGCAATGATCTATTGGAGACCTACGTTCAGGTCGGTACGAAGGCGGCCTGAGAATAGAAAACCCTAGATAATTTCCCATTTGCCTTTTTTTTGTCCATGACAAAGCTTCCTCTTTCCTTTTTCCTTTTATATGTACATTAATAATATTAAATATATTCAAATTGGGCCTAAAGTTTACATTTGTCACTCAATTATCAATCTAACTTAACAATTTTAGACAAAGTATCATGTTATTGTAGTTTAATAACAAAATTACAAGACCAACAATGAAATGAAATAGTGATATTAAATAATTTTTATTCATATATATGTAAACAATATTATCATATCGTACCATTCAGACAATACCACCACGGGCGTATTCTATCAACAAAATGCACTTTGTTTATCAAACTTCATTTTAAGAGCGATTGTTATATCGACAAGTTATTGGCATTGGGGGCTCAAATTAGTACTCAAAAATTCAAAATTTATTATTCATAATTTTGGTTTTATTTCTCTCAAAAATATTTAGTACCAAAATTTTTAAAATGGGCTATATAAGTGCATACAAAGTGTAACCGGCATATGGGATCAAGGCATATTATCAAAAAAAAATATCATGAGGTGGAAAAATCCTCCAAAATGTACCATAAGTTTCCTACCCCGCCCATTTTGTACAGTAAGTTTGTTACTTCCACATTTTGTCCTGTAAGTTTACAAAAATTTTAATTTTTATACTTCGGGCCAATTATCTAGCCCGATTAACAAATATTATGGTAAATTTGAATCTGATTCACCCCCAATCCACCATGAATTCACGAATTAGTGATAGTTTTTCACTATTTGACCGGCATTATTAACATATCTAAATAAAAAATTAAAAAAAAAACTTTTCAAAACAATTAAGGTAATTGTGGAGCATACCCCTTTGTATGACATATCGATGCAAACAAACAAAAATGGATCCGATTTTTTTTAATGTATGTCATGAAGACATAATGGATTGGTTGCTACTCTTCTTATTCTAAGTTCTAATTATTTGTGAAAATCAATTGGGGTATGTTAAATTCTTAATGAGAGTTATGTGTATCGATCCTTTTTGTCGGAAAATCAGATTTATGAGAATAAATCCAGTTTACTGATTGTGAAACGGTTTAATATAAATGTTCAAATTTTTAAAATTTTATTATTTATTTATTTTTTGCAATGATGTGTCATACAAATAAGTATGCTCAACAATTACCTTGTTTGCATTAAAAGAAATGATTTTATTTATAATTAGGCGAATTAGTGAAGAATTATCACGAATTCGTGAGTTCATAGAGAATTGGAGGTGAATCAGAATCAAATTTGCCCTAATATTAGTTCGTCGGACTCGATTTGGACCGAAGTACAAAAATTAGATTTTTTGTAAACTTACAGGACAAAATATGGGAGGTTAACAGATTTATGGTACAAAATGGACGGAGTAAAAACATATGGTACATTTTGGAGGATTTTTCGTCATGAGGTGATAACTTTTTTGAAACAACAAAAATAGTTTATTAAACCCAATGTAATGTACAAAGTAAGAGGGGTATGTTCCAATCATGATACAATGTGTATCACTTAACCACATACATAATAGGGTCCAAATAGCCAATGAAGCTAATGGAACTATCAAAACGGAAGGAAACCACATGACTCTAGCTACGTTATGATTCTCGAAGAATCTAAAATTGAAGCTCAAATGTGTACAATGGCTCTTCGAACTCCAGAACAAACGCATGTGATTCGAAATAAATGAACACGAGCCCACACTCCCATAGCTCCCAGGACGATGATGTACCACCACAACTCCACTTCCAGCTCATAGGAGCAACAGTCGAACAATCCAGTTTTCCGGTTGATAACATTCCTCGGGCTTAAATGAACGGAAACATAAAACAGACCTCGAAAGAAACGCCAAAACCAAGCAGCTCCCTCTAGGAAATACTTGTTCGTCCCTGTCAAAGCAATGAAACTAACCCGATAATTAAAACAATGATAACCAAACAAAAACAAACAACCAAGGCCGACCAAAACAACAAAGCTCAACAGGGACCAAAAGTCATCCTGTCAAGACTCCAACTCGCTACATTGCAGCCCAACTCGTCACCACCACAACTGCCGCTCCAAACCAACCCCACACAACGAACACCTGCACAAGACAAAAATGGACCTGAACCAAAAGTACAAACCAGCTGCAGACTACTCCCAACCGCAGCTCCTGTCAGCAAAGAACGCCTGCAATTGTAACCATCATACCAGGACCTCCGAACCAGCATCGTCAGCAAATTACACTAACCTGAACACAAAGTCAACCGAAAACAACACACACACACAGCAAACACCAGCGCCTGAGATTAACATATAGCGAAAAAACCAAACAAAAAGAGAACGAAGAAACCTGGTCATCAGCGACACCCACTACTGCTCCAGTCAACTCCACTTAGACAGGCATCCAGACAAAAATCAAGCCTGAAAAACGAACCCCATACTGCTTGTCAACTCCCAAACCACCCCCAACCCTTCTTAACCACAATTAGAGGTGACTATTGGGCCAGTCGTAGAACAGCCCGGCACAGCCCAGCCCGTTAAAAACCGGCCCAGCCCCGCCCCGCTAACATATTGGCCCGGCACGGCCCAAACCGTATATTTTTAAGGGCCTTTAGGGGCCATCATATACTGGCCCGGCCCGGCCCGCTACAAACCCACTGAACAGCCCGACCCGGCCCGTCCGGACGCCCGTAAATTTATGTACATGATTTCAGCCTATACACTCATATTTTTTATCAATAATTTCCACCAATTTCAGCATATTGAGATGTGTGCATTTGGACTCTAATTTCATCAATATTTGCCTCTAATTGACAAAAGCTCAATATGCATTATTTCTACCTAATCCATACTTCCCTAATTCCACATGATAAGCACAACGCAACAGCCTTTCTCCTCTGATTTTTTTAAATTTTTATTCATACTAGTTAAGCAATTATCCTTATCTTCACACTTTTTTCCTAATTAGTCTTAAAATTTTATGCTTAGCATTGTTTAGAAAACATTTTCCAGCCCGGCCCGCTATGAGCCCAGGCCAGCCCGGCATAGCCCGTAATGTATAGGGCTAGGGGTTGTGCTGGGCCTTCCAATCTCAAGAAAAGCCCGACCCAGCCCGGCCCCTTAAATGATGCCCAACACAACCCGAACTCTTAAGGGCCTGGACTTTTAAGGGCTGGGCCCGTTGGACACCTCTAACCGCAATCAGCCCCAACACAGCCGAGGATTCATCAACTAGTCCGACGGGTGATACCTTGCACCCAACATATATTTACACCTCGCCCAATGCCACACCAAGAACTTCACCTTATCAATTACCTCAACCGGTGACGTAGCTAAACTCCTAAACACTTGATCATTACGCGCTCGCCAAATGCTCCAACAAACTCCATGCACTAAACACACTTTCAACTTCTGTTGTAAATTAGAATCTTGGAAAAACTTCCCTAAGATAGCTCCCAACGCTGTCGTGACCACCCCACAATCGCTCGTAATCTATGACGCAATACCATGTCACACCGACACAGCAAAAGGACATGAAGTGAAAAGATGAACCACCGATTCCTCATCCTCATTGCAAAGCTTGCACACATTTACTACCGACTGAGCAACAATACCTCGTCGTATCAAATTATCAACGTTGGAATACGATTCCAAGCAAGCTTCCAAACAAAACCAGCAACCTTCAACGGAACCCGACGCACCCAAACAAACCTTGACCACACAAACACCTCACTTCCTACCAAAAGTGGTTCATACTGCCACCTCTCTACTTGTGCTTGATAACCCAAGTTGGCCGTATAAGGTCCATCATTGCCATCGCGCCATCCCCAACTATAAGAAACACCCTCATCCAATACAATGCTACCACATAACGCCTTCAACTCCTCCACCAACGCTAGTTCCCAAACAAAAAGACTTCTTCTCCACTCCCAACGAAAATCATGAGGTGATAACTAAATTAGGTGTTTGGTCTTGGCATTTGTTTGGTAAAACAAAGTGATAAGGTGACTGGTCAACTACCAAGTCACATTATTTCTTTATTAGCTACATAACGTACCGTATGTTTCTCGTCCCCTTATAAGTTGATTTCAATTTATTTGATTGTTTAACCATAATAATTCTTTTTTGTGAATGTAAGTAGAGTGACTGATTTGAAAATTTTATTAAAAAGTAAGGTGACTGATCGTCTACCAGTTATATACCTGTTGAGATTTTTAGTAAATACGAATGAGCTTTTAATTCATTTGTTGTATTGGTCTAAGGGCGGCCAACACGGTTTGTAATCGTGTGTCACTAAAACGCGTAAATGCACTAAAATCCCTTGAGGTGAAAGGCTGATTAATGCATAAGTGAGTTGATCAATACCTGAATGAATTAAGTAATTTATACACACATGGATGAAAGTTTCGATGTGGTAAAATTCAAGTTAAAGAGCAAGTGAATATCGAAAACCACTTGAAAATCCAAGCCTCGAAAAAGGGAACTCTTGTAGCATCGAAGTTCCTTATTCGTTGTAGCATTGAAGTATAGAACGGTGCAAAAATGATATCAAAGATTTGTCTTGGCTTTACAGTAAGCTTCGTTGCAGCATTATGTAAATGATTGCTGCAGCATTAAGGTTCCCAAGTTCCTAGAAGAGTTTTCACAACAACAAAACTAAGATAATTCTGCAGCATTACGAAAAGGTCTGTTCAGTATTGGTTGATTTTCAAGAGTTTTTATGAAGAGATACATCCCTTAAATTGTGATGGGACACATCCATTCGTCTTAAAACACCTGGATGGTGATTAAGATATAATTTGGAAGGATTGTAACACTCGGGAGATGGTGTATTTGATCTATAAATAGGAAAACAAGTCATTTCTTCCAACATACTTGTAATCTCATCTCCTTTCCCCTATTTGCTCTTTTGTACTATTTATATATTCAAAGTAAGTTATAAATTCAGCTATTGTAGTGCTACTTAGCCGTCTTAAGAGTAGTTTATCATAGGAGACTATTGCCATAATCCCGTAAGCACCATGAGTGGGGCAATCTTGTCTTTAGGGGAGATAGTCAAACTATTGACTCTACTCGCCATTTCAGTTTGCTTGTCACCATTCTTGAAGTTGCTTGAAGACATGGAATTTTGCATTCAATGGTTAGTTCTCGTGGAGTACAAAGGAATGTTTTATAGATGAACCAACATTCAGTGAAATTTATTTTGTAAAGTTAATTATTGTTATGTATTGACATATATCTTTGTACAAGTTTGATTCTATACAAGTTTGTTTATATTATTGTTTTATTACATTAACACCATTCTCTCTTGTTCAATCTTCCAACTGTCACATTCCCGCATGAATACGAAATTCTCCAACATCACCTCATTAACTTACAGTCACCTTATCAGTTATCAATTACCTTATCAGTTTATTTTGCTAAACAATTACGACTTCTCGAATCAAACACTTTGTTTAAGTTGAAAAACAAAATTTATTTTGGTTAAATAATCAAATAATTAAAGTGAAATCGCTCTTTATAAGATAACTGATAAGGTGATGTCAAACACAATTAACCAATAAATAATACTACTTCATTAGATAAAGTTCATAAGATTTCTTACATTTTCAACTTTTTCCTAAAGTACTTAGGCTCTGTTCTCTTCGTCTGAATAGAACTGAATTGATCTGAACTGAACTAAACTGAACTGAATTAAATTGATCTGAACTGAACTTATTTGTGGTACAAAATACTAGTATTAGGCAAACCTGAACAGAACTGAACTTAATGCATCTGAACTGATCTGAACTTAAATAATCAATTTTCAGACGAAAAGAATAGAGTCTTACTCATATACTCACTTCATCTGCAAACTATGAAGCTAGAGCCTCAATTTATTTTGTTCATGTTTTAGTGTTTGATTTGACCTTAAATTCATTATAAAAAATAATTTTTAAGATATATTATTAAAATATAAAAAATATACTTTCAGAAAGTAATTTTTAAAATTATTTTTTTAGTACTAAGTTATGATTTATTTAAATTTAAATCGAATAAAATTCAAACAAATAAATTGCGACATTATTCGTCCGTATTCTTAAGTCGTCCTCGTCCGTATTGTTAAGTCCCACGAATGACGAAAATGAGAAAGACATACAGTAACCCATAATTGGTCGTATTATAAAAAAGGTGTGACTCTGGAGACAAGAGGAGCTAGGTGAGTTTATCAATAACCCAGAAAAGGAAAAATAGGATAAGGTTTTTGAGTCAGCCAACTTTCAAAGGGAGCCAGCTAGATGGTGCACGTGCCGAGCACGTTACATCTGGGGATACAACACGTATTTTTAACTTGGACTGGGCTCGCTCATACATGAAAAACGCCTCATCTTGTACGGTTAACTGCTGAAAATGATGTCTCAATATAGGCTCATCTTCATCCACACGGCCCAGCTCACACACGCATATTGCAACCCATCTAGACCCGGCAAAAATCCCTTCGAATTCAAAATCAGGGGACCGCTCCCAATCTGAAGTCTTATATATGAAATATTTAATTAACTATTCAAACTTTGATTCAAAATTCAATATAAAATTATCCAAATAAATTTGATCAAAATTATCTTATTTGATCAACCGAATAAATTCAATATGAAGTTCATCTAATTCGAATTATATGTGACCCGAACTCATACAACTCAAAGTTACCCGAATTAAATTAATAAAGAATATATAATTAGGGTTCATTACTTCTAGGCCTCTCGATAGATCACGAAATTACATGTAAGTGACCATCGTATTTTCTATTACGTTCAAAGACTTATTAGATAGTTTTAATTAAATCCAAGTCCACGAATTTAACTTTTGGCGAATTAAAACGTGTAAAGTACATTTTTGCCCCTGATCAAAATCAGATTTTCCTTTTGACCAAACAATATTAATTTTTGTTTATTATACATTTGACCCCAACATTTCCTATTTTACGAAATTGACATTAAATATTTTACAATTAAGTCACATAACTTCTAAAAATTTCAAATTGGCCCAAAAATATATTGCAAATCAGTCACCAATAAAATTAATGTTAAAAAATAAGTCCCAAGAAGATTTTTTAAAATTAATCAATTTTTTTTCCCTTTTTTTTTTTTAATCTTCCTCTTCTTCTTCAAGACTCCGGTACCGGAGTCCACCTCCGGAGCTGAATTTAAGCTCCGGTAAGGGAGCTTCAGCTCCTAGATCGAAGCTTTTCTGCTCCGATTTGGGAGCTGTTAAGATCCCTGATCGGAGCTTTTCTGCTCCGATTTGGGAGCTGTTAAGATCCCTGATCGGAGCTGAATTTAAGCTCCGGTCATGGAGCTTAACAGCTCCCAGATCGGAGCATATCTGCTCTGATTTGGGAGCATTTAAGCTCCCTGACCAGAGCTGAATCTCAGCTCCGTTCAAGGAGGCACTCCGTTCCGGTACCGAAATTTGGTACTGGAAAATTGGAAGAAGGAGAGAAAGAAAAAAAATGAAAAAGGGGAAAAGAGATAAAATTAAAACAAAAAAGAAAAAGAAAGTTAAGGACATATTTTGGTCAACTCATCTAGAGGAAAATGGACTCGGATGTAATTAAAAATACAATGGTCCCTTATACGAAAAGTGACTCTAGTGGGGGGTGCATCCGTAAAAATCCCATATAATTATTTTCATTTGTAAGAAATATTTCATGTATAGCTAAGTACTAACTGAATCTGAATCGAATCGAGTTGGTCCAAATTGGCCCGACTCCAATTGACCCGATCTAAAATCTTTTAAAATTTATAATTCGAACAACACCAAAATTCGATCATCACTCGATGTCCAAACACATCCGCCTATACGAAGTCATCTGAAACAAAAATCAATCACCTGAAACGATTCAATCCAAATGACCCATTAGCCACCTCTAAACCCATTCCATCCAATCTTGATGGGGAAATTCCAACTCAAGATGCAATACACCGCATCCCATATCAATTACTAGCTATCTACTCATCACAGTGTAAAATAGATAGGGATTCATTTGGCTTGAAAAAACTCGTAGTGATATTATACAAATAAATAGTGTGAAATTTTAATTATTGAGAATTGAGAATTCAATATTAAACATTAACTTTCAATATATCAAATGATAATGCCATCAAAGGTTAATACAATGCAAACATAGAAAAATTCAGATCAAATGTTGCCATCCACAATAATAATATGGATGTTATATCTCACAAGGTTTAACGTGTATATGTTCGATCACCGATGCTTGGCTAAGTAGTCGAGTAGGTTATAACTTAGGCTCGAGTTCGGCTCAAATAATTCATCCAGATGAGATGGCCACTGCTCTCGATGTCATTTAGGTGATTTCAAAAGTAAATATACATGAAATGTGTGTGACACAGTCCAGGAATAACCATGCCAGTCGAGAGAGTTTAGATTGTTATAATGTACTCCTATTGACTAATTGATATACGTTACGTACAATAATACAATAGTATTTTATTCATATAATCTAGGGTGATACAACAATATTTCATTGTATACTTAAGGGTGATTCAATGTATCATTTCATGTGGAAGTTATAAAGGTGGTTGAGTAGTAAGGATGATGTAGTAGTAACATAGAAGTCGGATGTTTGAAACCCGACGGAGACATAAGATGATTTTGTTTAGGCGTATTTGAAGCGAATGAAACTTTCATAGACCACACCGGCATGACATTTCCTCTTTCAATTTTTTTTGAGTGTATGATAATGTAGTTGGGTCAAATTGATCCCTTCATGCATTCGGCCCAAAATGAAAGATAAATATTTGCTCCTCCCAGGCCCCTGCCAATCTTGGCCAATTACATTTTTATTTCAATTCAACTCCCCAAGTCTAACGAAACGACATCGCAGAGCTCAGCTTTCACTTTCAGAGTTTCTTTCGGTCCCTTTAAAGCTGTATCTTCTGCATCACAATCAAGGAACTCAACCTCCGGTCAAGTTCACAGAAGCTGGAAATCTGTTTTTCCATATTCGGTAACTACAATTTACTATCACTGTTATTTTGTAGAGTATTTGCTTTGCTACATTTTGACCAATTTGCTGGCTGTAAATTGTGATAAATATAGAAGGCGATGAGATTTATGAATTTGGTTGAGAATCACAACTTCAATTGTTTATTTGGGCAGGACTTGATTTAATTGCATCATCTATTCATTTCACCAGGCGTTGTTTTGTTTTTGGATGTTGTGAACAAGTTCATATGGAGATTGTTGGTACTTTGTAGATCAAATGAGTCATATCTATATTAGGAATGGAACTTATGGAACCAATACATGGTCCTCCACATAATTCATATAGTATGTATTTCAATATTTCATTTATCTGAGTCCCTAATTTTCTACTAGTATATTTTCTTGCCAATATTAGTTCAATGGGTTCTTGACCAAAACTTGTTTATTCTGTTCTTCTTTGTGTAGATAATTTACCTTAATTGAAGTGATAGGTTATAGACTGAGCATTTTATGTCTATCATTTTTTCGTGATACGGTTGCATGGTTGATGCCTCTAGGATTTAGAACTAAATGTGCCTGATCACGAAGTGTTAGCTCATGGGAGTAAATTTTTTCTCAGCCCAGAATGATTATTCATTTTTATAACTTCTGCTGATTCATCATACTTGTGCTAATCGAGTTTATTTGCCACGATAAGTGTTTTTCGGGCATGAATGGTTATTATTGTTTTCATTACATCTCTTGGTGTTTGGCATATGTAGAGACATTTATAATACTTTAGGGACCCTGGCGGACCGCCTAATAGAATCCCCCTGCACCATCAATCAGCGGTCTAGTTTGATGAGCATGTTAATCTATGTGCATGGGATGGAACATGCATTTAGAATCACAACTTTCTTTAGGTCTTGCATAGTATATTATTGGATGAGCCAGGGTGTTGTTTAATCTTATTCTTGTTGTAGTAGTTGATTAGGATGAAATAAATGTTTATTGGATGGATATTGATCTGATGATCTATGTATAATAGTTGCTTTTGTGTTTGCAGTAAGAGCGGTAGATCGCTGGCCTATATACAGTTAGGCATAGACAGAAGTGGATCATGCTTGCCGATGAGGAACGTTAATTTCAAAGAAATGCATTGGTCAAGGAGGATTTTTTCACTTCCCCATTTCTTGGCCTCTAACAGCAGGGATTACTGGTTTTGGTTCTGTATCATTTTAGGCTCACTTTCACTTGCGGTTTTCCTCAATGCGGCAGCAGTATCAAAGTTTCTACCCCCATCTAAAAGTGTCTTCATCCATGCAATACAAAATGACTGGTATTATTGCTTCTTGGTGCCATTGACTCTTCCGATACTCCTGGTTGCAGTGTACTCCCACTGGCTGAGCATGAAGTTCTTCAAGCATGCATGAAGTGACTCCACTTGATTGGCAGTGAAGGTGACACATGTCTGCTATTTCTTTATCTGATTCTTCTGTATAACATGAAACTGTATACTCGGGTCATATTTAATACCAACAGAAGAAGCAAGTTTTTGATCTCTGGATGGGTACAGTTAATTAGAGAACAGTGTCATTTC
The DNA here is from genome assembly GCA_028274465.1 of Plantago ovata. NCBI lineage: Eukaryota > Viridiplantae > Streptophyta > Magnoliopsida > Lamiales > Plantaginaceae > Plantago > Plantago ovata. Next base: position 53,506,190 of record CM051455.1, on the reverse strand, counting down.
TAGTTGCACAAAATGTCCCATTACTGAATAAATCCGAAAATATTAGAAACTGAAAGGCAAAAATCTATAGATCTGTAGTTGTTTTGAGATTCTTTTGATCAAGTTGTTTAAGGAGAGCAAAAATCTATAGATTTGTAGTTGTTTTGAGATTCTTTTGATCAAGTTGTTTAAGGAGTAAGGTATCCATTGGGTTTCAAGTGTACACAATCTTTTGACACGTCAAGAGTATTGCTTTTTCTTTTCATACCATATGTAGTCTTGTGACATTTATAGCTAGCAGAGGTATTGCAAGTTGCAACCACTTGTAAGTATGTCCTCAATGTAACATGCTGGGAACTGTCTAACTTCAGGTTTTTATGGAGACCACATTGTTATCAGGAAACTGTTCATAGATTCAGCTTTCAGGCATGCCAAAAGCATATGTTTTGTGCATTATTTTGTAACTTGATATTGTTACATCTTTCTCTGGATTTATCGTTGTATCTGTAACTGTAACCGTGTAATTTCAAGCTGCTGATGCGGCCTCGTGTTTGATACATGCTGTTTGCAAAGGAGCTATATGTTCATATGAATCCAGTGATCACACTCGCGTTTCTTTTTCACTTGTGGCGGTAGGTAACAATAAGGCTGGATGTACATATCTTGTCCTTATTTTGACAGATGATGGTAACGATTTGGTTGAGGTGGCGAGTCTCTCCACTTAATTGAGACTTCTGCACTGGAAATAGCTAATTTTATAAAACTATCTACTGATGTTCCTTGAGATTCGGCTGTTTCAAATAATCGAGGGAAGGAGGCTAACTATGATAATGAGTAAGTCGTAGAAGTTCATCATCTTTGGTGGATCCTGTCCGTTCCTTATTGATAGTATTTCTTATGCTTTCTGTAGGTGGTTCGGAATGTTTAGGGGAAACCAACACAGTTGAATCCATTATAATTGAGTGAGAGTGAGAGTTACAACTTACAACAATGCAAACACCCATTTTGGCATTAAGCAAAAGAATGCACACTGAGTGAATAAGAAAGAAAAACCCATTTCTAGAATGTACAGAGGAAATGGAAGAATAAAACAAAAGGGGGGGAAAAAAAACTTCTGCCTAACTCACACGTTTCAGTGTATGTACTCGAAATTTATTGATTCACTATCCCCTCAACTGACAGGATCACAGGAATTCATCCTATGCCGAAAGACCACGGCGGACTCAGGCAAGTCACCTAGATCACCAAACAAGAGTTCATCCTCTTCTCCAATCGGCATGACGACTTCGACCTCGCCGTGTGTCCAAATCGGCGTAATGAAGGTGGTTTTATCCATCATGGTTGAGTCGACTTCGCAAAGCCAACCATACTCACCTGCCAACTCAACAAAGGTGTTGGAAGCAGCCGGCTCAATGTCTGTCTGGTTGGCAAAAGCTGCACATTCCTCGGATGAGAAGTTGGTTGGTGTGGACGTAGGAGGAGAAGAAGATGCGGGCGGGGCGGGTTGGTGGTGGTTTGTTTTGGTGGTGGAGTGGTTGTGTTCACAAGAGTAGGTGATGAGAAGGGTGGTGGGGTCATGGCGGCTCCGTTCTACTTGTTTCTTGGCGGGACAACCTTTTGAGGTGCTACACCGATAATATCCTCTGTAACAAACCACATACAAACAAAGCAACATTAGGATATGTCTTGTGTTGTTGTCTTATGCATTTGTGAAGGATATTAGTAACTCGTTTATTCGGCATGTACTAGTTTAGTTTAATGTAACTTTTCTCGATGACGTTTAATTAAAAAAAAAAAGGAAAGAAAGAAAGATTAACGAATTTTCAATTTTTTCAAAAATGAAGTTCAAATGTTAAATCAGAGAGTATCAAAAGATATGTGTCCTAGTTGGCTAGATGATGTAATTAGGAAGGATAATTTAATTTTTATTCGGTTTATAAACAATATTTCTAATTAATGCAACTATTTGATTACGAAAAAAAGAGAGTATCAAAAGATTCTCCAAATGATGACTCAACCAATTAGTTTCGTTATAAAAAATTAGGGAGAAAAAAAACAATTAATTTGAGGGAACCGTTAACAGCTTTAGTGTGCTTCTTCTCATAAAGAAAGAAAAAAAAAACTTTAGTGTGCTTCATTTTCATTCAAGCGCACTCCAAAGCTTAGAACAGAGCATGATTTCCAATCTTTTTAGACAAGAAAGTTTTTTTTTAAAAAATTCTTTTTCCCCTTGTTTAAATTGCCAACTAAATTTGCTTGAAAAGGATCGAAAGCCTTACTTTTTAATTATGATTTTTAAAATGTGGAGAGGCAATGGGGTTGTGAGAAACATGTATGACAACAAGTGCACTAACTTTTTCGGTCTGCCTTTTAGTTTTTACACTTCAAGTGTAAATTAACGATCCAATGGGAAAGCGTGGCAAAGTTCGATCAAAGAAGGAGAATGAATAGTATACCGCATTGATCCCATTCCCTCATTGAAAGGGGCCCGGCCATTTCCCCTTTTCAATCAATTATTACAACTACTATAGCATCCAATGGATATTGAACAAAACAAGACAAAATGAAAAAAGAAGAACAAATCGTCGTTATATTTATTCATGTCCCCGTCTCACTCTAAACTGAACATAGATATTTAGAAAAACTTTACAATTTAATTGGCTTTTATGAAAATAGTGTGTTATATTATTATTATTATTATTATGTTTTAAATAAATAGTGTGTACATGGTGCAGAACTGCAGGTACATAAATTAGACCGCGACAATATGAGAGGAATGAACATTCAAAAGTCCATATAGAGCCATAGCCGCCCCTTGAATAATTAATTAATTATTTATTATCCTATATATATCGCGAATATAAAATTGGAGGCCACCTACTCCCCGGCTGCGGCTGCGGCACCCACAACACAAGACGTAACGCAAAACAACTCTCTAACAAATTCTCTTATTATATGAATTAGTAAATTTATAGACTATAATTAATTATTATCACAATGTGAAAAAGGAAAAAAAGAAAAAAAAAGAAGTAGGACTGATGATGATGATGATGATGATGACATTAGAAGTAGTATACCTTGGATAGGGCGAGCCTTTGATGGGTTTTGGCCGTACTTCCGCCAGGACCATGAATCCGGCGGTGGATATACATCTCCTCTGCTTCGTAATCCTTCTCCGATTGGATACGTCACCACTTTCTTCCGTGTGCTTCTCCTACTGCAGATCATCATAACCATGCACAAAATCATACTATTATATGAATGTTATATGTATCATCGTCACAAAATGTAAAAGGTTTTGTTTCAATACATGTTCATTTCAATTGATTTCATTACTTGTGACATCATCATAAAATAAAATGAAAACAAAAAATAAGAAAAATTGTACATCTAGCATGTTACAACGTAGAAAGATGGCTCCCTAGACTAATAATAATGGATTACCTTTTTTTGGGTGAAGGGAGATAAGCATCCTCCTCAGGCTCAGGCGCCGGTAATTCATCATCTCCGGAAAAAGGCGAACCGCCGACGACTGCGTTGTTGTCCTCCTCCTCCTCTAACTCTTGTTCCTCAACCTCATCATGTTCATTCTGAAATCGACCTAATTCCATTAATGAGTGTCTTCTTACCATTGATTGATTGATCGATCAGCTATTTATATTTTTTTACTACTATATCTACACCACATGTACACAAGTGTATGTATGTATAGTAGTATTGGCTGGCTGTAATTAATTGTTTGGGTAATTGGGTTGATGAAGATTGGAATATAGATAGAGAGAGTGGGCTGCCGGAGATAGATAGAGAGAGAGAGAGAGTAGTAGGTGTTGAAATGGTGGAATTCAATTGTGTGTGACTGAAAGATGATATGGTCATTAGTAATTTGTTTTAGTAATGATATAATAAGAGGAAATTAATTTACTTTAATTTAATATGGGAGCAGTCACGTTCACAGACTGGAATATCTATAATTTATTTATGTGTATGTAATGTAAATATAATAATCCCACACAGTTGTGCATATTTACTCGCGACGTGCACTCCAATTAGCCGCCTTCACCAATCAACTCATTAATGTATCATACTTTCCCGCCCTCGGTTCCAATCTTCAGTTTATGATTTTATGTTGATTTTAAAATATACTTACCCATCTTACAGTTATAATTGTGTTGATTTTTTTCTTTTAAAATGTTTGAAATCATATCAATTCTAGATCAAATCATATCATGTCGAAAATGTAACTTACGAAATTATATTTTATCAGAAATATAGTTTACAAAATTATATTGCAATATTCGTAAATCACATCGTAGACACTCAAAATGTGTCTAGTAAATTATTAAAATCATCAAATTAAATGATTTTAATATGCTTCATTTGTGGCCTATCAAATTTTGTCACGTGGAAATAGTAAAGATTTTAAAGCCACTTAATATTATTTATCAAGAAATAATCACGTGAAAAAGATGAATTATTTCTGACCAATCAAATGGTACCATGGAATATTAAATGTGTCAATATTATTTTTATAATTAAAAATAATGACATGGGAAAGAAGACTCAAGTTGGCCAATGATGATGTGCCACGTCATAAAATTGAGGCAGTTATTAATTAATTGCAAGAAGTAAATACAGATAAGATCAAATCTGTATCGACCAACCAGAATTGGTCCTTCTCTTTTTCCACACCTATATAAAGAGCTCATTCTCCACCAAAAAATCACACCTCACAATCTCAGAAGCAGAGCATTCCAGAAGCCAGAAGTTCAAGAAGGCATTCAAGGAGTTCAATAAGGTCCCAAGGAGAAAATCATACGTTTGATCCAAGAGAAAACCATTGCGCACTTGGAGAAACGTTATTGAAGGTCCAAATTCCACAAAGGAGGATCAAATCCAGAAGGCAAGAATTCAAGACGGAGTTCTTGGTGTTCTTCACCAAATTCAAGCAATAAGTGTTGTTTAATTTAAGATCAAGCTAAAAAGCTCTTGAATAAACGTTTCCTGGAATTTAAACTTCCTCTAAAGAAGATCGAAGGCATCTTTCTAGCAAGAAATGATACAATTCTTAAAGAAAGCGAAGGCAGTTTCCAGAACAAGTCCCAAGACCCTTGAAGCAGCAACAAAAGATCGAACTCCATCGCAAAGATCGTAGAGGCACTCGTTCAAAGATCAAAGCAACAACTTTCGTTGGATTCAAGATCAAGTCTCTACGACCCTTGAAGAAGTGTTCGTCGCGAAGATCAAAGACCTGACGTTCAATCCAAGATCAAGCGCAAGCTCTTGCATTGACGCCATTCAAGTTAAATCCCCATCAAGTTCGAGATCAAGCTGCGAAGGCCCTCGAATAGACGCACTCAAGTCAAGTCCTCCATCCTAATCAAGATCAAACATAAAGCCTTTGAAGAAGATACACACAAGCCAAGAAGCTCAAGACGAAGTCAACGACATCCATCAAGTCGATAAGAAGTTAACAAGCGATCGCCGCCAACTTCAAGTGAGAATTCAAGAACAAGCTGCGAAGACCCTTGAGTCAAACAAGTCCAAGAAGTTAACAAGCGTCAACCGCCAACTTCAAACAAGTCAAAGCGTTGTCTCAAGAACAAGTTCCGAAGGCCCTTGAGTCAACAAATCCAATTTTCCAAGTCAACGCCACGAGAAGACCAAAGTATTAAAATCGCTCAACTTCTCAAAAGCCAAGTTTAGATATTTCTTGAAGAGTCGAATCAGGGGATACATAGAGATTGTAATTCTTAAATATTTCAAATTCAATAAAATTTCATTTGAGCATTTTATTTGTTACACACATTTTCGACATGATTTAGAATTTTTTTCATTTAAACGGCAAATATTACAACTACTTCTACACTAATAGTATATAAACTTTCTAAACCAACATAATAATAATAATAATATGAGGTCAAACGTTGAAAAACATAATTACAAATGAGATCGAAGATTTTTTGTGAGATGTATGAAGTAGTTTTTATTGATACTGAATCATACTCATATACTTCATTTCTAGTATAATTCTAGTTTAAATGTAATATGTAGTTAAATGTGGGTTAAAAGAAATCAAATGATAGCCTTGGTATGAGATGGACAAAATAATACTCCATCTATCCCCCTCTAAAATTTTCATTAAAATGTTTGTTATAATCATTAACTCTATCATACATATTATATTTACAATTTTACCACCACTCTCACTATTTTTTTAACTTAATAATACCCTTACACACTGTTAGGACTTACTTCCTCCGTCCCGCTTTACGTTTAACATTTTATTTTGTTGACTTTTTTTTTTAGATCTGGTTTGACCTCAATTTAATACTAAATCGTATAAGGAAAATAATTAAAAATCTTATATTATAAAATGTACATTCTATTCTCATAATATAAAATTTTAATATGATTCGAAAACAATTTAAGATCAAACCGATCCTAAAAAAAATTCAAGAAACACGTGTTGAATTTAAGGCGGGCAGAGGAAATAGTATTTTCATGATCATCATAAGACCGGTCCATAATAGACTGGACCAGGTGTAGGGCGTGAATTGGAGAAGGAAAAGAGTGGGCGTCGAACCGAGACTGCATCTGAGGTGCGGATCACATGTGAGGGTGTCTGACACGTGGCCATGGCGTGTTAGAGCACGCCAAAGTGAAAGGTGACTGGGAGTGGCTGACAGTGTGTGAAGTGTTGGAATTTCAGCCAAACCATGGTTAGTCTGTCTTTGACTTTGTACAGTTAACCAAAAGAGGCGCTTCACACGTTAGAAATAGAGTTTTATTGAACATGAATAATCTACTAAAATAGTAGAATTCACTCGAACATTATTACTATAATTCCGTAGTGAGAGTAATAATACTCGGAGTGTGTTGGTTGATGTGGTAGTTACGGAAAACTAAAAGTTGGAAGTAGCTAAAATTAAGAAGGAATGAGCAAATTATTACAAAATAATATTTTGTTATGGGGTTATTTGAATAAACACTCTTGGTGAGGGGTGTGATAGTTCAAAAGATGTAAAAATAATAAGTGGATAAAGTTGACAGAAACAAGTGTTGAAATCATGACCTCTTAAGAGAATGGTAGACGCTTTTCCACTAGACTATTGCATCTTCTAGTGAAAGTTTGTGTTGCAACAGTAATAGATAGATTGTGGAGCGAGAAGTTACATTTTCAAGAGTTGCACCTCTTTACTTACAACCTTTCAAAGCTATAAATAACAACCCATGTTCTGGATTTGATATAAGCAATTCGAAATTGCACATTAAAATCCATGTCTTCCTTCTTCTCTTTTTCTTAAAATGCTTGTCTACCATATTGGAGTAGTCCAAGAGAGTCTTGTATTTCGAGTGTTAGTATACAGACTCTCCTGCAGTTGTATTTTGGGAGACGATTCGCTTAAACTGTGAGCACCGTAGTAGGGCGAATTATGTCTTAAGGAGAGAGGGTCATCACTCGACTCTGCAGATTTATTAATTCGTTCAATTTTCAGTTTATACACTTCGATACATCCATGTTTGCTCCTAAATTTTCCAACATGAGCCACCATGGAGGCTCGTAAAAAAACCCGAAAAGCTCCTAACCTAATTACGGTGGTTCTAGGGCCAAATTGTGTTCCGGCAAGAGAAAGACCAACGGTCATGATGAATTTTCAATAGGTTCACATCACTATCTTATGTTCTTGTTAATCACTTGCTTTGTGTTCTTCTGGTGTGTGGGTATAGGTGCACTGGTCAGCATGGTTCTACGACAGGTTCAAGAATTATAGGTAGAGTTGAGGTTAACAAAAAATACGTATTGTTGGGCTACACCGTCGAAGTGCCAATAGGTGACGTGTGAATGTATGATCTAGTTATTGAAGTTGGTGCCCTGGATAATACATACGACTGAGGTGTGGAGTGGTGTTTGAGGTTATATATGTTAGCTAGCTTGTAGCGTTGATGAGCCGAAGGGTGTGCATGGTGACGTGTTGAATGATAGTATTGGAGCACCTGACATAGGTAGTTTTATATGCGACATCAACATGGGTGATGGCAGGGGGTGGCCGTAGGAAATTTTTCAACCTCGGCTAAAATAATGATAAATTTTTTTTATCATACAATGGCAGCAGATGTGAGATTCTTTTGAGCCTTTTTTTTTTTTTTTTTTTTTTTGTTTCATTTGATTTTTTCTATCACAAGATACTAAAATATATAAAACATGCATTTAATTTAATGTTTTTATTTGGTAAAAAAGTGAAGAAGAAAAAAAGGAAATGAAATGAAAATATTTGCCACTGGATTAGAAGTGAAATGCTAAAAATCTCACAAGAAATAAAATTTGTAATGTTATGTTGATGTCAAGAATTGAACCTGGGGCGGAGTATGGGAACACTGCTATTGCCACTAAGCCACAACGTATATTTGTTAGAATATTCACAATAACGGTTACATTATACATATATCTAAAAAAAAAATTATTTTTTTGTAAAATTTTTAAATGCAACATGGGTTGGAGCCCACCCTAGCCCTAAGGGTGGGTCCGCCCCTGGGTGATGGGGTCGTGGTTAAATCTGTCGAAGCACGATCTATATATTACGGAGGACTTGGAAGTGGCTGGTGGAAGGTATGAGGTTGCAGACATCTTTTTCTAAAGGTCCGTACGAAAGAAGGAAGGTGATAGAAGCTGTATGAACTATGGAAAGCTTGGTGAAGTTTTGGCAACATCCACTACCAAGGACGACATGGTAGCTTTTTTATTTTTGGAAAAGGCCAAAGAATTTTATTAATGACACGGACGAGCATTATATATGCTCAAATGGGTTATAAAAATCAAATTTTATAAACACTAGTGTAAAATTTCGCAGTCACCCACCCAAAATATTTTGAGTTAATTACATTCAATGGGCCAATGGGAGAGTAGGAGACTCAATTCCTCAAATATTGTGCCCAACCCAAATTTCATTTATAGCACACCCACAAAATGATCCAAAAACCGGTGACATGAAATGAGTTTTTTTTTTATTATTATTTTTTTTTTACAGAAAACACCCGTTGCACTATACTACAGATCGTAATTTGTGCTTGTTGTCACTATTTGTAATCAAAATTGGCCCAAAGTTATGTCCCGGCCCAATTTCATTTATAGCACTACAAAAGGGAAAAACTCAAACAAAGTGGTGACACGAAATGAGGTTTTTTTTTTTTTATACAGAAAACACCATTCTACACTGTAGTGTAGATCGCAGTTTGTGCCGTTGTCAGTGCATGTAATCAAATACTATAAACCAAGGTATGTACTTGCACATTTTTTTCAAATAGTTATGTCCCCTCACTACAATGGTTGAGGTATCATTGAACACTTGTTTCCCAAGATACAACAGTAAAATCTTAACAACTAGATGCACTCGCTAGCTGTTCCTGAAAAACTAAATTGGAGCCTTGATTTTAATTATAGCACGCACTCATTCACACAAAATTCCATTAGTTTCGTGTACAAATCTAATCTTGATTTGAATTCAACTTATCTAACTACACAATATGATCATTAAATAGGAGCTAGTGAATTACAACATAGAGATTACACTTGCTTTAGGGCAATGTGGGATCAAACACTACACCCTTTCACATCAAACACTTATTTTTCACTAACTCAAGGTCCGTTTTGAGCATAAAATATATCAATTTGAAACTCTTATGGAGTAGCTTAAGTAGTGACGGTCGCAGAAAATTTATTTGGGGGGGGAGGAGTACATTTACAAGAAATTAACAAGAACGATGATATAAAAATTGTAATTCAAAAAAATTGTAAATCAATATGCAAATATTTTGAATATTTTTATGTTACACACAATATTTTAATTTATTGAATACATATATAGACACAAATGTATTCGATCCATTTTATTTATAAATATTTTTATAATGTAGATTGTAAACAAATCTAAAAATAAAAATGGTTATCTTACCATAATGAAATAGCAAATTAATGTATTGCTAAAATTACGCACAATAGTAACACTTTGTACACTAAAAAAATACGAAGATGGTTACTAGGGGCGATTTTCACATAGTCAAGGTGTAAATCGATTTCTCAACAACAATGCCGCGTCCGGTCGGTCGGCCATCGAAGAAGAAACAGGCGGCTCCGGTTACGCCGCCGGTGGTGAGAACAATCCTCACTAACAATTCTCCAAACAATAGACAATCGATTCCAAGGGTTAATGAAAGGGCTCCAAATCTACAAGTAGTGAATACTCCACCTCTGCAAGTATTGAATACTCCGCCTCTTCCGGTTACTCCTATGCCGAAACCAGTTGCTAGCACTGTGTTGGAGACTGTCCATGAAGATGAGAGTCGTGAAGAAGAGGAGGTGCCAATCGTTGAAGAAGAGGTGCCAATAGCTGAGGTAGCGCAACCAACAACTGTTGACCGTGCTTGGATTGATGTTATCAGTGGCAATCGAATCCTTGATCGAGGTATGGAACTGGATTACTATCCTCCTACTATTATTGATGGGAAACTGTTGTTGAAATAGATGATGAGGATATAGAAATTGAGTTGGAATTATGGGCTAATGCTTTGATAATGTATGTGGTTGATGAAGATTTGTCTATGAACTCTGTTAAGACTATTGTGATGAAGGTTTGGAACTTCATTTGTTTGCCTGAGTTGTATTATAATGAGGAGGGTTATTTTATCATTAGATTCATGTCTAAAAAGGATTTAGATGATGTAGGGTCCTTACACTATATTTGGCAAGCCAATGTTTATGTTTCCATGGACTGGAAACTTTGAACTATCTGAAGATGTGCTGAAGGCTATTCCAGTGTGGGTAAACACTTCCTAAGCTGCCTAATTTTCTATGGGGAAAGAAGAGTATGGGTAAGATTGCTTGCTCCATTGGAACACCTTTGGTCACAGATGAGTGCACTGCCAAGAAGCTGAGAGTTTCATATGCTAGGGTAATGGTAAAAATGGATGCAACACAACCATTGAAGCAACATATCAAGATAAAGGATAAGCAAGGGAATGAAGTCAGACAAGTTATCAAGTATGAATGGCAACCTTCCATCTGTCAGAAGTGCCAGAAGCTTGTTCATGTGTGTCCTTCACAGGCACAAGCAAGAAATTAGAATACACAAAACAGTGGTAACCAGACCAGACCACAACCTGTACAGAATCAAGTGTAACATAGACAACCTGGTGGAAGAAACATGCAGCAGACAAGATGGGAGAAACGTGTGGTTCCATCAAGGCAAGCGGAACAGACTGAGAGAAATACAGGTAACAATGAGAATACTAGCCAGCTTCTTGCTAGCAACCTGAATCAAGTGGCTAGTTCTAATAGTACTCAGCTAGTTGCAAATGGAACAGAAAATGTTCAACAGAAAGATAAACATCAGCAAGGAGATTGGGTTACAGTTGATGGGAGGAGTGTTGCAACACATAGACAAAATGCGAACCCTGCTGTGAGATTTGGAACAATTGATTTGGCAACGGGAAATGGCTTTGCCCCTCTTCGTCATGGAACTGGATCATTAGGGGTACAAGACCATGTTCCATGATAGTGTGGAATGTAAGGGGGCTGAACTTGACAGCTAAGTATAAGGAGATTGGCTCTCGTCTCCATGATCTGAATGTTAGTATAGCTGGTCTAGTTGAAACAACGGTTAAAGTTGGTAAAGCTGAAGCAATAAGGAGGAAGTTGGGTACAAGATGGCACTATTTTGATAATTATAGTGCGCATGACAATGGCCGCATATGGGTTCTGTGGGATTATAGTAGGGTCATACTTCAATTTATTAAGTGTAGTGATCAATTTATTCATTGAAAAATCACTGACACTAGTGGGTTGGATAAAGGGTTCATTACTTTCATCTATGAACATAATCAGTTGGAGAATAGAAGGAAGTTATGGGCTGATGTAGTAGAGTTGGCAGCTACTATGAATGAAGCTTGGTTATGTATTGGGGACTATAACAATGTCTTAAGTGTACAAGACAGGGAGGGAGGTAACCAAGTGCACACTTATGAATATGTTGACATGGCTGATATGATGGTTAGCACATGCTTATCTGAAATTGCAACTCAAGGTCCTCATTTGACCTGGACTAACAAACATGATTCTGGAGTCATTAACTCTAGGATTGACAGGGCACTTGCTAATCTCAAATGGTTTCAAGATAATTCAAATGTGGAGATAAATTTTTTGGCTCCAAGTGTGTCTGATCATTCACCTCTACAGGTTTGCCAAATCATTACTCATAAAAGAAGGAAAAAGAATTTCAAATTCTTAAATTGTATTGCAGAGATGGATGATTTTATAAGTACTGTGAGAAGAGGTTGGAATATTAGGATGGATGGTTCCAGACAAGAGATTTTGTGGAAAAAACTGAAAAAGTTACAATTCCTCTTCAAGGGCCATACTAAAAGGGTGACTGGTACCCCTGATAAGATTGCAGCGGCAAGGAAGTGTTTAGAGAACAGTCATGAGTTACTTTCTCATGATAGATTCAATAGTAGTCTGATTGAGAATGTAAAGAAGACTGTATTGGATTTGGAGAAATGGCACAATTTAGAATAAAAAGTGATGCATCAGAAATCTAAAATAGATTGGCTGAAACTTGGGATGATAATACTGCCTTTTTCCATGCTTCTATGAGGGAAAAGAATAAAAAAACTGGCATGTTGGAACTGATAAGAGAAGATGGGAGCAGAGCTGCTAATGACACGAAAATAGAGGCATAGGTGTTACAGTTTTATAATCAACTTGTGGGTACAACAACTTCTAGAATTGAAAGTGTGAATTTGAGGATTTTGAGATCTGGACCTCAGTTAAGTAGATCTGAAAGACAAATGCTTGTTCAACATGTCCAAGAGCATGAAATTTTTTATGCTTTGAAAGGGATTCATGATACTAAGGCACTGGGTATTGATGGGTTCAACTCAAAGTTTTTCAAGGCAGCGTGGGAAGTGATAAAATATGATATTGTGCAAGCTGTACAAGAGTTTTTCCAAGGGAAGCAACTATATCCAGCTTTCAACTGCACATTAGTCACTTTAATCCCCAAAACAACAAATGCTAAAACCATGAAGGAGATGAGACTAATTTCATGTTGCACAACATTTTACAAGGTCATCTCTAAAATAATCACTACAAGGCTTGGGAAAGTGATTAATACAGTGGTGAATGAGAGTCAGTCTGCGTTCATTCCAGGTAGAGTTATACAAGATAATATTATTCTGGCGCAAGAGCTCATCAAGGGGTACAATAGGAAGGGAGTGTTACCTAGGTGTATGGTTCAGATGGATATGTATAAGACATATGATACGGTAGAATGGTGTGCTTTGGAGACTATTATGAGGGAACTTGGATTTCTTGCAATTTTTGTGGATTGAGTGATGCTGAGTATGAGTACTGTCTCATATAGATACTCTACTAATGATACTCCTTCATCAATCTCTAAAGTCAAGAGAGGATTGAGGCAAAGAGACCCTATTTCTCCTCTACTCTTTGCCTTAATCATGGAGTATCTGTATAGATGTCTGCAACAATTAGCTCTTCTGCAGACTTCAACTTTCACCCAAAATGTGAAAGGTTGAAGATCACTAATCTTTGTTTTGCAGACGACCTTATGCTGTTTATGAGAGGGGTTGTGAATCAGTGAAACTAATGATGCAATAATTTGAGGTGTTTTCTAGAGCCACAGGTTTGAAGGCAAATGAAAAGAAGTGTAAAGTCTACTTTGTAGGTGTAAAAGTTGATGAAAGGGAACTGATTAGACAGTGTACAGGTTTTACTTGTGGAGTTTTGCCTGTGAAGTATCTAGTAGTACCGTTGTCATCAAAAAAATTGATTGTAAATGCTTATCAGCCATTGATTGAGAAGATTACTAGCAGAATAAGGCACTGGTCTTAAAAAATGTTGAGCTATGCAGGCAGGAAGCAACTCATTGCTAGTGTTCTATTTTTTGTGGCAAATTATTGGCTCCAGGTTTTCCCTTTCCCCAAGAAAGTCCTCCATCACATTGAAAGCTTGTGTAGAGTTTACTTATGGAGTGGGCAAGATGGAAATTCCAGAAAATCTCTAGTGGCGTGGGATAAAGTATGTGATCGTAGGAGCAGTGGAGGTTTGAACTTGACTTCTTTACATGAATGGAATGTTGCTTTGATGGCTAAAATGCTTTGGAATATACAGAAAAAGACTGACAAACTGTGGATCAAATGGGTACATATATATTATATGAAAGGTGCATCAGTTCAAGATTACATCCCCCACTCCAATTGTTCTTGGATTATGAAGAAAGTTTTCAAGTGCAGAGAAGTGGTTGCAGGTTTGCAAGCGTTGGTGGATGTTACAGAGAAAAAATTTGTTGTGAGAAGAATGTATCAGGATCTAAGGGGCTCGAAAGAGAGTTTGTTGGAGAGAGTTGGTACTGAAGAACATAGCTCGGCCTAAAGCTGTTTTCTGCTTATGGCTTTGCTTACATAAAAGATTGGCTAGTAAAGATCAATTGGCTAAGTTTGGTATTCGTACTGATGGAAAGTGTTGCCACTGTGGGAATTTGGAAACTATAGAACATTTATTTTTTCTTTGTTCAGAAGTGAGACAAATTTTTGACAAGGTAATGCAATGGTTACAGTGCTCGTTTCAACTGGAACCTTGGAGGAAAATGTTAATGGCTGGAGTAAGAAAGCAGCTGGAAAAGGTTGGAGAGCAAAGTTGTTCAAGCCTTGCTAACTGAAACTGTTTATGGTGTTTTGCTGGCTCGAAATTCTTATATCTTCTACAGATGCCGATTGATATAAGTTTTCTGCACAGATTATACAAACTGTAGTTCAACGGAGCACTATGTTTCTGTCACTACACACTAGTCCTGTTACGCGAATCGAGCCTTATCGAGTACTCGGCTTGGCTCGGCTCGATAACCTTATCGAGCCGAACTCGAGCCTAAACTTAGGCTCGTTCCACTAACGAGCCGAGCCGGCTTGCGAGTACTCGGTAAGGCTCGATATCATGTAGATTATGAGTAGTATTAGTATTATAAGTTATGATTTAAATTTCAGATTATTGTCTTGAATTGCTTATATTTGCATTTTGTTAAACTTTAATGATTTCATCATTTGAGAGTTGATTGTAATGCAAAATCTTGAATTTGTTTATATTTTATTTAATATTTTAATATATTTTTCATGGTATTTTAACAAACGAACTAAGCCAAACGAGCCGAGCTCGATCCAAATGAACCGAGCTTGAGCCTGAAATTAAGCTCGCTTCGTTAAACGAGCCGAACCTAGGCTCGACTCGTTTGTTAACGAGCTCGAGCTCGAGCCTGATTTCAGGCTCGCTTCGTTAAGGCTCGGTTCGTTAAACAACACTACTACACACATGTTGATAAGTTAGTGTTTGATTAGAAACTAGTGTTGAGGCATAGGTTCTTTTTTGGGCTTGTTTCTTTGGTGATAGGGTTGGGCCTGGACTTAAGTGTCGGCCGTTTTTTGTACTGACTTGTTTTGGGGTTATGAATAAATTTTAGAGTTCCAAAAAAAAAAAATATAAAAAAACATTACGCACAATAAAATAATTTAAAGGTTAAATATCATATGGTACCCCTACTAGACGAGCTCTTTTCATCCAGATCCCTCTTAGCCCCACAATTACATTCAAGTCCATGAGCCATTTTTTAGTTGACCAAAAACAAGGCACTATTCATTTTGAGAGAACCAAACGCGGCCTTAGCTAATAGGGGGTTAGATGTAATTAAAAATTCTAAGATGGGTTCATATGCAAATGACCCTAAATGATAAAAGGAATTCAACCACTCGGAAGAAATCGAAAAAAGCGTTGAAAGAGAGATATATGCCTGGTTACTTCTTTTGAACAATTCTAATGAGTTGTTGCGACAGAGACAGTGAAATCCCGTAATTTAAAGGGTAAAAAGGATTTCAATAAGCAGAAATTGTGTAGTGAAACAAAGAAAGTAAAAATTTGTACATTACTCGTAACAAAGTTCAATGTGTAGATAGGTATATATGTAATGGATGTACTATTATCTGTTGCATGTGAAACAGATTCAGAATCGTTCTTTCAACATCTTACAACTGAAATTTAGTGTCTTGTTTTAATTTCAATGGTTAAACTATGCTTTTGTTTTTACTTTGAATCCTCAAGTTGTGCTTTTGTCAAAAGGTCTACTTTGAATCATTGATTTTGGGATGAATTTGACATGTAATAGTACATAGTTTGTACTAAAACTCATCATGTCAACCTTAATTCAAAAACTACTCTTGCTTTTATCATATTGTCTACTTCTCTATTAGTTGTATTTGTGCACTTGTTTAGTAGCTTCTACACTTGAATGGTCAATACAATATCAAATAATGGAGTTTTAAGGGGTATAAATAGCCTGAAAATTGACTCGAAAACTGTTCCAACGTGTATTTTAAAAATTTCTCAGCACTAAATTTTTACACTTAACACTTAAAAATTCAAATTCAATTACATTTGAGTCCACACATGTTATGCACGGGCCTCCTGCTTAAGCTCTTTGGTCAGCGAAGAAATATGATAATTGACCAAGGGTAAAAGAAGTACTTTCAAGGAATAAGTTCCCCAAAAGTAATGGTCGTGGATACAAATGTAATTAATATTTTCTAACAAGGGTGGTAGATGCAAAGTCCGGATTAAGAGGGAGTTAGATGTAATTAAAAACTCTAAGATGGTACCATATGCAAATGAGTCTAAGTTTAAGTTAAAAGGCTAATATGAAAGAAGTAGAGTATAAATCCTTAGTAAAATGATTGTAGGAAACTTCATTTCAGTAAAATAAAACTTATGATAGAGATGGAAAAACAATTTAAAAAAAGAAAGTAAAAAAAAAAAAATGGTGTGTTAAAAACTTCATTTAAAAGCTCTTGCTGGATACATTAAAAACCGAGGTTCTTTACTCTAGGATACAGAGCAATATACAAGTGTAATGTAAGATGTTATATATATAGCATTTAAGATCGATACTATTTTGAAAGGAAAGTATAACAATAATTTCAAGCGAAAAAAAATAAAAAATCTGAGTGCACCCCTTGGGCCAAGACATAGTGTGGATACGCCCCCTGAGCATACGAACATATATTATATTTCTTAATTAACAAATTATCTCCATATAAATATACCTTTCAAGGCAATATTAATAAAAAATGGGCTTATTTTATTGTAATCATTACTCCCATGACACCACTATACAACTATATATACTCCCACTCTCCAAACATTTGTATCATTTAGTTTTGCACATAGAAAATAAGAAGAAGAGAGTTAAATATTGAGTTATATTGATAGTGAGTGTTGATTTTATTTTATGAAAGATTTGTGGCCATAAAAATGTGTTAATGGAATATTAAAATTATTATAACCATGTCCAAATATGTCAAATAAATGAAATGGTGCAACTCTAACGGGACGCTCAAAATGACAAAATGGTGCAACTGCTCAGGGACGGAGGGAGTACAATTTTACCATTAAACTTATTATATATTATTAATTAATGTCTTACTCTAATAATACCCTACTCACCATACTTTTACTTAAAAATACTATACTGATCATAATATTTATTAATTATTTTACTCAAATAATACCTTATAATCCCTCTTTTTTTTTAAATTGTCGTTTTATAGTTTTCACACATTGTAATACTCCTCATTCAATTAATCGATTCTACAAAATTACAAGTAATTATGATATATCAACCAATTCTTTATTGAAATTTTGTTTTATAATCTGTCTTTAAACTTTGTTTTATAGTAGATGGATAACACTATATTTTGTAAACCATTTTTTTTTTCTTTTTTTTTATTTCCTTTCGTTCTACTTCAAGTAATTATAGTGTAGCAGGTAAGGAGGACGCATGTATAGGCTAGGTGAGACAAGTGTCTCACCTGAAATTTGATATGAAGTGCCTATTATGCCAACATTATGTTTTATATATGTATATAAATATATATTTTCAGTTCACTTATATATTTTGCTATAAAGGATTTTGTCTCCCAGAGGATCCCAGAGGATTATACATGTTGCAAAGATAGATTATACATATTGCAAAGATTTAAGTTGCTTTGAAGTTTGATTTGAAGTTTGAACTGATACAAGTTTGATTCAACTTTGTCTAGAGCATTCCTTATGGTTAATGCTTAATTAGAACGTTTTTAATATATAAGCTCCAAAATTTTCTTCCAAATAAAGTCTCCAGTGGTTTGGGGGCTTAATTTGAGCTTTTTTATTTATGGGACCCACATTAATCCTTCCAAATGTAATTGTTTTTTCCTTGTGAGTTCCATATTTGGGACTTAAATTGGAGCTACTAATTAGTAGCCAATATTAATGGACTACTAATTAGTAGCCTCTTTATAGCCCTCATTGGATGCATTTTTAGGTATAATTGAGACTTTAAGCCTCAATTAAGCCAAAAAAATGTCTCCATAAGGAATCCTCTTAATCTTACCCATATTTAATTTACTTTTCAATTTGTTCTCTCATCCAGATCTCTATTTTATCTCCTATACACACCATACTTTCCATATCTATTTAGTTTTACACTTTATATTCTTTTATAGTCACCATTTTATTTTATTGAAATTTATATAAAGTAATAAAAATATTATATTAATCTCTCTTTATCTTCTATTCTTTAATTGAGATATATAAAACATGTAAAATATGTTTAATTATAACACTACAATTTAAATTTAAATGTAATTAGTTGGTTATATATATATATATACATAGTATTCACTTAATATTGGTTCTTTTCTTCTTCCCTTTCTTTTCAACTTACTTTTTGTTCAATATCTTTGCTTTATCACCACTTATAAATATGCAAGTCACTACTACTATTTACATAACACAAAGAATCAATAACAAAATGACTACTCACACCACAAAACAGTTCTCACATGTGTTTGTGTTGGTGCTCTTACTACTCTGCTCGGTTTCACGTACTACACCTCATACCCTATTTCTTTATTCTTTTGCAACGTTTATATTTATATGATATGAATGTTCATTTTAGTGAAGTGTATTCTAGTGTAGTCAATTTGACACCACCTGACTATTTTTTATTAGGCGATTCCACCTTATTAGTTTAATCAATATAAGATGATTATAATAAGAGAAGATGACAGATCTGACATATTTAAAAAATACTTCACGTTTGAGAATCGCCATTTAATGTCATGTCACAATAAACACACCTTATGCCAAGTTTTTAAGGTTTCACTTTTCCAAGTTTAATGTTCCGTCTTCCTAATTTCAATTTTGCAGATGAAGTAGTTGCAAAGATGTGCAAGGCGCGGAGTCAAAAGTTTAAGGGACTTTGCTTTAGTGATAAGAACTGTGCGGTAATTTGTGGCACTGAAGGTTACACTGATGGTCTTTGTGGAGGGTTGGTCCGACGTCATTGTTTTTGCTACAGAGATTGTCAACCAGTGGCGGAACCACCCTTGGGGCTAGAGGCGGAACCACCCTTAGGGCTAGAGTGGGATGTAGACCAAGTTGCCTAAAAAAATTTAATTTTTTAATTAGATTTATCTATAATAAAATTAAAGTTATAAAAGAAATAATTTACTATATACCTTGTAGCTCAACGGTAACGAATCCAATGAACCTTGTTTCCTTACTATGCTACAATGAATTAATCAATCAAGAATGTCAGTCTTGATTGATGACGTACACTTCACTTGAACATGTGAAACTTCCCATTACCTATTGTAACACACTAACACTTTAGTACGAAATTAAACACACTTTAATGTTTAGACGCGCGGAAGCATTTGACATAAGAAGATAGACTCTTCTCAAAATCATCACACACATGCAAGTGAAAAGACATTTCACATACTTTCTGTACATGAGCGGAAGCGATTAAACAAGTAGACTGACAACCATGCATTGAGGAGTCGATCCTCTCTTACATAACCAACGTGACCTATATGAGATCGATGAAGATGATGAGCCAGTACGAAGGAGTGAAACCGGCCGGCCAACCTTTGATCCAAGACTCAACTTCTATTAGTTAAGCCCTTTTATCTGTCTTCTTCAATAACTATTAAAAAAACAACATCGCAATTGAATGAGTTGCTGGCTCAATAAATATAATAAAGTAACGTGCAATTTAACGGCTTGTAACGTACTTGATAACAAGTTATTTAATAACAACTTGTCAGTCAATCACATAATAACCGTTTCCATCGCATATAATTCTTCTCTTCAATACAATCCATTCACATTCATACTTATTTGTGCCAATACAAGTTACTTATCTTATACGCACACTATCCATATACTCTTACATTTCATTCATATACACTTCGATATGACGCATGAAACGCACGTGCTTAGTCATTTCTTTATCAGTTATGAGCCTGCCATAACCAGGCGTAATTGTAATCACAACTTCTTCGTACCTGGAGAACATATGGAACATATTTGTCTCCGGTTCTCAAAAATTATATGGAGCGAATTGTCTCCAGGTGACCGTACAATACTCTATATCCAATCATACTGGAGATTTTATTTTCAAAAGACAGACTCAAGGTCATAAGCAGCCATAACAGAGTCCTTTTATCTCTTATGTATACATATCATGCCGAATATATATGTCATAAGTATTGTTCGCTCATAAATAAGCTTAAATTCATTCCTATGGTATGCAAACCACACATACAATGTTTCAGGGCAACGTCTTCACATTAATACCACCGACTTCAATCATCAAATCCATACAAATATCACAATAAGCTCAAATCACATCCGTAAACATTGATAGCACATATCAGACAAATAAAAAGCTATCAAATAGCACTTACAAACAAATCAAATAACAGTTACAAACTATACTTACAAATTCACCAATTAAAACTTTCAACGATGCTCGTACTATCTCTATTGCTAACTATCATGTCAAAAGGGTATACACCCACAATAAAATATAATAATTTAATAAGAACTCGAATTAACTGTTGAATTGAATAGTTAAACATAGATGGAGTTTTCACCAAATGGTCAAACAATTTGGACGTAACTACCAAGTTAATCATACCACAAAATATTTTACTATCATTAGTTACTATTTGGTATCAATTTTAGATTGATTGGTAAAAAAAGAAAGTATCCGGGGTATACCGGATACTAAAACTAATGAGATACTAAGTGTCGGGTCCTAATATTTAAGTATTCGGTACCAAAATTAGGAGATCTAAGTGTTGGGTACTTAAAAACAAGCATTAAGGTACTCTAACTAGTGGGGTACTAGAATTCAAGTACCCGAGTTACAACCAATGGGACTAATATGTAAAAAACATTAGAATAGTATTCAAATAGTAAAGTGTGGAATCAAATAACACTAAATAGTAGTGCTACAAACATAAATACATACCCTTGCCGGACGCGAGACATCATCCGATCGATACTTGTAATGACCCGTACATTTTTATATGACTTTTACTGAGTGAATTTTATTAGTCGTTATTTTATGGACTGGTTAATCGAAACGGTCACGGGTCATGAATTATGCGGACATAAGTTAGTGGGCCTGATCCTGTTATGGACCGATAATTTGAGGCTGCTTAAGCAATTCTTAGTTCGGAATTAACGAAGCACGTACTATCTAATTTATCACTACTAGGAGTACGTCTCCTGTGAGACCACTAGTTTCGTGAGACCAAAATGAGACTCAAAGGAACTAGAAAATACATCAAAATTTCGCTGATCCATTTAATAATTCGCGGGTCATGTTATAACCCGAAATTGAACCGGGTCATCCTCCCTAACCCGTTCAAATCGACGACATATTTTATTCTCTTCTTGCCGTTTCTCCCTCATATCTCTTTCTCTGCAACAAAAGCTTCGATTCTCGCCTTCATCATCGTGTTCATCATCGTTTCTATCTTCAACGAATATGAGGATGAACGATTTCTCTCCTAGATCGTTGAATGAATTGAACAATTTGAGGATTAGATTGGCTCAATTGAAGAATTCGAGAAGGAGAAAACGTTCTAAGCAAATTAAGGATTCACTAGCGGTTGAAGTCGATCATGAAGACACAGGAGACGTTCTCATCACTGAAGGATTTGCCATGAGACAGTCCGAATTTGATGAAGAAGAAGATTTCAGTGAATTTGCTGAAGAATTTGTTGAAGATATTGATGAAATACCTAGAGATCCAGAATTTACAGAAGGATTTGCGATGAGACAGTCAGAATTTGATACAGAAGATGATTTCATTGAATTTGCTGAAGGAATTGTTGAAAACATTGATTCAGAATTTGCAGAAGAATTTGGTGATGAACATGAAGCTGATAAACATGAAGCTTCAGCTAATAAGCAGAAAGCAGCTTCTGAACAATCAGGTTTGTTTTCAATTAGTTTGAGTTTTATGTATTATTCGTTTGAGTTTAATGAAATAACTTTCTGAGTTTTACTCTGTAACGTACTGTATGTTACAATTTCATATGAGTTTTATGTATTATTGGTTTGAGTTTTGATTCCAAGTTTCAGAGTTTTTCTTTGTAAAAGTTTTGTATGTTACAATTCTGATTTGAGTTTTATGGATAATTTGTTTGAGTTTTACTCTTTAGATTCTTGAGTTTTATTCATAGACTGATTAAGTTTTATAATAATTCACTGCAGAGGAAATACCACTCTCTTTTGATGGTTTAAAGAAGGAAAAATGGGAACATTTTGAGGATGTGTTCAACTACTTCTGGAATTCACTGCAGACTGATGTTTGTAATAAAGTAATGTATAACTGTTTGTAATATATATATGTGTTTGTTATGGAATAATGTATATGAGTTTTATATGTTGTTATTTTTGAGTTTTACATGTTGGTAGTTTGAGGTTTAATTCAAACAGCAACTACCATACAATGAACAACTAGCAACATTCATATAAAATGATGTTTTATATGTTTGAGTTTTATATACTATTTGTTTGAGTTTTATATTATGCTTGTTTGAGTTTTACATCTGTATTAAAAAAGGTGTACAAAAACCTTCATATAAAATTGAGAATCCTCAAAAAGTAAATACAATTTATAGAAAATAAAGAGATCCCTGACTGAATCATGTGAATGGTCCTTAAAATTATTCCTGCATTGAGTTTTATATGTTGTTATTTTGAGTTTTACATGTTCCTAGTATAAGGTTTAGCAAGACCATAAATTATTCAACAAGGGATACAGAAACTAGCCTACAATGAACAACTACCAACATTCATATAAAAAATGAGAATCAGTAAAACTCAAACGCAGAGTAAGTAAAACTCAAACACAGTATAAGTAAAACTCAAAACAAAAAATATTTGAAAACCAAAAAACTAAACAACAAAAATGTACAAAAACATTCATATACAATTCAGAATTCTCAACAAAGTCATAAAATTTAAAAAATAAAGAGATCCCTAAATCATGTTAATGGTCCTTAAAAATCACAAATATCTCTAAAATTGATTCAATTTTCCAATAGACTATTTCTTCAATTTTCTTCTCTGACCCATCTTTTCTCAAACTCACTGCAGATATGTTCTCTTCATTTTCTGCAAAGTTTCTGACACTCTCAATCAACCGATTCTTCCTTGTATTTGCATCAGACAGACCAATTGAAGCAATTATTTCAGCTCGTGCTTTCCGCCTTTCAGCAACCTGTTAAATTATAAAAATAAAAAAAGAAAATCAAGTACATATAGATTTCAAAGATTATATTTTCATAACTCACTACATAATGCATATAAACCTCAAATAACATATACTCAAACCTCAGTAATGTATTATTAATAAAACAGACACATAAAATCAGACTCAAATAAAACTCAAACACGATATACATAAACCTCAAACTTAACAACAATAAAACTCAAACTTATTGGAGCTCATGACAGACACATAAAATCAGACTCAAATAAAACTCAAACATGATATACATAAACCTCAAATTTAACAACAATAAAACTCAAACTAATAGAAGCAGATGATAGACACATAAATCAGACTTCAGTAAACCTCAAACATAACATACATAAACCTCAAACTTAACAACAATAAAACTCAAATTATAGGAGCTGATGACAGAAACATAAATCAGACTCAAGTAAAACTCAAACATTATGTACATAAACCTCAAACTCAACAACAATAAAACTCAAACTAATAGAAGCAGATGACAGACACATAAATCAGACTTCAGTAAAACTCAAACATAATAAACATAAACCTCAAAGAAGCAGAAAATAAAACTCAACAAACATCATATAAAACCCAATTACATAAAACTTATACTAAAGCACCATGTAGACATGTATACATAAACCTCAAACTTAACAACAATAAAACTCAAATTATAGGAGCTGATGACAGAAACATAAATAAGACTCAAGTAAAACTCAAACATTATATACATAAACCTCAAACTTAACAACAATAAAACTCAAACTAATAGAAGCAGATGACAGACACATAAATCAGACTTCAGTAAAAGTCAAACATAATATACATAAACCTCAAACTTAACAACAATAAAACTCAAACTAATAGAAGCAGATGACAAACACATAAATCAGACTTCAGTAAACCTAAAAAATAACATACATAAACCTAAAACTTAACAACAATAAAACTCAAAATTATAGGAGCTGATGACAGAAACATAAATCAGACTCAAGTAAAACTCAAACATTATATACATAAACCTCAAACTTAACAACAATAAAACTCAAACTAATAGAAGCAGATGACAGACACATAAATCAGACTTCAGTAAAACTCAAACATAATATACATAAACCTCAAACTTAACAACAAATAAAACTCAAACTAATAGAAGTAGATGATAGACTGAATAGTTTACTAAATACAACTTCCTTCTTTCCCGTAGGGACTTTCTCAACAACTTTGCTCTTTCCCTTGACTACAGCAACATCTAGTGTCTTAGCATTTTTTACAGCATCCTTTAAAAACTCTGAAGGTAAGTACTCAGAAATATCATCATCATCATCATCACGTTTCCTTTTCTTACTCTGAGGAGTATCACTCTTCGAAGAATCTTCATTAATATCGAAAGAATTCGAAGGTGTATCATCATCAGAGGGTATGACGAAAGGTATCTCAAAGTCTTTATCCTTTTCATTCCCTACAAAATAGCATACAACAGTTAATACAAATTAAACTCAAAGAAGCAGCATATAAAACTCAACAACAAGAATACAACTATTACAACACAATCAAAATCTAAACACACAGAGATAATCAGAACTCAAATAAAACTCAAATAAAACTCCAACAAACCTTAAAAAACTAGCATACCACAAAAAAAAACCAATCTCAACTAAACCTCAAACATGATATATGTAAAACTCAAGCAACCACCATATAAAACTCAAACAACAAGAATACAACTATTACAACACAAAAAATGGAAAAGGAACAATTATAATTCAATAAGCTACAGAATGGAAAAGGAACCATTATCATTGCGTTAAATTTGAATAAAAAATGCATATAAAAATATGAGCATGGACAGCAGTGGTAAAACTAAAACATGCATCAAATAAAACTCAAACAAACATCATATGAAACTCAAAAAAATGAAATTATGTAAAACGGATGAATGGAAACCACACAGAGCAAACCTTATGCATAAATTATGCAGCATAATTTAAACAGAAACTCAATGCTATCTAAGACAAACCTTAACACACTGAATCAAACCAAACAGTATTTGTAAACCTCAAAGTAAACCTTACAAACAAACAACATAGAATATCTATCACCAGCAAAAATCGAATAAATGGACAGAAAAAAATGCAGGAAACACAGATCGAAACACATATGAAAACGAGCGCATGCGAAATCGAGCAGAAGTGAATGAAGCTAGCTTCGACTTACATAAAATCGACCAAAATCGAAAACACGGAGATCGAGAAACTTACATAAACGTGAGGGAAGAAATCGAGCAAAAGTAAGCTTTGACTTGTGAGGATTAACTGCATAAACATAGCAAAATCGGCGAGAATGTAGAGTTAGAGTTAGACGTAAAGGACAGAGAACCTCATCGCGGAGGAGACGATTCAGGCGGCGGAGACGATGATTCAAGCGAAAATGAGTAAACTAGGGTTTCGAAAATGAGTGAAAAACAACAGAAAGGAACGAAATCAAACCTTCAACAGCTGAAGAAGACGAACACGATGACGGCGAGCTTAATTCAGGCGGAGGAGACGACGTCTGAACCTTCGATTGCGCGGCGACGAGAACAATTCAGGCGGAGGAGACTTTTTCTCTCTACTCTCTGATATTTCAATCGATAAATGACGGAAACTGAAAAGAAATGGGTCAATTCTATTATTTATTGATAACCCGTTTAATGACCCGAAACGAGTAAATCGGGTTATAACATGACCCGCGAGATTTGATACAGTAGAATGGATGATTCGGAATGATTTGGTCTCATGGTCTCAACTTACAAACTTAAACAAGAAATTGTTCTAGAGGAATACAAGGATTTGGACCGGTTATAAATCATAACCAAGTCATTAGGGTCCCATTATTTCTTGCTGCATTGATAATTTTCGGAGGGGCCAAAGTTTGACACAAAGTGAAAACAGAGGGTAGAGATTTGTCCAGACTTGAACGCAGCCATTTACAAATTGAGGAGGTGAGTATCAGCTTATGTGTTATCATTGACAAAGGATATTGTTAATTACCCTTAGATTAATTATGATACTATTACTGTTGTCTTGTTAGTTGCCGAATTGCCGAGGGTTGAGGTATTAATGGATTGTAGAAAATTATTGAATATCTTGATTGAGGACGTCTGGACGTGCCGGAGATTGGGTGGAGAAAGACTTCATATTTAAGGTTGACAAAGTTATCCGGTTTGAGGTTTTCTGATTGATTTGCAGGAGACACGACAATTATTAATTCGAAATTTGAGGTAAGTGGTTTTTATGCACCTTTATTGTTTTTCCGTGTGGTATATATTATTTTAATATTTTTGAAAGTCGAATTTGTCGTCAATGTTAATTACGAACAAGAGTCAAACATATATGTGAAGTTTGTATTTTTTGTATTGTGTGTATGTGAATGTCTGATCTGTTGAGTGGGTGTCCGCTGAAGTCAATGGAACTAAGTGCCATACGGAACAAAGTGCCACACTATATGGGACGGTGGGGGCCACCTCTAGAGTCTTGAGACGACAGTTGGTACATCCCTCATTTTGTGAAGTGTTCCGTTCAGTGTTCTGTTATGTGAAAGTCTGTCAGGGTCTGTTATTATGTCTATACATTATTGTGTGTGATTGCGAACGTACATGTGCTTGTCAGGGTCTGTTTTTTCGTTTTTCTTGTTTCATTTTTGTTTCTTTCAACAATAAACCAGATCTGTTTTTTTTTTCTATCCAACCTTGAGATTTTCTCTCCCTAGTAGAGATGAAGAAACGTTGATGTTGATGACAGGCGGCGTTTGGGTGGTGTAGTGGTGGTAGGCAGAGGAGGAACAAACCGTGGTGGTGGAAGATCGCGGTGTTTTTGATGAGACGATCTTGTTTCTTCTTGTGTCGGCGTCGACAGTGAGTAGGAGAAAAGTTTGCTTGTTTTGTTTTTTTTTTTTTTTTTTTTAATAAATAATTTTCGGATTGAACGGATTAATCGAATCCGATCCGATTATTTTCGGATTAATCCGAAACCGATCCGAAATTTCGAATCGGATTATGGATCGAACAATACTTCACTGTTCGGATCGGATCAATCCGAAATCCGGATCGGATTTGATCCGATCCGCCCCATGCCCAGCCCTAAGAGAAAGGAAGTTTTCTTGGTCCAAGCGTGAATTGGTACTCCATACACATTCACCCAAACCAATCTTCGTTGGTTCACATCTGAATGCCTCTAAGGACGAATCCAGACGAACCACGAATTGAGCCACGATTTGTCCTCCATCAATAGTTTAGTTTCTGCTCCGAGTAAAAGCGGCTTCAAAGCCAAGGTTCCATCTGCCCTATTAATTCTCCCACTAAACAGTCTGAAGCCCAATCCCGACCTTCATTGTCATCCTCATCATCTTTCGACACTGTTACCACTTCCAGCTCTGGACTCCTGCTTGCTCCATCCCCTCACCTACCATTCCATCCTTAAACAGACCACGTGCATTCCTAGTCGGAGACGACTGAAATTGCTCCGCTCCTGAGCTCTGTAAGTCCACACCCAGCTGTACCGGTTCTGTTCTTACCGGCTTTGATCTTGAGCTATGATCTTCCCCAGCTACTTCCTTACCAACCATTTGATTTTCCTTACGAAACGACCCAACACTCTGTTTTTTCTTTACCAAGGAGAAGACCCTTTCTGCATATTTTGCAACATTGGCAAGAAGTTTGAAGTTACCTATCCAAAGGCGCTTTACTGCCACCTCTAACGCTCGATCCCTCCCTGACCTCTCGAATCTTGCGAAGGCAAAGCTCCTCCCAAGTTTGTTCTTCTTCAGAGGGATCGTTACATCCACTACCTTACCTACATTGGACAATTTATCCCTCAATCTCTCAGCGCCGCAATTCTCTGGAAAGTTAGTGACGAACAAGTTCAGAAATTTCTCATTAATAACTTGCACTCTGAAATTCTCCTCCTTCCTCGCTTGACGCTTCCTGTGAGACACTCTTTGCCATCCTTCGTCGTAGTCGGTGCCATGGTTCGAGTTCCGGTTATCTCTGAGCCTCAAGAAGACCGATTGTCTTGAAGATTCTCCCATGTGATTCTTTTCCTGGAAAACACCTCGTGGGACCCTTGGCTCCCCCTCTCTCTATCTCTACCTCTCTCTCTCATGTTTACCACACGGGAACAAAAACATTGACCAGATTTCAGGTGGGATGATTAATTTTCTCAAAATAAATTATCTCTGACATGATTTAATTGGATAGCAAAACCAAAACTCTTCAAAACAAAACCGTAATGCTCATATAATTCAACTAAAGACATTCCAAATTTAAAAACCTGTATGGGTCGGTGATGGCAAGGGCGGAACCGGGGGGACCTCCCAAAAAAAAAAAAAAGTTTAGAAAGAATTTACAGTTTTTCAAAATTTTTAAAGGTAATTTTTACGATTTTCCAACCTTTAGCCTCCCGAACCTTAAAATATGATTTATATGCAAGTTCGCCCCCTAACTATAATTTCTGGTTCCGCCACTGGGTGATGGTGAAGGGGAGGCGTGCAATTATGCGGCTACCGATCGAGCGAGATGGAAAGTTCTGTGTCAAAATTATATTTTTTTACTATAAAGAGCAAGTTTGTTTGTGTTTCTTCGATACCGTACTAAATGAGGTAAAAATTGAACTTCAATTGGACAATTTAATGAGCTCTCCATGCGCCCGACTGTTTGGTTACATACTACTTATAAATTAGGGTAATTTTCTGACCTCGTTAATTTAATCAATTACGAATCTTCTCCTGTTAATTCAACAATAATATATTTCCCCCTTTAGTAAAAAACCATTACATCTAGCCCCAGGATCGTGACTTTTGGTGAATTAAGGCATGAAAATGACAAATTTGACCTCATTCAAATTTTCAATTTCATCAACACTCAAACACAATCAACTTTTCTTTATTGCACATTTGACTCTAAAATTTCAAATTTCTTATTTTACAAAATTAACCTACATAATTTTTAAATTTCAAATTCATGTAAAATATTTTTGTAAACAAGTCCCTACGCATTTTATATCTCAATACCAGCCATCCCCAAAAATATTGAAACAAAAAAATAAATAATAATAATAATCCCAAAAACTAATCAAAATTAAAAAAACAAAAAAATAGAAAAAAGGAAAAATAAAGGTGATCGGAAATACAGTACCCTCCGACTGGAGCTGGCAGCTCTAGTCGGAACTGACAGCTCCGGCAGGAGCTGCAGAGGAGCTATTTGAAGCTCCGACAGAGTTGTTGTAAAACTTACAACAGCTCCGTCGGAGCTGTTGACAGAGCTATGTAAAACAACTTCGGCGGAGCTGTTACTGTCTGACCAGAGCTGCCAAAATGGCAGATCCGGTACCGACAAAAATTCCGGTACCGAAATTAGTTTAGAGCTTGAAGAAGAAGAAAATTAATGGAAAAAAAAAGAAAAGAAATAGAAAATGTAGAAAAAAGAAAAAGGAAAAGATAAATGAAAAAAGAAAAGTGTAAAAGAATAATATTGATAAGAGCATGTTTGGGGAGAGAATAAAATGTTAAGATTTGTAAGTTGGTCAACATTTTTTGGTAAAATGAGGTTAGATGTAATTGTTGAACTAGCAGGGGAAGAAACGTAATCAGGTGCAACACTGGGGGTAGTTTATGGAATTTTCACTATAAATTATTATTATTGTCACTGGTATCTCTCCTTTCGCTGGTGGGGGCTTGGATTCATGGGTTCCTGGAGCTGCTTTGCAGACTGCCGTTCAGAATAAGAAGCGTAAGTATTCTTCTAAGTCTGTAGAACACGGATACTCATTCATCTCGTTCGCCTTCTCCACTTCTGGGAGCTCGACGAGGAGACCCTGGCTACTTTTTCGTGTCTCAAGCGCTTGTGTGTTAGCCATTCCAATGATGTAAGGAGTGGTGTTTTTATTTTTTCTAGACTCCCTTCCAATTTTGCGTAATTAATAAAACATGTGATTTATTATTTTATTATTATTATTATTATTATTATTATTATTATTATTATTATTATTATTATTATTATAATAAATAAAAAAACAACAAATGTTTACACAAAATTAGTGGGCAACCGGGAAACAAGCTTGGTTCCCACTCCCTTAGCAATAGCAAAACTAATCCTAGGGAAAATATGATGAGCAGCACGCGCTCCAGTATCCTGAGCCAAAGCGAAACCCCGTACTCTGACAAGCAACTCAACAACATCAACACCCAACTCCCCAAGTGTCGAGAAAGAGAAAGGAAGGAATCCATATCCCTTAGCTGCACACAAATCCCGATACTTCGCGCACTTGCGCTTGGCAGCATCAGCAACCGCATGTCCGGGCACAAAGTCCACCATACCAGACCGAGTCAAAGGGGAAGACCCGGTCAGATCCACACATACATCCCGCCCCCTATCCCAAGCATAAAGGAGCATGTCTGCAGGACGGAGGGACCTGTCACTCCCGCCAGTACTCAAACCAATATCCACTTCCTTACCAGCAGAAATGCCAGATCGGAAACATACATCCAAGAGAGTGTCACGAACGAGGTTATGTCGGTGCTTGATACCCACCACCCCAGCACACGACACCGCATGATCACCAAACACATCTCCAACAAAAACCCGAGAACAAGTAGAGCAGGGCGAAGACACCGGAAACAAGGCAACACCAAGTCGATAACCCAGAACACACCTGTAAGTCCTCCGTTCATAGTCTGTCCCAAACCAGAAATAGGAACTACACGCAACCAATCAGAAGAATGGACACCAATCATTATTATTATTATTATTATTATTATTATGAGTAATTGAAATATTATAGATGGGAATCACTTTGGAGGAATATATACTGTATATATGATATGACATGAAACTATAAAGGGTACAAGCATTTGTTGTCATTCACGTTTTCCAGTCCGTTTCACAATTTCATCATGCATTTCACGTGAATTGTTGTGAAAAGTAGATTATGATGTTGAACGGTTTAACCAAGCAAAGTGTTCATATTTAATATAGGGATTATTACATATACCTCCTCCACTCCATGCTCATTTTGCATATGAGTCTAGAATAGATTATTATATTGGCAAAAATAAGTTCACATGTATGTTGACCCAATTTATTATTTACTGAGGAAAGTTTATTCGCAAGTCAAAATTGCTCTCCCGATGGTCTAATTTTGACCTTTCAAACCGCGAATTAATGCACGCATTAGTCAGACCCAGTTGGCGAACTACATGGAGGTCACCAACGGGCATTTTGGAAGGTCTCCGGATCCGCAAAAGTCGTCAGGGACCTCTTCCAAGATTAAATTGGTGCCGCATTATCCCAGAGCGTCCACCAATTCGATCTCTTCATTAAGTTCGATCATCATGCATCATATTGACGAAAGCCTTGACTTCCTCAACCTTAACGTTGAGATATGAGCGGATACTTCACCAACAACGGGATAGTGGGAGAAAGGGTCTAGGGGACTTAATTTAGAAAAGGGATTGAAAAAGAGGAAAATCATCCAATTACAACTTGCTCAAGCTTACGAATTCAGCCATCTCCATAAGAATCCATAGCCGGACACCCATAACCTGAGAAAAATCTATCTTGGCCACTGGCCCTAAACCGTTTCAATCCATCCGACGGAGACCTAGATTTCTCATAGTTCACCGACATCGATTTTGGCTAAGTTTCTATTTACTCTTAATCGCACGTTTACTTTATTCTTTATTATTACAAATTCGCTAACTTGAGCGTCGGAGTCCATACGATCGGCACCACTCCGGTATCCCAGTGGAATCTCACGCTTTCGATTATTGTTCTTGCAGGTCGCCATGCTTTACTTTTCGCTAATCCTTTGTCTCGCAAATAATTGGTGCCCGCGAATTACCAAGTATCCATTGTAGATTTCTGAGCATCTACAATTATCTATTACGTTTAAGTCCAAAATCCTCAATTTTCGTTGACCAGTAAAAATACCACTGTTCATCAACCTCAAACCAAACATGAACTTTTTTTTTTTTTTTGATTTTCTTTTTTAGTTCCATTTCTGTTTTTTCTTTCTTCCTTTCTTTATTTAATCTGGAAGAACTCCGGTACCAGAATAATTCCGATATCAGCCTTCTGTTTACTCCGATCGGAGCTTTACAACTCCGATCAGAGCTTTACATAGCTCCGACCGGAGTTGTGTTAAAGCTGCACTTGGAGCTTTTATACAGCTCTGATTGGAACTATAATACTCCAATCGGAGCTATAAAAGCTCCAGTCGGAGCTTTCACAGCTTCGGTCGAAGCTGTGTGAGCTCCAATCGAGCCTTAACTGTAGCTTCATTTGGAGCTATTTTTACATTTTTTTTTAGGTTTTTTTTTTCTTAGTTTAAAGTTTGTTAGGGATTATTTGCAAGAAAATGTGAGGACATTTGACATTTGTACTCAAAGAAAATCATATATTTCATCAAGGGTAAAAATGACTTTTCAACATTTCATTCATGAAAAATCAAATTCGTAGACTTCGATGTAATTAAATTTATATCTTATAAAGTAGTTATATGTAGTAATTTATCTAACTGTGACCCAAATGTAATAAATGACTCTAAAAAGGAGTCTATGGGTAAGAACCCTTTAACCCCCTTTAATTAATTAATTATATATATATATATATATATATATATATTATATATATATATATATATATCTAGATATATATATATATATATATATATATATATATATATATTTTTTTTTTTTTTTTTTTTTTTTTTTTTTTTTTTTTTTTTTTTACAGCAAATTTACTATTACCCCTACACTATTGTACAAACATCCTAAAACACATTATAAAACTCAACATTCTTGTTTGATAGTGAGTGTAAGATTTAGTGATCACAAACTCAACATTCTTGTTTGATGTGAGAATAATTTTTTAATAAATAATTAAAAATAAAAAAAAATTAAAAACATTATGACTTACCGTTTAAGTTTATGTTTCTAAAATTTGTTCGGACAATATAAAAAGATATTTTAGAGAGAATGGATGGCAAAGAAAAACTTTAACTCCTGTTTAGAGCGTCGACATGTTGTGTCATCTGATGTGTGTCCTGTCTGTGCAAGTGGTCATGAGGATTTTGTTCACGTTTTCATGCATTGTCATTACTCGAGATGTTTTTGGGCTGTTTCTGGTTTTTCTGGTGCTTTGTTTGCGGCTGGACATGATGATATTTTGGCATGGATTTTATTTGTTCGTGCTAAATTATCGGCTTCAGATTTTTGCATCTTCATTACCTCCTGTTGGCATATCTGGTGTAATCGTAACAAGGTAGTTCATGAAAATACAGGTTATGATCCTATGGAGGCAGCTCTTTTTGTGACCGGTTATGTTAAGCGTTTCAAGCCGCCAGACTACAGTTTCACACGCCCAGGCCGCCTGCTGTTGTTCTGCGTTGGTGCCCCCCGCCGGAACAGGTTCTAAAATTAAACTTTGATGCGTCTTTAAAGAGAACCTGTTGGAGCTAGTTTAGGAGTTGTTGTTCTTGATTCTGGAGGAAGGATTGTGGCATGGCAGCGTCTGTTTTCTGGTCATGTTGTGGAACCGGAGATAGGTGAGGTCATGGCTTTGCGACTTGCTGTTTTGACGGCGTTGGAATTGCAGTATCAAGTTGTTATATTTGAAGGTGATTGCTTAGCTATTTTACAGCAGGTATAAAATTTTGCTCCTTATTTTGGCCTGTCAGGAAGCATTTTGGAGGAGATCAAGTTGTTAGCTAGTTCTTTTTCTTTTGTTCGTTTTGATTTTGTTCGTTGAGAATGTAACAAAGTGGCACATATGATTGCCCATAACATTGTAGTTGATAGGATTAGTTTTGAGTCTCTTCCCCTTGCGAATTCTGATGTAACTCCTGAATTTTTATGATGATATGAAGAATGATGTTTTTCTGCTAAAAAAGAGAATGGATGGAGGATTTATTAAACCGAGTTCAAATGATTTCCACTCGACGAATCTTCTAGTTCTAGCCATGATTTTGGTGAACGTAATAATATAATGAAAGAAAATGTCACGGAGAAAACAGGAGAAGAAATTCAAACATACAAAATTTGATAAAGATTAAAATTATGTAAATATATAACGCACATGGGAACAAAACACAGGTCACATAAATTAAATGAATTAGTAACCTGCACACAAAGAATAAGAGAGATTACCAACCGCGTAATAACACATATGCCATCACCCCCACATTATTGCTATAGCCCATAATTCAAAACCTACATGTGGTCTTCATTTTTTCTTTTCATTTTATATCTGCTACAAGAGTTCCCCACTCTCTATAAGAAAAACAAACTATAGGAGTGAGTAGTTAGATTTGACGTTTTTAGCGTCTTGTTCTAGACACAAGGGTGTCTTTTCAAAGTCGTAGGCCCTATACATCATACCAAATCTAAGCCAAAAGGTCCGCATATGTGTTACCACCCTGTCTCATCATATGCCTTATCTCAAATTCCCAGGGAAGTTGCTTGTGAATACAACATTCGTCAAGGATGGACTGCCATGGATGGACATATCTCTTAATTTCAAGGAGAACCCAAAAATCTAACTCCCCTGGTAGTCCCAACCAATCCACATGCTGTAACACTTGCGTTATCACTATACATGCTAGCGTCAGTATTTAGCTATCATTCATCCTTGTGGTGGGACTACCCATTTTGTCTCATCCAAGGCTTGCGTAGAATGCCTCCTTGTTAAAGCTCAGAAGTGCGTTGCATTTTTTTAAAAAAACACAAATCTAACTACCATACTCCTACACTACCACTTTACAATGTTATAACTCCAATACCAACCTTATAACACCAAATATGCCTCCGTCGGAGTTCAAATTCCCAACCATTCCCCTGGTATTAAGCGCGTTGCATCCTTGATACTGTACGCAGAATCATCACTCTGAATGGTATCACGACATTTTGGAATATAAGATCATTTTGGCCCTTGTATTTTACTACAAGTCTATTAATCTACACATTATATAAACATTTTAAAATTCCATTTCAAAAGGAAACCTGATAAATCGGAGCCTCTGCCCCTTCAGAATTTATATGTTCGATTTGTGTAAGAGTGCTATACATTTTGTTTTGTTTTTTGGTATATTATAACATAACACTGTCTTACACATTACTATAAATTATCATTCAACATCTAATCAAGGAGATTTTCGGAGCTACTAGACGCTTCATAAGTAGAAATCACCCCAATTCACCTTTGACAGGGTTCGATACTATCACTTCCTCTTTGCTACTCCAACTCCCATACCAATCTACTAACCTTATAATAACTCAAATAAATAATTCTATACTTTTTAGTTGTTGTGAATAATTGGGGGCAAATGTTGAATAATATTACACGTGAGATGTATTAATAAAATAGTAAACTATTGGGAGGACACGCACGTCAAAGTAACACGAGAAAATGTTGGTTAAACTCAAGTTCACATGATTGTAGATCAGATTGTTTAGGTGCAGTAGTACTAGTACTTAGTAAAAGTATTATCCGCGTGTAAACGGGGTTACTTTTCTTTAATGAATTGGAAAGGGAAAGTTAGCCAACTCAAATTAAAGCAAACACCCACCCACTATATAATAAACACAATCATTTCATTACGCTCTCCACTCCACCCAACCTCAGATCGACACTTGAATTACCCTCTCCACTACGATATTAAATACATTTCATCATCTTGCTAATTAGAAGTTAGAACATAAACATGTTGTCGACAAGTGAAGAAACAGTTATAGCTCTCATGGATTATTTCTGGTTCCAACATGGAGTTTTCGCACCAAAACCAGAGTCAGAGTCTCCAATAATCCCTCAAGAACAACAAGTGGAGAAACCGAAGCTCAACCGAGTCGCAACCCGCATGAGAAAATCACACAGCGACCAGTTCTTGAGCTCTCAAGATTCCCTATCTGATGATAAAGATTCCTCGCCCACGTCGGTCTTGACGCCTCAGCTACAAACGATTCTTTCCGGTAAAGAAACCGGGGATTTCACCGACTCTGTACAACCAGAGCAAGTTCCACAAAGGAAAGTCTCCGTTGAGGTGAAAAAGAAGAACAACAAGAAGAGGAGAAGTAGCAGCAGCAGGAGTTTATCGGAGCTGGAAGTCGAGGAACTGAAAGGGTTTATGGACCTGGGTTTCGTGTTTTCCGACCAAGATAAGGATTCGAAGAAGCTGGTTTCGATGATACCTGGTTTGCAAAGACTGGGGAAAGAAGAACACCAAGATGAAGAGTCTGATGAGAACGCATTGATGGTTGTTTCGAGGCCTTATCTTTCAGAAGCATGGGAACGTTTTGAGGAAGAAGAGAGGAAGAGAAATCTCAAGAAGATGGAGTTGAGAATACCTGCGTTTGGAAATGAGATGGAGTTGAAGAATCATTTGAGATGTTGGGCTCATTCTGTTGCTTCTGCTGTTAGATGATGATGATGATATTCATGACAACAAAGGCGAAGATGGTTTTTTGCGACGATTAGTGATTTTTTGTGTCGTTCTTTTCTTCTTCTTCTCTGTTTTCTATTTGTTTCTTCTAGACTTTTGTTCATCTACTAGTACTGTTCTGCTACTGCTGAGTACCATGGGAGTGTTGAAAGCTGCATATCAACCAACACTGTAAATGTAGTATAGCATGAATGGAAGGAAAATAGTGAATATCTTGTTGCTAGTATTATTGAAACTGACTTACAGTACTCTATTCAGGAAAAATAACGTTTGGCCCCTGAATTTTAACCATTTCGGCAATGAGCTCCTTACATTTTCTATAAATTGGACTTTTTACGAGTAGCTGGGATAAATCGCTCATATTTTGAAACCGAAGGCTGTGATTCAAAATCTTACAAATTAGGGAGCAGTTCACAGCAAATGTTCAAAGATTAGGGGGCAAATTGCAAAAGGTTATGGAACACTTATCACCTTGGTAGGTCCTTGGGAGTTTATGTTGTTTGTTTGTCTTGTACGTTATGGTTTTTACCTATGTTTTAAAAGCCGGGTTGAGCCGGCCGGTCGGACTGGTCGAACCGTGGAAACCGAAGCTTGGCGGCCTGAAGCCGCTATTTAAACGCTAAAAAGTCGGAGGCTTTAAAACCGGAAAAAACGGGCGAAAAACGGCAAAACCGGTGAACCGGAAAGCGGTTGAGCCGGAGGTTGAGCCGTTTTGGGTAAAATTGCCAAAAAAAATAAAAATAAATAAATCTATTTTCATCTATATCTTGATTGAATATGGATCTTCACCAAGTCATTTTACTTGATTGGTGATCATTTAATATTGTTTAGTGTGATTTTGGACGAAAATATGAATAATAATATAGTATAAATATATTAGTATTAGTATATTATATATATATTCATATTATAGTGGTAAACCGGCTCAACCGGCTCATAAAACGGCTCAACAGGTCCGACCCCGGTTAAACCTTTTTTGGGGGGTGTCCGGCTCAACCTCCGGCTCCGTTTAAAACATAGGTTTTTACACTCGATTTTGAGTGGTTCATTACGAGTATTTCTTATACTCGTGGTGTTATTAATAAAATTATTAGCCGTTTAAAAAAATAAAAATGATTAAACTTGATTGAGGGACTGAGGCTGCAAAATTTTGCCGACAATTTATTCCATCAAAGTTGATTCGATTAGAACAAAAGGTATGCCATAAAATTTCACTAAGATGAACTTGTAAAGCTATTCTATGTGGCTTTAAGAAATGAAATACTAGTTATTAGTTTACCTTAACAGATACTACTACATACTTTATGTGCAGTTATGCTATATTTAGGGGCGGAACCAGGAGGGTTATAGACAATGCCTTTCGGGAGATACATGCATAAAGCAATCACTGCAGGTTGGATCCGATTTGCTAACCAACTTTGGGCACATGTTGGATGGGACGATGGACTTCACGTTCGGGGACTTTAATATCTAGGACGACATGGTAGCCAGTTAGGCATCCATATTAGTATACAATTTAGAAAATGAAATTAAACATGGCTATATAATGCAACCAATTATGTAGTCAACATAAATTCCCCGGACAAGAGTTAATTATAATATGTTAAATGATGTGACATTTTACCACCGGCACTGCATATCCGTTACCATCACACTTAACAAACAAAGGTTCAAACCATGACCCGACGAAAGTATGGTGATATATAAATATTATTTGATTTATAAGGTTGGTATAGATGGTAATTAAAGTAGTAGTGTAGAAGTAAAAATATGACAGTTATATCTTCCGTTAAAAAAATAAAACACATGAGCATATAATTAAGAATTCTTAAACAGAAGTAGTTGCGTGAAGTATCACAAATTTGAAAATTTTAAACAAAAAGCCACTTGTTACCTACCATTAATTATCAACACATGGATTATCTGTTTGGACTATGGAGATGGAATATGGAGTATTTCATGAGAAACAGACAGCTTAGCAGTAGCAGCCGTTGAAATACGAAGCAAATGGTATAAGAAGTATGGAAATTATTACTACCTTCGTTTTCTTAAAAAAAATTCCGTTTGATTTTAAAACGATTTTGGTCAATTGGTAGATCCACAAGTAATACTGAATTAAAATTTATAAAAAACGAATACGTAAATAATTTAAAAGAAAAGATGAAAACACCATATTTAAAAAAAAAAATTATGTAACCGTGGGAGTATAATGGAATGGAGAAACTGGAAAACTAACAAAAGAATATATGTACAGCATACACAATAAAGCTTTACATGGTGATGGTACATATGCTTTACGAATACTTATACGTTCGAAATGCCAGCATAAATTATTCAACGATCGCTTTTCAGCTAAGGGGGGCTCCCTTGGGATGGAATTATTCCATGACCAACTCATATAAATTATTCAGATACTTCGAAATTAGGATTTGAATGTTATACCATTCCAATTGGTTGATAGATAAAAATTACGGATACTTTAAAAATGGGCAATGTATTTATTTTGATACGAATTCGTTTTAATTCGTCACGACGTTTTTCCCATTTAAGCTCTATTTTCCTTATTTCTTTTAAATTAAAGCCAAAACCTAGTAAAAAAGGATTTTTACTATCATATGATAGCACTGGCTGATCCAAACTGGGTCGCTTGACCCAGCTGGAACTGTTATAAGTACGATATTATGAAAATGACAATTTCTGTAGCCTAGTGGTTATTGCCGAGGCTGGGTCACCATCCTCACTTACACACTTACAACGCAATTTAACTTTCTATTGTACGTACTCTTTCTTATTTTTGCAAAAAAATCCTTAATTTTTTCTTTTTCTGCAAAAATATCCTTAATTTCTTCATTTCTGCACAAAAATCCTTATAATTTACATTCATTTTTATTATTTAGCGTTAAATATTAGAGAAATTTTCTCCTTTACTGATTTTATTATTTTCGAAAATTTTTATCCTTAATTTCTTCATTTCTGCAAAAAAATCCTTATAATTTACATTCATTTTTTAATATGTAGCGTTAAATATTAGAGAAATTTTCTCCTTTACTGATATTATTATTTTCGAAAATTTTATTGTTATATTTAAATTATTTATCAGTTACATGATCAAATTTCCGACCCCCCTCATATTGGCTGTTGGATTCGCCACTGTATGATAGTAAAACATACATTCCTCTCTGATCCAGCTCGTGCTTGTTTAGTTGTCGGTTTAACCGTTTTGTTTTTTTTAAAGGAGATATTTGATACCTGTGTGTTTTCAGCGTGAATCACACAGTGACTGATGTTTTGTGCTTGTTTGTTGCGGTGAGCTTGGAGAATCTCAAAATTATAAGGTTTTCTCTTGTCTTTCCCGGATAAATTGTATTTTTGGTCCCCTAAATCTTAGTTCTCCACGTATTTAGTTCTCTTTTTTTTTCTACACTTGCAAATACGGTCCTCTTTTTTTGTTTCCTGGTTTTTGGCTGAGTTCTCTAGTGAGGTGGACAAAAGGCTTCATCACAAACACAAAGCAAAGTTGAAGAATATAAAAAACCAGAGCAAATATTTATGTTAGAACAGAAACCAAAAGGCTTCATCAAAACTAAAAAACAAAACAAAGTTGG
The DNA here is from genome assembly GCA_028274465.1 of Plantago ovata. Taxonomy (NCBI): domain Eukaryota; kingdom Viridiplantae; phylum Streptophyta; class Magnoliopsida; order Lamiales; family Plantaginaceae; genus Plantago; species Plantago ovata. Next base: position 53,465,438 of record CM051455.1, on the reverse strand, counting down.
TTTATTGATTTATCCGAATCGACTCGAAATTGCATCAATCATAGCACATAGGGAGATAAATAAAAGCAAAGCAAAGCACAAGATTGAATTTACCAGAAAATGTTGCACAAGATTAAATAAAAGTTGCATTATCACCAACCAGTGCCGAATGTAGAAGTAGTTTCGGGGGAGGTCAAAATGTAAAATCGTGATTTTTTAGGGGGGTCAAAATGCAAAATTTTATCAAAAATATTTTTTTTTTTTAAAAAGAATTTCCAAAGTTCAGGGGGGTCCACTGGACCCCCAGTGGCTCCGCCACTGTCACCAACCCTGCAACACAACCTCAGGATTTCTATGTGTACCCAGATTTACGAACCGCGAGAACAACATGCAATCGATTGGCCTCCTCCAACGCTCTCATCCTGGCCTCTATTGAACAATTTAGAGATATTAATGAAGCTCTGTTTTCATAGCTTAATCAAGCTCTGTTAATGGAGCTTCGTTAAGTTTTGTAAATAGAGCATCAATAAGCTCTGTAACAGAGCTTTCTGAGCTTAATCAAACTCTAATTTTACCTCCCACTAAATGATTGTGTTTGATTGACTTGGAGTGTGATTTTTGGCCATTTGGAGGTGATTTTAGGGGATGTGGAGGTGACTAGACGTCAGCTGGAGGGCTACAACTAACTGGGCATGATTTTTCAGGTGTGTATTGCTTAATTCGGCGCTCAGAGCTTGCATACGACGAATTATACGCAAGAAAATGACTCAATTCGCTGAGTTCGCCTAGTGCGGGACCAAAAACATGGAGGACTGAGACTTAAAGGAACAAAAATGCAATTTACTATGTCTTCTTCAAATTTTACTTTCCTGTGGCCTGTGTGTGGTCTTAGAATTTGTTTGTTTTCGTGTTTGCCGAAGAATTTGGAGGTAAAGTATTGTCCTAGCGAGAGAACTATGGGGGAACTCATGGAATCTAAAGGTTTGACCGTTTGAAATTATTGAAGACGAAGATTGAACATGTCGAGAAGACAATAAACTCTGCTGTAAGTTTTAGATCAGTAGGATTTTTTTATTTCCTTTTTTTAAACTCCTTTTATGGTTATTTTCTACTCAATCTGTTAATAAAAGCATGAGTATATTGTTTAGTGAATGTGTTGATATATTTTTTTTCTTTTTCGAAATTAAAACATACTTCATTATTTAGAAGTTATTTACAAACCGCACTCCAACATTGTCTTGCAACATTACACTAGCTAGTCAGGAAGGGCAACTATCCAAACATGTACAAAAGACTGAATAGAACTACTAGAATTAGCATTGCCATAAGTTTTCTTCCTTCTTTCATTTGCTAGTGCATCGGCAATATGGTTTTTTTTCCCTATATGCAAAAAGAACTTTGATATCCTCCATGAAGAACTTTGATATCCTCCATGTTATCCATTCGCCTGCTGATATCCTTCATAATTGTTTCTTGGTGGACTGTTGCTGCTTCCCGCCTGTTTAAAGTGGAGACAAGCATTTTGGAGTCAATTTTGACAATAGCTTTTAATGTCAAGGATTGTTTTTAGCCAGTTTTAGATTTTTTTATACTTCCTCAGATTAGTCAAGAGTATTGTGATTTTTATCACATCATAATGGTAACGACATTAAATAGTGAGAGTGTAAATCAATAAACTACCCGGGCTCACTTGGAATGAAATTATTCCATGAACAATTCATATACTCTCTTTGTCTTACAAAACTGTACCAACTATACATTTTGAGTCGGTCGAAAAACTAACTTTATCTATTAAAATAATCAAATTTTTTTACCTCAACTAAATTAAATTGTCATTATTTATTACTTAGTTCACTCATCTGAAAAAAATTACCATATCATATTTTTAACATTGTCTCAATTTCTTTTAAATATTTTAAAATAATCCTATAAATAGTGTATGGGTAAAGTTTTATGGGGTGGAGGCTGTAATAAAATACGGTCAGAGTTACCCCTAGGGTACGCAGCGGAATTTCAAAAATTTTCTTAACATGCAGGTTAATTGATTATGTATATACCGTATATATTTAAACACATCAATTAGAAGACTTACAATACTCCTAAAGCAAGCACAACTTCCAAGTCTTCGTAATAATCCGGTGAATCTTCTCCTTCGTCGAAGTCGAAGATATCTGCAATACTTTGATTATCTGCAAGACAATAAAAGTCAGTTTCCAGCTCCTTGAACCTCAACCTTGTTATCCACGGATGAACAGCTTATCAGAAAGAATGCTAGGATATTCTTTGTGTGGCCAAGAAGATGGGGCGGCGGTTTTCCTCCGGTGAGGGGTGGCGCGCGCGTGGCTGGTATGGAGGTAGGGGAGAACTTTTATTTTCTCTAAAAAAATTGGTAGAAAGAATGATATAAAATATGTCTGTTGAATCAACCATGATAAAAGCTCTCTAATAGTCTACTATATAGTAGTCAATAGAAGTCTAATGAATAATCAATTAGACTTCATAAAGGAATACGAATCTAATTCTTATCGTACTAGGAAACCAATTCAAGTCTAGATTCATTCCCAATCAAGTTAGAACTCAATCAGGAAAATCTAACTTATCTCTTGGACTTCTAATAGAGGAAGGAGTCGAACTCCTTCCCCTACTCCATCTGCGCGCGCGCGTCCCTAGGGTGATAGGTGGGTCCCGATTTTGGGACCCACTTATAGTTCTAAGGCAATTCAAACTCCAAGTAGATTTTTCCCATGTGCATATATTAATTCTAAATTAACATATCCTTTCAAATCAAACATCTATTATATTTCTAAAATATAATCTTTAATTGTATTTACATAAAATACAATTAATCAACCAATTCAATTAACAATTCCAAATCATTAGTTGAGCCACAAAATATTATAATTAAATCCAAATCAATTATAATCCATCAATCACAATTAATTCCAAATTAATTGCGATTCCATCTTCAAGGATATTCGGATAAGCTGAATCACCACATAGTGTGACCCATAGGGCCTCATTGTATTAAACAAGTCCTAGACTAGGCAAAATGGAATTCCTAGACGGTTCCATTTGCAATATTAATACGTGAGGACGTTTGAGAGGTTTCTCAAAGCAAACCCTTTCGTTGCGAAGTCTGTTGAGCTCAACGCGGCGATGGTAACGTCCCTTCATCTGACTGACTCGAATGCATCTAGAATTGATGAAGTGTCTATCCCAATAATACATCCACGGGCGTCTTCAGTGAGTTGGATGGTGAATCCAATATCTATTATGACTATCATAATAATATTGATACGCTGGCCAGCGGTTTTACCAATCACAACTATGAACGACTATGAGCAGTGCTCTCCTGTGCTACACATGAGAGATGAATCCTTCACAGAAACACTTATCATCCCCATTTGTATGTAGCCATAATCCTGGATCGTGTCTTGGGTCAACTGCTTATTCAGAGCTGACATCGACGGGTCCACCAAGGATATGGGGCAACAAATGTGATGATAAAGTCCTGTAAGTCCAAAGGACGACTGACATCACTTCGACAACTTACCGGTTCCCATAGACACTTCGGTGTAGAGTATACATCGATGGGAGTGTCCGGTGGGTACTTCCATTATTCGGTAATCACCCTTCGAACAACTATGCGTAGTTATGGGAACGTTTCTTGATTGTCCAACAATCCGTTCCGTGGCCGTGGGATCGGCTCACACTTGATCTAACAAGTATAACCTTCACGCATACTAGTCTCAGCTGGTTCATTCAGACCCCTACATCCGAGATGAACCTCGACTAGGGAGAGTTTTGGGATAGATGATAACTCACATAGCTCCCACTATCTGTGTGATCGGTCATCTATCCGAGGGGACATGTTTAATATCAATACAGACAGAAATAGAGATATGACATGTTGTTTGCCTGGTGTAATATAAATATGAAAGCGATACTCAATAGTCAAACAACAAACATATATTATATTACCTTGACCTGTGTAATAGTACATATATGCCCTTTATAAGGGCTGCATGCCCTTAATAAAGACTGTCTCTAGGACATATACACTATCAGAGGGAGCTTTATATGTCCCTATGTTTTCAAACTCACCCGATCATTTCGGGATATCTGGAGGTCTTGACGGGCCATGATACTAATATTCCGAGTTTCGTAACTTTTCAAGGTTTTTACGGTTCAATTCTGGGTCAACCCAGGCTGACTCGGGTTTTATGCCAAGAAAATAAAATGACATATACTCTATTTGGTAAATGTGTGATAATTTTTTCTCAAAATATATTTAATATACTTTTAATTAATTGAAAGATATATATATCTTTTGTCGAAGTTATATCCTTAACTCTCTGAATTTATGATGATGATGAATGAAAATTATGTTAAATCCCATCCCACATCGTTTGTGAGTAGTACCTGAAATCAACATATAAGATTGGATAACCTTCTCCCCTTACAAAGCCTAAATTTTAAGGAGGAGATGGTCCAATTCGAATATGGTATCAGAGCCATCTGGCTCCCGCCCACCCGGGTTCGAATCTCCCCAGAGACAAACTCCGCTCCTTATTAAATTTCCACTCGATTGGCATCCCCAAAGAGGTTAAATCGGCCACGAGTGTGGGGGAGAGTGTTGGAGAATTAATATGGTATCAGAGCAGGCCCAAGTTGATGATGGTCACCCGTGTTGGGTTTGAGCCGATGTGTATTCCGGCGTTCATTGTCCACGTTGTAGACCCGATGTTCATACCGGACTACACGTGAGGGGGCGTTTTAAACCCCATCCTACATCGCTTGTGAGTAGGAACTTAAATCAACATATAATATTGGATAACCTTATCCCCTTATAAGGCATGTTAAGGGGAAGATGGTCCAATTCTATTAAGTTAAATATATGGAGCTAACTCGTCTTCCTGAATAATCCTGATAGTGATCTTGATGATTTATGTAGAGATGACAAGTTTTCCCCATAATTTACTTCATTGTTTTATTCTAAGATTTGTTTCTTATTTGTACCACTAATCAATAGATCGAATTCGTAAGTGGTATGAGTACTATTTAAATACTCTGCATTACGGACCTATTATGGTGTCTCTACTATTTGTAAGGTAAATATACCACCAATGTAGTTACTCTCATTTTAATACATTTTAGTACTCTTGTTGCTTTCTCAGTGGACTGTAGGAGTATCTTTAGATTTCGTTGCCGTTTAGTTTCAGCTAAGAACCATTTTTGTGCACATTTTTTTATTCAAAAGAAATATTTGGTTTCATTTTTGTGGTCGTCCATTGACTGGTTCTCAGATGGAGAGTAGCTGTATGCCTGTGAGATGCAAATGTACCAAACGGTTAGATATAATCCAGAACTATTTATGGGTTGATATGTATTTATATCATAATCAGTTTGTTATTCATTATATTGTATAGTTAATTGGTTTCGTATTTTTGAATTATCTATTTGGTGGTTTAAGATAATAATTAATTTTATAAAATGTTCCCATGAGCTATACATTATCACTAAGTGTGTGAGAATTTGGATGACAGAACGTAAGTCCTAAATTAGTCCCAATCTAGGTCATTGAGATTTGGAATATCAATGACGTACGTTTAAAATTGACATGCGATCTGTATCATACTCTTAGAGGAATGTAGTGACTCTCACAACTACGAATGACTTGGTCATTCATGATGGATACATGAAACACCTTAGAGGGTGTTGACTGACCCACCGAGAAACCGTCTGATTAATTCTATTAAAGTGTCTACGGAAGTATCGATGTGTAAGGTGATTTAGTAGTCCTTCGACGGGTCCACCAAGGATATGGGGCAACAAATGTGATGATAAAGTCCTGTAAGTCCAAAGGACGACTGGCATCACTTCGACAACTTACCGGTTCCCATAGACACTTCGGTGTAGAGTATACATCGATGGGAGTGTCCGGTGGGTACTTCCATTGTTCTGTAATCACCCTTCGAACAACTATGCGTAGTTATGGGACGTTTCTTGATTGTCCAACAATCCGTTCCGTGGCCGTGAGATCGGCTCACACTTTCTCTAACAAGTATAACCTTCACGCATACTAGTCTCAGCTGGTTCATTCAGACCCCTACATCCGAGATGAACCTCGACTAGGGAGAGTTTTGGGATAGATGATAACTCACATAGCTCCCACTATCTGTGTGATCGGTCATCTATCCGAGGGGACATGTTTAATATCAATACAGACAGAAATAGAGATATGACATGCTGTATGTCTGGTGTAATATAAATATGAAAGCGATACTCAATAGTCAAACAACAAACATATATTATATTACGTTGACCTGTGTAATAGTACATATATGCCCTTTATAAGGGTTGCATGCCCTTAATAAAGATTGTCTCTAGGACATATACACTATCAATCTCCCACTTGGACTAGAGCCAGTCACCTTTATGCTTAATACCCAGATTAGCATAATGTCTTAAGTGGACATCCACTGATAAGACTTTGGTGAAAGGATCTGCCACGTTGTCCGTGGTAGAGACACGTTCTATACTAACTTCTCCTCTATCAATAATCTCACGTATAACGTGATACTTTCTAAGTACATGTTTGTTCTTGTTTGTAGATCTAGGCTCCTTGGCTTGAGCGACGGCGCCCGTATTGTCACAATAAATCGTTATTGGACTAGGAGCAGGAACAACCCTCAATTCCTTCAAGAACTCTGAAATCCAGACAGCTTCTTTCGATGCTTCTGATGCAGCAATGTACTCGGCTTCTGTGGATGAGTCAGCAATCGTGGCTTGCTTAGAACTCTTCCAACAGATAGCTCCTCCGTTCAATTTGAATACGTATCCTGTCTGTGACTTAAAGTCATCAGGATCTGATTCAAATCCAGCGTCGACATAACCAAACATCTTTAATTCTGGTTCTCCACCAAACGCCAAGAACATTTCTTTAGCCCTTCGAAGGTACTTAAGAATGTTCTTTACAGTAGTCCAGTGAGGTACTCCTGGATTCTGTTGGTGTCGACAAGTGACACTAAGCGCATATGCCACATCGGGCCTTGTGCAATTCATTGCATACATTATAGACCCTACTGCCGAAGCATCCTTAACTGATAAGACAATCCCATGCCTAGCTGGGAGAAAGCCTCTCTTTGAGTCGTCCATCTTATAACGCTTCAGTATTTTGTCGATGTAGGTGGACTGTGTCAATCCTAACATCCTCTTGGATCTATCTCTATAGATCTTTATCCCTAGGATGTAGTTCGCTTCACCCAAGTCCTTCATTGAGAAGGTACTTGATAACCAAACTTTAGTCTCTTCTAGCATAGAGACATTGTTTCCCATGATCAAAATGTCATCAAAATAAATGATCATGAAAATGACTCCCTTGTCGCTGTGCCTAGTATAGACACAGGGATCTTCTACGCTTCTGACGAAGTCAAACAATTTGACAGTTTCATCAAAACGGATATTCCAGCTCCTAGACGCTTGTTTTAGCCCATAGATGGATCTTTGTAATTTGCATACAGCAGTTGGCCTGGTTTTACTAATAAATCCTTCCGGCTGTACCATATAGACCTCTTCCTCAAGGTTGCCATTGAGGAAGGCAGTCTTTACATCCATCTGCCAGATCTCATAATCATAGTAGGCAGCTATCGCAAGTAGAATTCGAATGGACTTCAATTTTGCTACAGGTGAAAAGGTTTCATCGTAATCGATGCCATACCTTTGCGTGTAGCCTTTCGCCACAAGTCTAGCCTTGTGCGTTTGTACCTTGCAATCGGCATCTGTCTTTCGTTTAAAGACCCATTTGCACCCAATAGGTCTAACCCCTTGGGGCAAGTCTACCAAGTTCCAAACTTGGTTCAGGTACATGGAGTCCATTTCCAATTCCATGGCCTCTTGCCATTTGTCTGAGTCAATATCAATTATTGCCTCTTTGTAGGTCTCGGGATCTTCCCGATCTGATAAGCCGACATCAAGTTCACTGATGTCTTCTATCATAAGGCTTTGCTTCTGAGGTCCTTTTAGGATCCTCTTCGACCTACGGAGCTCGACTGGTTCTGGTGCTTTTTTTTTCTGGCTTCGTGTAACACGAACATTATCAGTGGGCACTGATGCAGCTGGTCGCGCCCCGCAACCCTGTTCCCTAGCGGGAGGCTGCTCTTGTGCAACTTGTTGCACAGGTTGATTGACAACGGGTTCTATTGGTGTGGTTTCAATTGTTGATCTAATCACAGGACTCCCACTGACTATGACATGCCTGGAAAGTGTCATATCATTACCCTTGTCTGCTTCGAAAGCTCCCACTGAACTTGAGTCCAAATCAGAAGATTTAGAGAACTCATGTTCGCGCGTGTCAAAGTCTTGAATTTCTTCAAGTTCTATCATGTCATCTAACCTCTCTTCTTCGAGGTATTCTGCTTCTAAAAACTTGACGTTTCTAGATACTATCACCTTGTGATCTTCAGCATGATAGAATTCATAGCCTCTCGTCTGACGAGGATAGCCTATGAAATATACTTTGACACCCTTGGCATCTAACTTATCAGTGAGCATCATCTTGACTATCGCAGGACAGCCCCAAGGTCTAAGATAGCCCGGTGAGGGCTTCTTTCCTTTCCATAACTCATAAGGAGTTTTCTCCACTGATTTAGATGGTACACGGTTCAGAATGTAGATTGCAGTTTGTAGCGTATATCCCCATAGATATTTTGGAAGAGTCGGGAATCCAATCATTGATCTCACCATGTCTAACAGGGTTCGATTCCTTCTCTCAGACACACAATTTAATTGTGGTGTTCCAGGAGGGGTCCATTGCGATTGAATTCCATTCTCCTCACCTCCTCGATCTGATCGAAGAGTGACTATCCTTAGGTTCAATTCATTCTCGGCCTCATTCCTAAACTCCTTGAATTTTCTAAAGGTCTCGGATTTATTCTTCATAAGATAAATATATCTATACCTTGAGAAATCGTCAGTAAAGGTAACGAAGTAAGGATAACCCCCACGCGCATGGACTTTAAAGGGTCCACATACATCGGTATGTATGAGCTCTAAGCAGCGAGTGGCACGAACACCTTGTCCAACAAAGGTTTGTTCATCATCTTACCCTTAACACATGATTCGCATGTACCATATGATTCAAAATCAAATGGTTCTAAGTAGTCCAACTTCCTTAGTCTTTGAATCCGTGTTGCATTGATATGGCCTAGCCGACAATGCCATAGATAAGATGGATTATTCTTCCTACTTGAAGACGGTTGTTTGTTATGTATTTGAAATAAAGGTAGACTACTTTGCAAAATATATAAACCATTCACCAAGAGAGCTTTTCCATAATACTGATCATTTAATGAAAAATAACAAGTATTATTAGCAAATCGAAAGGAAAAACCCAAATTGTCCAACAATGGAATGGAAATAATATTTCTGACAATGGATGGAACAAAATAAACGTTATCAAGTTCTAAACATTGTCCTGAAGATAAATCTATCTTGCAGCGTCCAACGCGTTTGGCTTCAACTGGATTGCCGTTCCCAACATGCAAGTCGATTTCACCTTGCTTGACTAGCCTGTGTTCAATGAGGCCCTGCACATTATTACAAATGTGCGAGCCACAGGCTGTATCTAATACCCACCCATTGGAGTCAAAAGTAGTCATGTTCATTTCAATAACAAACATACCTGAGCTAGAAGCCGGCGGCTTCTTAGCTTGATCTGCCCTTAGCTTAGGGCAATCTTTCTTCCAATGTCCTTTCTGCTTACAGAAAAGACATTCATCTGTGTGTACCGTTCCGCTCCTCTTGAACTTCCTTTTCTGGTTCAGACGCTTAGGCCTATTACTCGAAGTGTTAGCCTTGGCTCCCAACTTTGCCTTACCCTTAGCACCTTTGTTTCTCGGGTTTGGGTTAGACGGTTGCCCAACATACATGATCGATTTCTCCATCTCAGGAAGAGTTTGATCATATGTCTTCAGCAGATTATGGAGTTCGGACAGTGTAACGTCCTTCTCATTCATGGTGGTTAATGATGAATTGCGAATACGAACTCGACAATGATTGAAGGACAAAGATCACCATGATCTTATTCTCATCTTGAGAACATGTTCAGACATGTTCCCTCTTTCATTGAGCTTGCATCTGTGTATCTCTTTGATCAAATCAAATTCAACACTTCTGGCTATCGTCTTAAAGAGCGACTCAAGATGCTTCAGCATCTCATACGGCAACATGCTTTCATGTTGTCTTTGCAACTCATTACTCATTGCCGCCAGCATAATACACTGCGCGGATCTAGCATCCTCATGATGCTTATCAGACCTTGCCTTGTTGGCTTGATTCCAAGCAGCAACTTGATCGGCAGTCTGATTCTCGGGACACACAGGATTAGCCTCGTCCAAGACGTACTCAATCCTTTCGTACCTCAGCACCAAACGTATATTCCTGATCCAATCTAGGAAGTTTTGTCCGGTCAAAATTTGCTTCTCTAAGACAGCACGGAGCGAGATTCTCGCCATTTCGGTTTTTCTTAGGAGAAATAGTATAGAACGAAAATAATAAATCAACTATTGAAATATTATTTCTAAATACACAGTCAACATAACTAAACAACAGGGTCCTTTAGCTGTTTAGCTCCCACTATTTTCACATATGCTTGCCCCCAAAACAAACATACGGGTAATGTCCAACAAGTTACCGTAGTGGCCAAGATCCAAATCCATACTATGCTATACTCCAACGGGGGCTGGTCGCATAGCATAATATGACCGGTAGGACTATCCAATTGCGTCACACAACTCTTGGGTGTTAAATCTAATTTAACCCGATGCTCTACATATTGTACCTATCGAGGTCGCTAGATACAATATCCAGTAAGTTATAACCATAGGCTTACTCTAATCTGACGATCACTGCGAGTCTACAAGACGAGGTCGCCAATACAGGGAAACGCAATGAAAGTGCAGAATTAAAGCACCCCATGGAAAGCATCTCAGAAATACATACATATATATATTTCTGCACTTATATTGGTTGGGGCTTGTAGCTTCAGGGTTGTTATCAGTCATCTACAAACAAATAAGGGCGCCGCCTACCTATCATGCATGAGCGGTCTACACGTAATGGATGTCAGCTATCCATTCTAGTTCTAAACGCGGCCAAGCACATAATGGGCGCCGCCTACCCATACATAACATATGCGGTCCGACAAATAAGAGGGCGCCGCCTACCCTCGCATGCATTGCGGTCGAACGGAAAGTAAAGTACGTGGTATTTAAACATGCATTGTGAAACAATAGCATATTGAGCATACAAACAAGTAGTAGCCTATGTGGATGCCAAATGACTCCATAATTTCATTATGAAAATTATAATCCCATACTTATAATCTCTATGAAAAAAATTGAAAATTTGGACTAGATTGAAAAATCGAAAATTCTATTGACCAGGTAGCAATTTTCGAAAACCCGAAGGACTCAATTGTAATTTTCAAAACCTTGGAGGTGCTAAATTTAAAATTCAAAAGTAGAAGAACTTATTTGTAATAAACAATAAATTGATAAATTACAAATAAGTCCTTAACTTTAAACTAATTAAATTTGACCCCTCTAGTTAACAAACAATTACAATTAAATCATATTTATATTCCAAATATAAAATTCAATCCTCAAAACTTTTAAAATTTGATTTTTGGTCCAACCCGGGAAAAATATATATATATTAAAATACGGGGACGGGACCAAGTCCAGTCTCCTAACGTGCCTGCGGCCGCATGCCCTTAATAAAGACTGTCTCTAGGACATATACACTATCAGAGGGAGCTTTATATGTCCCTATGTTTTCAAACTCACCCGATCATTTCGGGATATCTGGAGGTCTTGACGGGCCATGATACTAATATTCCGAGTTTCGTAACTTTTCTAGGTTTTTACGGTTCAATTCTGGGTCAACCCAGGCTAACTCGGGTTTTATGCCAAGAAAATAAAATGACATATACTCTATTTGGTAAATGTGTGATAATTTTTTCTCAAAATATATTTAATATACTTTTAATTAATTGAAAGATATATATCTTTTGTCGAAGTTATATCCTTAACTCTCTGAATTTATGATGATGATGAATGAAAATTATGTTAAACCCCATCCCACATCGTTTGTGAGTAGTACCTGAAATCAACATATAAGATTGGATAACCTTCTCCCCTTACAAAGCCTAAATTTTAAGGGGGAGATGGTCCAATTCGAATATGGTATCGGAGCCATCTGGCTCACGCCCACCCGGGTTCGAATCTCCCCGGAGACAAACTCCGCTCCTTATTAAATTTCCACTCGATTGGCATCCCCAAAGAGGTTGAATCGGCCATGAGTGCGGGGGAGAGTGTTGGAGAATTAATATGGTATCAGAGCAGGCCCAAGTCGATGATGGTCACCCGTGTTGGGTTTGAGCCGATGTGTATTCCGGCGTTCATTGTCCACGTTGTAGACCCGATGTTCATACCGGACTACACGTGAGGGGGCGTGTTAAACCCCATCCTACATCGCTTGTGAGTAGGAACTTAAATCAACATATAATATTGGATAACCTTATCCCCTTATAAGGCCTGTTAAGGGGAAGATGGTCCAATTCTATTAAGTTAAATATATGGAGCTAACTCGTCTTCCTCAATAATCCTGATAGTGATCTTGATGATTTATGTAGAGTTGACAAGTTTTCCCCATAATTTACTTCATTGTTTTATTCTAAGATTTGTTTCTTATTTGTACCACTAATCAATAGATCGAATTCGTAAGTGGTATGAGTACTATTTAAATACTCTGCATTACGGACCTATTATGGTGTCTCTGCTATTTGTAAGGTAAATATACCACCAATGTAGTTACTCTCATTTTAATACATTTTAGTACTCTTGTTGCTTTCTCAGTGGACTAGTGGATTGTAGGAGTATCTTGAGATTTCGTTGCCGTTTAGTTTCAGCTAAGAACCACTTTTGTGCACATTTTTTTATTCAAAAGAAATATTTGGTTTCATTTTTGTGGCCGTCCATTGACTGGTTCTCAGATGGAGCGGAGCGGATCGCCTACCCCATTTAATACCCCACAATTTATCCCACTTTTTCATTGGTCCACGTGTCATCACATTAGACAACACTAAATTAAAAAATGAAGCAATTACCGATTCTCAAACCTCCATCACTTTCCATATCTACTATTTTTATCAATTTACTAAGATTAGCATCTCCATATTGTAGTTGCCCTTATTTTTTTTATTTTGTGGGAGAAATTTTTTCAAATTATTTCTCATTGCTCGTGTCAATTTTTTTGTTCTCATAATAAAAGTTCACACTTCAAACTCATGCATAAGTTTAAATAATCAAAAGAAAGAAAAAAATTGAATACCACCTTATCTACTTTAAGAGATTCTTACATGAAAATTTGGTGTTTGCTACGGTGTAGCTTGTAATCTTTTCTCGAGCTTTTCCAATGCTTCGTTATTTATTAATATATTTTACCCGTTTAAAAAAATGAAAAATTCTTACATGAACTTAGATCATCTCTTTCAGTTTGATACTTAAATTCAAGAGTTAATGATCTTGACATGTTAACTGTTATTGCCTCCTGATGATGGACTGATGGTGTGTGTAGCAAAAATGTTTTCCTCTTTGCCCGACTAAACATGTTTTAGAAACTTAAAAATGCTCAAGTTTGGTTTTGAGGATTTAGTTTGCTGCTCTGAAGAGTTTTTTATGAGAGGAAAAAATTACGACAACAGGATTGAGAAAATTCATCCGGCAAGACTTAAAAAAAGAAATCGAGATCTTATACTTGGTAAATGGACAAGAATAATATTGTGATGCTAATCTTAGTAAATTGGTAAAAATAGTAGATTTGGAACTTAATTTAGTGTTGAGTTAATGTGATGACATTTGAACCAATAAAAAGAGTGGGGTAAATTATGGGATATTAAATGGGGTAGGCGATCCACTCCGCAGATGGAGAGTAGTTGTATGCCTGTGAGATGCAGATGTACCAAACGGTTAGATATAATCCAAAACTATTTATGGGTTGATATGTATTTATATCATAATTAGTTTGTTATTCATTATATTGTATAGTTAATTGGTTTCGTATTTTTGAATTATCTATTTGGTGGTTTTAAGATAATAATTAATTTTATAAAATGTTCCCATGAGCTATACATTATCACTAAGTGTGTGAGAACTTGGATGACAGAGCGTAAGTCCTAAATTAGTCCCAATCTAGGTCATTGAGATTTGGGATATCAATGACGCACGTTTAAGATTGGCATGCGATCTGTATCATACTCTTAGAGGAATGTAGTGACTCTCACAACTACGAATGACTTGGTCATTCATGATGGATACATGAAACACCTTAGAGGGTGTTGACTGACCCACCGAAAAACCGTCTGATTAATTCTATTAAAGTGTCTACGGAAGTATCGATGTGTAAGGTGATTTAGTAGTCCTTCGACTTGAGAGAATTCATTTCTCGCAATAGACATTGGAGTGAATAATCTACATCTCATAGTAAGGTTGATCGTTAGTCATTGGCCAATGCATTACGATATATTCAAAATGGTGTTTGAATATGATCGAGGATCAACTAACAAGAATGAGAAAGAAATGAATTCGAATAACTTATTGGAACAGACACGATATCAAGTTCTAGACTTATTTGAGTATTCGAGATTGAAACGATAGTATCAACCTTACACTAAAGGTGATTTGTATATCCTTACAAACGTCCTTATATATTAATAATGTTGTCTGGTAAACCGTTTAGGAGTTTCGCCGTGAACCTAATTAGATTAATGATCAATATATAAGGCTCTATGGGTCACACTGCATGAATAGTACTCTACCAAACCGGAATTAATAATAAAATGAATATTAATTAGATTAATATTTTTTTTATTATTATGAATATTAATTAGATTAATATTTTTTTATTATTAATAGTAGTATATAACCCAAGAAGGGTGCGCGTGTGGCGCGTGGAACGTTATTAAATTGGACTTTTCTTTCTTTTTTCCCTAATTAGAAACTCCTTTACCCTCCAGACTACTTCTTCCGTTTTCCTCTCTTCATTCAACTCCTCCTTCTGTTTTCCTCTCTTCATTTTTGTATAATTTAATTGAGTAGGCGGCAAAAAAATTAGCCCGCCAGCCCGGCCCGGCTCAAGCGTACATAGTATGTTTTTTTATATATATTATATAATATATGTAAGTATGACTATCTAATTGTTTATTTATACACTAGTAGTATATATTAAATTAAATTGTAATTTATACATTTTTCATACTTTTCTTTGTATTTATGAAATTTTCTATTGAATTATATATTTTAATATACACCACAACCAATAAGTTACAACTTTTTGAAGCATATTTTGTTTTTAATTTTTTAAATCATTTACTTCTAATTTTTTTTAAAAAAAAATAATTCCTAAAATGGACAGCCTTTGTTTTTTTTGAAAAAAAATAAAAAAGGGCCAGGCTAGAGCCCAGCCCGGCTCATGACGGGCTGCCTCGGGCTTGGGCCGGGCCCGGCTCTGGGCCAAATGTGACAGGTCAGGATCAGGCCTCAGGCGGCCCGGCCCAGCCCGGCCCATTGTCATCTCTTATTGCGTCTCTTCATTTTTCTCTTTAGAAAACAAGTAATTCATCCGTCTCGAGATTAGCTTCCGATTTTATTCTCTTTTTTAGTTTCCGTTTGATCACGAATTACTTCTAAATTATACCGGAAAAGTAATTTTGAAACTTATATTATGGAAATATAAGCTTTCTAGTTTTTTAATATTAGTTCAAAAATTATTTTTCCAATATAATTTAAAATTAATTCAAGGTCAAACAAAATCTTGAAAAAGTCAACAAAATAAATGGGAAACTAATTGCAGGACGGAGGAAGTAACATACTTCATCATCCTTTTTGTCTTCTTGTGAAAGATTAAAACCAATACACTCTACTCATATTATTCACATATACACATCCTACTTTATTTAAAGAGTTTCCTAGCACTTTTGTAGGTAGACGAAATTTTTTGAATACCGAGGTTAAGGATTACAAGATGAAGAATCCGGAGTACTGGGACCCGTTGGGGAGGAGCTTGAGAACTTGCAGATGTACGAAGAAGAGTTGTAAGCATTTGCAAGGAAGCCTGAAGAAGAGATCGAGGAGCAGCAAATTGAGTGTGTTGAATCGAAAGACGAGGCCTAGGATTAAAAATTGCTCAAATTGTAAGTGATAATCTCTTTCACGGATTATATATTAAATAATTGTTATCAAGATTGATAATTCAAATTTTAGAAATAGATTGCTTTCCTTATATACTCTATGTAAGGAGACTAAATTAGAAACTAGGTTGGACAAGAATTACTAAATTAGTGTGTACTAGTAAAAATATTATAATCAGGATACGAACCATATTTCAATCACGATCAATAAAATTAAGTTGGAAAGTAGGACGGAATATTATAATCAGGATACGAACCATATTTCAATCACGATCAATAAAATTAAGTTGGAAAGTAGGACGGGCATGCGAAAGGGCTGGATGGCATTATCTTGCTGTTTGTTGTACTTGGTATTGTGTTTAAAAGTTCCTCTCCAAAATTTGTTATTCATTGAAAATTTTAAGCTCGAAACTATACATTTCTCAAAACTGTATACATTTGAAACGAAATAGATCAAGAATATCACTTGTCACTCCGACACGCGCATTGTAATATATAATTAATGTCTAAAATATTATTGAAATTATAACTAAAATGTAATTAAGTTTTAAAAACAATTAGAGGCGAAAGCCGAAAGTGTGATATCATCCATGTGGCAGAATGACATGATCGAGCAGGTATAATCCTGTAAATTGTGATGCATGTCGATCCGAGAGATTTGATCGAAGTATATGACAAATATGGTGAATTTGTACGTATCCTAAATTGCATTGATATGATAATTAGCTAGATAGATATACTTGTACATATCCGAATTTGTACGTATCTGATTGTTAGCAGCAGCTCACTCTGTGGAGTACGCTGATGAGTGATGATGACGCATGCCTCGCCTCGTATGTATATATAGCACAGCGACATGTGTTTATGAATGCGGACGCGCAGCAACCACTGCTTATGTTTTGGTCTTAATTGAAATTTTAAATATAAAATCCCAAAAAAAATCCCTCCCATATTGAATCTTCTAATAGTTTGGGATTTTAAACACTACTAAATATTTGTTTTAGCAAAAAACATTATTAAATATAGAAAACAAACAAACAAACAACTACAATATAAAATACATTATTAATGGGGACTTAATTGAGAGCTACTATTTAGTATTGTAGCTCTTTTTCATGTGCTACTAAATAGTAACAAAAAAAAGAAAGACTCAATTGGAGATATCTTTTGGCTTAATTGGGGCTTTAAGCCTTAAAAAGTCTTTATAAGGAGCGTTCTAATGAGTCGATTCCACCTGCATGGCGCGCACGTTCTTATATATCATCACACGACAAGTACTATATATGGCACTATTATTTACGATTTGATGATTTACGTTAATGTATAGAAATATTTCCGCGGAGTGTTATCTCTAAATCTCTCTCTAGTCTTCTTCAGTGATGAACGTTCTGGAAATCTCTCTCCCCGGAGTGATGAACGTTTTGGATTCTTTTGTTATTATTGACAACCTATCTTTTCTTCTTTATACAATAATCATTGGAGGATGCATAGTTCATAGTTAGTATAAATTATGACGAACTAATGAATGATGAACACTATATCAATAATGTCAAAATTCCCACATTTATCTCAACAGGCAATCAACAAATGTTTGTGATAAGCATTTAGAAACACCAGGTGTGGTGAAATATAAACATTTGGAGTCCAGTTATATTTAATGGTCTTGAACCTCATATATGCGGTTTGGTTAAGGTAATGATTCATGTCATTCTTTTATTGGACTTGCATCTTTATCTTGGTTGACTTGATTTATTTTTGTTCATTAAATTCAGGTACAAGGGAATATATATAATCTATAATCTTCAATCTTCTCTTGTTTTGTTTAGATGTGAACATCTTGAGATGATTTTTTCTAGAAGTCAGATCGATTGATTGAGCAAATAATCGAGTGCACACAAGATGCATTGATGCATATGTCATGTGGTTACAGTAAGCAAATGCATGATGACAGACACATTCCTTCTGTTGTTGCACCCAACAAATTAAAGGCTAGCTTATCCATTTTCGTTTTTCAAGCAAACACTTACCCTAAGATACTTGGAGAATAGAATGCCAGAATGGATATATATATATATATATATAACCACTCCGATCATCACCTAACCAAGACTCAATTTGTTAGTTGCATTTGTACTCCCAGAGTTTTATTTTATAAATTATTTACGTTTGTTTTTAGATAGGTACTTTTAAATGTTTGTATAATGTATGAGATGTTTGATTTAGTAATATTATTATTATAAAAATAAATTTAGATGAAAATTTATTGAAAAAAAAGGTTAAAGAATGTAGGAAAATGAAATAAATAAACTATGTGAGTATTATAGAAATAAAGTACGTACGTCAACCATAAAAAAATAAATAGATGAGGAGTACTATCTCTGTCCCATAACAAATGTTACACTTCACTTTGTTGATTTTTTTACGGTCAGTTTGACCTTATATTATTTTCAAATCATATGATAAAAATAATTAAAAATATTATATTTTAAAACTAGAAGGTTTATATTGTCATTATATAAAATTCTTAATTATTTTTATTATATAAATTGAAATTAATACGTGACCTTCAAAACTCAACAAAATTAAGTGTCACATACATAATACATTTATGTTATGGGAGGAAGGAGGTAGTAGTATTTATTGATCTTTAATGGGTTTTGTTTGGGTTTCAAGCATGGTTTTCTGCACATGATCATGTTTAACTAATTACTATACTTGCCACCAAATTGATTGATTGCATTAATTAAGTTGAGTGGGCCACGAGCATGTCCAACCAGGATGCTTGTATATCGACTTTTTATTTTTTAGAAGCAAAATTTTATTAATAATCAGAAAAGATAACAAGGTACAAAAGAGTCCAAAGTGCATAAGAGATGCTTGTATATCGACTAATAAACTACTATGATCATAACATAATGGGCCAGCAGATCTTTTAGGGAAATTCCAGAAGTCTAGAAATTATATAAACCACATTTATGTATAAAACGAACCGATAATATGACTGATAACTGATAAGGTGATTGGTGGCTGATTAGTCACCATATTTTATAATGAGCTATATAGAGTAATTTATTATAATTAAGTCACTTTTATAATTGATATTTACCAAACAAACTTAATTTTATAGTATAAGGTGACCGATAAGGTGATACTAAACATACACTAAAACTTCTGTTTGGATCCATAAAATGAAATACCAAAATGCCATAACATTAACTCATCAAAATGCAAAATAAAAACAAGTAATGATAACACTGGCAATTAATGAAATCTGAGCTCTCACTAGTTGTGGATAAAGGCTCAGACGCGGAGCTTTGGTCTATTGCTCCTTATTGGAGAGACTAGGCAAAGCAATTAAGTTCCACCATAAGCGAAGCTATGTTAACTTTGATCTGGAGCTTTGTTGCACCGGACCAGAGCTTTGAGATATCAGATATGCAATGCCAAATTGGCAAATCATAGCTCAAATTTACGGTCATTCATGGACGTCCACCTACGGCTGGTCTTATTCATTTTATTTTCTATTTTAAGAACACTATTAACTTTTATTACGTCATCATGGATAGAGTTTGGAAAAACTTTACGTGCAAAAAATAAAGTTACACGGGGTCTTTCTATCTTCAGTCAGGTTTATAACTGAAGATTAAAAAAGAGTCGTCATTCGTTTATAAACCTAGGGGTATTTACGTAATTTCTCCTTTTTAAAAAATATTATAAATTTGTTGTTTACTACCAAAACCATATCCTAATGATTTGATGTTTAATTAGCGGGAAAATTACGGATATAAATCAACAATAACAATTAATTACAAATAAAGCCAGTTACAAATAACATTTACCAAAAGCTCGCTACTTACTAAGCTTCCGGAACTCAAAATCTCGCTCAACTTGATTTAATAGCAAATTTGACATCCGAAACCTAGTTTCAGCCATTAAAACTAGCTGAAACTAGCTAAAATGGACCTCAAAAACTCGCTAAACTGAATTTAATGAAGATTTTTGAAATCCGCCTACAGAAATGGACCTCAAAATCTCGCTCAACTGGATTTAATAGCAAATTTGACATCCGGAAGCTAGTTTCAGCCACTGAAACTAGCTAAAAATGGCTGAAACTAGCTGAAACTAGCTAAAAATGGCTGAAACTAGCTAAAAAAGACTGAAACAAGTTGAAACTAACTATTAATTTTATATTTTTCCTGAAATTAACGTTTAAAACTAGTTGTTAATTTTATAAAATGATTAAATTAACTCTGAAAATTATTTATACTAAACTAAAAAAATTAAAAAAATATGGAAACTATATTACAAAAATATAATCATTATTTTAACTGAAAAACACATAGTTTCAACACATTGTGTGATATGAAAAGCTAGTTTCATGACACTTTATGCTAGTTTCAGTACATTATGTGAGTTATAATGCTAGTTTCATGCCAATATATGCTAGTTTCAGGAGTTTACAGTGTATAAAATGCTAGTTTCAGGACATTGTGTGATATGAAAAGCTAGTTTCATGACACTTTATGCTAGTTTCAGGATATTGTACGGTGTAAAATGCTAGTTTCAATCCATTATATGCTAGTTTCAGTACATTATGTGAGTTATAATGCTAGTTTCATGCCAATATATGCTAGTTTCAGGAGTTTACAGTGTATAAAATGCTAGTTTCAGGACATTGTGTGATATGAAAAGCTAGTTTCATGACACTTTATGCTAGTTTCAGTACATTATGTGAGTTATAATGCTAGTTTCATGCCAATATATGCTAGTTTCAGGAGTTTACAGTGTATAAAATGCTAGTTTCAGGACATTGTGTGATATGAAAAGCTAGTTTCATGACACTTTATGCTAGTTTCAAGCCTAGTTTCAAGCCTAGTTTCAGACCCACTAGGCCTACTACCACTAGTTTCAGCCCTAGTTTCAGCCACACCACAACTAGTTTCAACCAATTTATCACTAGTTTCAAACATCCCAGTCCTAGTTTCAACCAGAGAAAGAATAGTATCCCTAGTTTCAAGCAGATCAGGCCTAGTATCAACACCAAAGCTAGTTTCACCCACTGAAACCCTAGTTTCAGACAACACAGATCTACTGTCCTCACAATCAATGCTCAGTCTAGCTCGTTTCACAGGTTTTTCAACGCAATCATCAGAATACCCAACCAAAACATCCATATTGACAAATTTCATGCCATTGGCAGAACAGAGCATAATCATAGCTTTCAAATCGTCATCACTGAAAACAATATATCGATTCTCACCGATCCAATACTGGAACTGAGTCGAATCCAAATCCTTCAGATTAAGCTTAGACACCGCAACATCAAGCAATTCAGAAAACGAAATTTCACCCCTCACCACCCACGCATAACACAACCCGTTCGATTTCAACGAAATCAACAAATCCATAGCAAACAACACGAAGAACGCAGTCGATTCACGATTTCAAAACGAAAAAAAGGAAAAAATCCGTACGAAAATGGAACGAAATTTGATTTCGAGCTGAGAGAGAAATAAATGAGATTGAATACGTGTTTATTTGCCGGCTTGCAGAGGAAGAAAGGGGCAGGGGTACAATTGGAAAGAATGAGCGAAAATTAGGGCCAAATAAATTAGAATGGTCTTATTTGTAACTAGTTATTTAAACTAGCTTTTTTAGTAATTAGGTACCCTCAAGTGGTTGGTTTATGTAATTTTCTGTTAATTAGCTTGCTTAATATCTATCTAGAGTCTCCAACTTGCATCCGAGAATCATGTGTGATATATTAGCACTTAATTGGAAATAATTTTTTAGATTTCACATTTGCTTGAGGACTTATCAAATACACAATCATCATGATTCATGATGCCTAATGGAAGTAAAGAAAAAACAATACTCAATAATTATGATGGCTCATTTTTAGTTAGAATCCAAAGTGACACTAGTACTACCTCCTCATCATTTCTCTACTAGACAAAAGATGATAAACAACTTTTCCATACCAAATTGAAAAGATTGCTATCAACTATGTTTTCTATTGTTCTTCTGGGCCAGTTAAATTGATTTTTCCTCATGTTATGAACAAGAAACCAAAATAAAATAGTGGCTATGAGAAGGATATATATATATAATTATATGAATTAGCCATCTTTTTCATTCAACTTATATCAGTTTATCACCATCCATGAGAAGTTGAGAACATATATACTTAGCCCAATTATAATCTCCTGCATCTCTTTCCATCTATCAAAAGCCACTTAATTCACAATTTTATTAACTTACATGTAACACTTCTCCAATCAAATTATGCTCAACAACACCAAATCTTACTAAAAAATGATAAGAAAAACAAATGCAGCTCACCTATCTTTTGACACTATCAATGTACTGTACAAGCTAAGAACATGCAATAGCATTGCAGCTAAATTTACAATCTTTTCAAGCTAAACATGTATGTATGTATTATGTATATACAGTTTCAAAATTTCTCAAACGCAACAACAATAATCAAAACCAAGAAACAGAAACAAACTCTTTTTTTTTTTTCTTTTTTTGAAGAATAAAAAATGCTACTGTATTTTAAGTTTTTACAGTTGATGCAACACTCTGAGCCCAGACTTTAAGATGATTTTTCATGTTTGTATCATCAAACACAGAAGGAATCCTCAAAGTCATCGGTACCGGCTTATAATCATCGATTTTGCCCTGCTTGAACACTTTCCATGCTTCAGACAAATAAGGCCTTGAAACTTCAACTTTCTCCTCCTTAACCACAACTTCACCATTCTTACCCAACTTCTGCAGGCCTGGAATGATCGAAACCAGGCTCGAGCTCTTGTCTTCTTCGGTGAACACGAATCCCAAATCCATGAACCCTTTAACCTCCTCAAACTCCAGAGCAGATAAGCTTCTGGTAATGTTTGTGTTTCCTTTCTCCATCTTCTTTCTCTTGTATCGTTGTTGTTTCTTTTTCGGCGACTTCTCAATCTTCATTTGAGCTTCTGTCTTTTGATCATTTTTTAACTCATCATCAAGCACGTCCTTACCGGATAAAATCCTCTGGAGCCTTGGTTGGGTCCTTACGGACTGCTTCTCAGCTTCATCTTTGAAGAAGCTGATCGGGTTTACGCCCAAGTACCTGTCGCTTAGTGAACGAGTCTGAAGATTGGGAGCCGTGGCTTGCTTTGGTTGTTCATGCTGAACATGAACAGGGCTGGAAACAGAGGAAACAGGGGAAGGTGAAGTATGTGTGTGTTTAAGATCGAAGATATCGTGTTCGAACCAATACGAATCGAAGAGGCCAAGGATTTCATCAGCTTCCATGGATTGATGTATATGGTTTCTTGAATATGGAAGAGTTTGATGAATGTTAATTTGTGGAAGGTTTTTGGTGTTGTGAGGAAGGAAGGGAAAATGTGTATTGTTTGTATGGGGGGATTTGATTTTGAAGAAGTTTTAAGAATATATGGTCAATGTGATAAAAATTTGTGTATGGAGTCATGGACACGTAGTTCGGGTATTAAATATTATATTATAATAATAATGCCGGCTTGGACCATTTCATAGTGTAGCAAATTATTGTGATTGGGTTTCTTTCAAAAAAACAAAAAACAAAAACAAATTATTGTGATTGGGTGGTCGGGTAATGTAGGCAATTTAATACTAGGAGGGGATGATGAGTTAGTGTGACAAGTAATTTGGGGAAGAAAATATAAGGTCGGTATGTGATAATATATAGTACTTCTATTTAGAAAGAGAGCCGAGTATCACTAATTTTGAATTGCGCACCATCTGGGTTATTTGGTTTATTGGGTGATGGAGACATCATCATCCATTATTATATTGATGGATGGTACGTAATAAACTTCAATTTAACATGTGAATTTTACATATGAGACTACATAGTAGTATAAGAGTCTCTGGAGGTGGGGTTAGTTCCCATATGTCGAAATCATTATTATTTGTGAGGAAGGAAGAATTATATATGAAAACAGCAGAAAAACAGTAGGTTCATCCTTCACCAAGGATCTCGAAGATATAAAATGGTTATTTATATCTGAGAATTTTAAATTTAACACAACAGATAACTAGACGTCTAAGACTCGATGTGTTATTCTGTAGTTGTAGTCAAATTTGTGGATATATCTATCTGAAGACGGTCTATTGAGATTGATATTTTAGTCCAATGAAGGACCATGGCCAAAAATGACGAGACAAAGGCAGCAATTGGCTATATATCAGGTGCAGCATGAAAGAAGAGACTGAAATTTATGTGAGCAACAATGCAGAAATTCAAAAGGTTAATGGTGATGACTGATCAAGTTACTAATTTATATGGAAAAGACAGCAAAACGCTATTCATATTGCCGCATGATGAAGCACCACATGCTTAACAGACCATACTTGTTTGAAGAGTCGAATGACAATTTAAGGTAAAACGCAGATACGTTGATCTAAACAAAACAAACTATGCATGATTTGAACAAGTCTTGTGGCTTTCTCCAAGTGCAAGAGAAACAAAAGTAGAGAGACAAAATTGTGGCATAGCCTTTCCTGTAATTCAATTCGTGAACAGATTAACCTTTTGTTGAGATATGCGCACCATTTCTGACACCAACAACTACTACCTCTTCTTCTTCATTGCTCCCCACTGCTTAATCAAGTATTCAATTCCTTCATTGGTTGTTGCTATCCTTTCCTCTTTGTTGTTCCACAGCTCTAGCATAGAATATCCACCAGTCGGATTGTTTAGCCTGTGTCGGTTCATTTCCAGTAAGGCATCTTTCACCGCTTCATAAGGCTCATCTCCATACTCATTCCTCAGTCTTATCAGCTTTTCATCCTCTTCGTTGATGATGTTCTGCATAATGATTTTAAAACCAGTTAAAAGCAGAAATTACTGTCCTTTTCTTTTCTTCTTTTTCTCCTTCACTATAAGCACACCATAATTGAATCATGTATGCATATCTGTAAATATGCTAGTTTATACTCAGGTTTTGACCAAAAAGAATTCTGTTACAACTAGTGTTGCATCAAACTGGAGAGTGTTATATTAGAGGCTCTATGAGGATTCAGGACACCATTCAGTATTCTATTTATATATCTATATATAGCTATCATGATTCATGAATATGGTAGGTAAAAAACTGTTGGTTGAAAGTCAAACAGCATAATTTACTCGTTTCCGGAATATTGAATCTGGCTTAAACTTAAGAGCAGGATATAAAATTCTCATCAAATTGTTAACTTAGCTTCATATTCACAAGTTTTTTACTCGCAAGGACAAAGTAATGGTGAAACAAGGAAACAATTTAGAATTTTGATTTGCAGAAATCTGCTTTCACCATTTACTAGTATCATGCATCTTATGCAACCAATGGACCTTAATTCCAACAAGAAGCCAGACGCAACCCTTTTCTTATCATGCAATTAGAAATTTTTATACTAATAGAACATAATGTTGATAAAATAATATATACTCCATGGAGGACAGTAATATGGAATGTCTTCAAGAAATCATACCTCCCTGAAAGGATTCCAATGGGGATCCTTAAGGTAACTTTCCCACAGTGAGCATAGCTGAGCACCCATTGTACTTGCATCTTTGGGGTGCTTCCTTTTAGCTGCTTCTACAAATACTTTGCCAATCAGCTCCCCAATCCCCTTGACACCAATTAATGCTCGAGAGGCCTGTCCATTGAAGACCTACAAAGCACTCACATTCATAACTAATCTCAGGGAAGCATTAGAGGCACAAAAGGTACATTTTCATAAATTAACAATACAACTGGAGTAGCTAAACTTCCATCACAAAACACAAATTACAATGTTTTTTCCAATCCTCCACATAGCGACAATTGGACAAGTACAGAAAGTCTTGTTACAACAACCCATGAAATGTTTCTATGCAATTATATGCATCAGTGCAACATGATAGGGTAATTTGAAGCATGAGACTACCGTTCTGTTTCATATCCTGAATGGAATTCAGCATCGTTATATTTGCTTAAGGACAGAACATTTAACATTTAACCTGAGATTTAGTATAAGGGAGTAATTAAACCCAAGATTTAACACTGACTAAAATGTTGTCGACTTAACTGACAAGAGTTGAATGACTGGGGAATGAATCATGTACATGAATCAATACTACTCCACATGTTTCTTCCAAGTGAATCAGAATCATTCCATCTCAAGGGTAGATGATGTATAGTTTCAAAGAATAGGTGAAATCTTCATTATATAATTAGAATATAAGACCAATCTGCCTTCTTTTTAAAATCAGATTCCACTGCTTTACAAGTTCAGTTGCATACTCAACACGTAAGGAATGAAGTTATAACATACAAATGCAGCAAATAACAGATGTTTTGTAATAATGGGTGCAATAAATAGCTTCCAGTCAAGTATTAAAAACAAAAATTCAGTTGCTTACTTTAATCAATTCCATCCGAGCATCTTGCAGTTCATCACTACACTTGAGTTCTTTGATAACAAGGGCTTGATTGAGAGCTTCAAGATCTTCAAGTTCTTCTTCTTTCTGCTTCAATTCTTCCTGAAGTTTAGAAATATATTTTGCAGAATTCTCATCCCCTGCATCTTCCCTGTGCAATGCTACTTTCACATTTCCCCTGAGACGCTGTATCTCAAGCATCACTGCTTGTTTGCGTCAAGTTGCTTTTCTAGTTCAATTACTTTTCTGTTAAGCTTTTCTTGCTCACTCTGTTGGAATGTTGTGAGAGTTCTTGAGTGTTAGTAAAAGAACTAAACATCACTGTTCATTTGATTAATATTCAAAAACGAAAATAGAAGGAAAACCATTACTACCTTGTGATCTTCTGCCAATTTTAGAACCTTCTCATGTAGTCTCTTTTGCTCTAAGATTGCTCTCTCGTTCTGGCATAAGGGATATCAGATTTATGAAATAGTAAAATGGCGAAAATAAACATGTAAAGATTCACGATAATGAAATCTGCAATGGGAATTGCAATAACTACACATAACAATGATATTATTAATGACCCCGTTATGTTCTCTTCGTGTCATTTTGTGTGACGTAAAGGGAAATCAGATGAGTGCAATAATATAACACCGAAAGCACACATGTAAAGAATTAGGATAAAGAAATCTGCAACGGGAATTGCAATAACTACACATACCTAAGTCATTATTCATTGCGTTCACTATACATTCTGTGTAATGTCAAGTATACGTTCTGTGTAATGTCAAGAATCAAGATAGATGCTAAATGTCGGTAGTTAAGGTAAGAAAATTGGCTTCATGGTGATATCAAGGTTTTTCTCCTGACAAACATAACAGGCCTAGATGAAATTGGATTAAAAAAAAACCTCACATTTTTAAATACCAAGACTAAGGAATTTAATCACAGTTTACATATGAATTTAATAAATTTTCCCAGCACTATAAACAAACAAATACACATACTTTAATGAAATAGATTATCAATATAAGAATAGAAATTACCTGTTGCTGCTTAAGCATCAGTCTCTCCATGTCATTACGAGCCTCCCGTTTCTCCAATTCTTCTTCAATCAGTTTAAGCTCTCTCCTCTTGCCTTCCAACTCCAATCTCATTCTCTCGTGATCTACTGAAATCCTTTCAAGTTGTGCACGATTCATCTGCTGCACTCTTTCCCTCTCTAACAATAAGCCACAGAAGTACCATTAATGCAGGATAACAGATGTCATTCACAAACATTGGTATAGTACTATAGTTAAATAAGAATCCAAATAAATGAAATAAACTACTGTTGCTGAGAATTGAGATTGTATACCTTCATTAAAATCTCGGATCATCTCGTCTTTTTGGTCAATCAGCCTGCTCAGGGATATATCAGTTTCTTTGAACTTCGTCTCGATTTCTTTGATTAGCATATGCTTAACATCAATGGTACCAGCCAAACTCGAAACAAGTCTACCATCTTTCCGTTTCTCTTCCTCTTGATACTCCGCAACAGTCTTCAGATTCCCCTTCTTGCGTACATGATCACCAACAACATTTTTCATGTTGAACTCATCTTCTCTTGCAACCCAACAGTACAACTTGTCTCCCTTCTCTTCAGTCCCAAGATAATCCCTCTTCCCTTGACGAAGCGCCTCGTATGCTTTCTCAAACCTTATAGCATCAATAAACCCAAGCCATTCACTCCTGAACTCCACTACTGCATAACCCGAATGACCCTGGAAGTTCCACAGAGGGATCACCCTCAGCGGGTTGAACCCTTTCGCAGCTAGGTCATCTCTAATTATTGAGCCACTCCTCCCAACACATCTTCCATTCTCATAACGAACAGGAATATTCGCTACTATGCCCATCCACGGCCATACATAAACCTCATTTGTGTCTGAGCCTGTACCTTCATCACCCATCTTACCTATATTAAGGTCAACATTAGTCTATATATATATGTGTGTCACACATACAGGAATCATATGAACAATTAATAAAGCCATGCACCTTCATAAAAATACCTAAACGACTAAATCCTCAAACAAGCCCTAAAATAGTAACATTAACCATACATAATGCAGGATAAACATAGAAAAATCCCTAAATCTGTTGTACGGATAAGTAAAACACTTAATAAGCAACTCAAATCAAAACTTATCTCACAGAATTTCGTTGACTTCAGTCAAAAGGAACCAAAATAGCTGTAACAGAATAAGAAATTTTGCACAATACAAAACCGATAGACCAAACAAAAACACCAGGAAAAAAAAAAGCGTCGAAAAGCTAAAAACGTAAGAAAAAATGATAGAATCTATTTTGAGAGATGACTAGCGCAAGTTAACAAAAGAGGAAACGGAATAGAGCAAGGCAAAAAGGAGTAACAGAGTAAATCGGGATATCACCTTTCTGAAAAGCTGAGTCAGCAGCTAGCAAATGAAGAGGATGATAGAGAAGTTGAGGTGAAATTGAGAGAATAGAGAGGTTTTGGTTTTGATTTTGGGAGTTAGGGATTTAGGGAGAGAGAGAATTAGTGGTGTGTGGTACTAGTACTGGTGATTTTGCCTGATTTGCATGGCTATGGCCACTGTTTCAGAGAGCAAAATTGGTTAACAGTTTGCTATGTCTGCCTCTGTGCACTTTTGTCGTCTTTTGGAAGGTAAACAGGCACGTGCCTCATGGTTACTAGCTGCTGAGCTAATAGTCCCTTCTCCAAGTTAAAGTAAATAATTACTTTCCACAACTTTTTCTAAAATTATTTTATTTTCATTTTAGAGTTTAAAGGGATTGAAAATGATATTCTACCAAAAATGCTTGAATGTTGATGGCAGTGTGTGGGATAAGAAATCATGAGGGAAATTTTGTTAGAGCTTAATGCTTAATGCTTTACTTTGTAAATTTGGAGTAAAATTGTGCTCACAAATAGAAATCACTAAACTAGTCATTCAGACACACTCTCAATATCTTATTTTTGTCTTGACAGGAAGGAAGCAGTTCATATGCATCACCAAGTACTTTTGGAAGAAGCTACAAGAATGCTTGAAGAGATGGAGAGCGTGCAAGTCTCTTTTGTGTACATACAAATGAACAAAGTTGCAGATCATCTGGCATTGGAAGGACGTAGAAGAACTTTTGGAAGAAGTCATGAAATTTCGGACTCTCTTCATTTTATTTGGGACATTTTACCTACTTGGCTATCTATATTTTTAATTTCAAACTCAGTTCCTTCCATTCGGTTTGTATCATAAGACTTTTTATTGCTTAATATATTTTCACTTCTCAAAAAAAGATATTCATACTAACAAGGTGTATTTTTCTCGGAAATTTATTAAGAAGAACTTCAGAGCGAAACGTGGTTACTCTAGAGCAATTATAAGATGGGTAACCTATTTGGAAATTTTCGGTACGTGCATATGTGCATCGGCCCAAAACCAAGCTTGAGCTCGAGCATAAGGATGTTTGGGCAACAATGGAGCCTTATCAGTCCAGACCTCATCGATGTACTGCACAATGATCAAAGACTCGCAAATGGGTTTGCCATTGTGAATGAGAACCAGAATGTTCTTGTGAACTGGGTTCATTTTGAGCAAAAGTGGACTATTCTGACGGAAATTCTCTTCCATGTACTCATACTCGAGACCCTTCACAGCCAGTGCGACTCTAACCCTTATATGCCAAACATGCTGGCATAGTTGTCTAGTAGGATCAGCTCATGGTTCTCCATTTTATGGATTTAGAAATGGGGGCTTATTTTGTAGCTATGTGAATGTATATGGAGTGAAGAAGAAAGGAGACAAGGGAAAAAGCAAGGTTATGTGGTTCTGCCAAGTAGCTAGAGTGTGATTTTGTTATAAAGGGAAAGGAAAATCGGCATTTTCTAGGAAATCTGGTCCAAACCACATTCCTACCCCCCCCCTCCCCCCGAAAAACAAAGTAGGAAATGTTGGGGGATTTTGTGCACAAAATTTCAGCTCATCCTTTTCCGGTTCTGAATATGGCAAAACCAGTATGACCGTTCTGGGGACATTTCTTTTTAAGATTTCCATGCAACCAATTAAGGAAATGTCGCGAAATTTATCCAAAACATTTTCTTTTCCTACAGAACCAAATTGGCTCTTAGTGATAGAGGTCGAATGAAAACTCGATCCAAGTTTAAAAACAGTTAGTTATACTCGATCTCGGTTCGTTTGACTCAAACCGAGCCTGACATAAGCTTGAGCCGAGCCAAGTCAAGCCAGTTATATGAATGGATAAATTTCCAAGTTCTATCCAAGATGGTGATAGAAATGAAAAAGACTAAAATATAGTGATGGGGCTAATGATATGGATATGTCTTATCGAATATCCAGTTTAAATGATATGGATATGTCTTATCGAACTTTTGTTAGTATAACTGAATAGAGCTAGGCTCGACTAGTTACTAAAATGAGCTCTAAGTGTGATTCTAACTCAACTCGAACACTTCAGTGAACTAGACACATTCGAGCCTTATCAACTCGAACCCGTTATAAGACTTTTTACATAATATCACTTGCTATACACTTCACGTCAAGAAATCTATGGTTGGCCCAGCCACTGCATCTTTCTTTTACGGCAATGCTGATTCTTACTGATGATCAGCAACAAATTCTTCACCAGAGTAGATGTAACTAAGATATAAAGCTTAAACGAATGATAACTACTAATAACCGTGACCGTGGCGATGCCACGGCATAATTTCATTGTTATATAGTGATAGTTGAATATATTAACTAAATAAAAAAAGAGTTTAAAAGTTGATGGTTGCACTTGAGTTTAAGAAGAAAAAAAGTTAACATATTTATTTACATGAACGTGCAGGGGCGAAGGGAAAGAGTTAAGGACCCGTGCACGGGTCAATTTTTTATTTTTTTCTTCTTTAGAATTGCAAAATTCAATTTTCAATGGTACATACGGGATGGATTTGGAAAAATATTTTATTAGTCCATTACATTAATTCTTCTCTTAGATAAACTCCTAACTCCTTGGTTGATATATTTTTATTGTCAAGTACTCCATGTCCCTTTATAAATTATTATCTAGTTTAATGTTTTTTTCAACAATTTTCAATTTTATTCTCAATTACTTTTAAACTATAGTAATAAAAGATATTTAGTAAAATTATATTATGAAAGTTTAGGTTATATTATTTTCATAACATAATTTTACTAAACACTTTATCATTATACTTTAAGATTAATCGGGAGTCAAAGTTGAAAACTGTTAACTGAAAAAAAATTGAAAAATTAGTGTGTAACTTACCGTGGGATGGAGGGAGTATGATCTTATCAAAACTCTTTTAGCATACATATGGTGTTATATTTTTCCATATATCTTTTTGTGCATCTTCAGATTTGATGTTTGACATCAAAATTTTTGTATTCTAAACTTGATAATTTAGCTCATTTGAATGGGTATATATAATATAATACCATTCTTCTTATAAAAAAATGGAACCAGGGGAGAGCAAAGAATTGAAGTTAGGGGGCGGGGGCGAAATTAATGCGAATATATCATTTTTTTAAAAGTTTGGATTGCCAAAAGTCCGACACTCCATGGATCTGCATCTGAATGAGACACACGGGCTAATAGAAATTCCTGGCTTCGCCCCTGTGAAACGTGTGTGATCAATTACTACGGTATAATATATACACTTGAGTGAAATATTTGATTAACATATAAAGTAAAGAAACTCACAGATATATATATTACCAAAGAGAGAGATTGAATACAAAAAATTAGAATTGAAAGAGAAGAAAGGTGTTAGAGGTTGTAAGAATTTTTAAAAGCAATCAAATTCGCATACCGAGAAGAGAAGACCAGAGCCCAGAGGAAAGGGAGAATCTAATGATTTTATCTGCAATCAATTTGTTGTGGGATGAATCCCATCCCCCCAAGCTCCCTTGGGTCACAAACCATACTGATCACTTAATTCCGTCAAATGTCTATGACTACCACCTGATGCAGGCGATAGAGGAAATGATTGCATGATATAGCAAATAAGGATCGAATTCCCACTCTTGAATTGGTGCGTGGATGCCCGCGCTCTTCTATAGAAGGTTCTTTGCGGAGTTTACCGATGAGGAGACCCGACTTTCCTGTTTAGTTCCGGCATATTGGGAGGGGTTCTGTAGGGAAACCATAGATTGTTGTATAAACTATGTTAGTCATCATGTGACATTGTTGTTGTAATTTCAATTCTAGCGACCAACTTTTTTTTTTTTTTTTTTTTTTTGAAATGGCAAAAACTTTTTATTAATAATGGAGCATAAGAGATCGATTATTAATAATGGAGCATAAGAGATCGATACTCCCAAACACTACAACTAAAATACTCGAAACAGACCTCCAGATAAACAGCTTATAATTACATCATAAAAACCTGAACTAAACCTCTGAGCCAGAATTATAAGACCATCCATCTTCAGCGATATATCCACACACACAAAGCCATGTCCAAACCAAAGGGGGGTATAATACAAGGATCAAACTAAAATAATCATAACCCGTGGCCTCCAGCAATACTACCAGCCTTTAAAATTAGAGCTACCATGAGCTTATAAATATCCCATCACAACTCACACAATCTAGCGACCATCTTTGACCCCATACGTGTTTTAAATGATCTCACTCTATACCAGTTGTAACGACTCACCACTAAACTAAATTGCTCCCATACGTAGACCTGGCATTCGGATCGTTCGGATCGGATACGGATTGGTCAATTCGGATCGGATCGGATTAACTCAAAAGATTATTTCCGGATGGGATTGGATCGGATCGGATCGGATGAAGTTTGGGTTTCGGATCTTGATCGGTTTTTGGGTTAATTCGGATCATAAAACTTCTTTTCATTTTGGATCGGATCCATTCGGATCGGGCCCGTTTGGATCGGGCGATGTTTAGATTTCGGGTCTTGTTCGGGTTTGGAATATCTTCGGATTATAAAAGTTCTTAACAGTTTGGATCGGGCCCGTTCGGATTCGATCCGGTTCGAATCGACTCAATTCTGGTTCTAAATTTATTCGGATTCGGGTCCTTTTCGGGTTGTAATTCTTCAAGCCATTTTAGTACGAGTCGATGTAAATTTGGTTGTTAGTTGGATTAAAGTTTTATTTTATTCAGATTTTATATATATAATGCTTAATGTTGTTCCATATAAGATTAATCGAAATTCGAATTTTATTCGGCTTTTGATCCTTCATACAATAATATTTTAGATCAAGTCAATTCGGATCCGCAACAGTTTTATATATATACTAATGTAGTCCGAGATATACTAATTCAAAACATTTCACTTTTTATACAAATATATGCAACATGGAATTGTAGTCTTGTAGAGTTTTAAATGATTTACTACTTCATAATATTAATATATAAGAAATGTTCAATAAACTTAGTCGAATTGATTCATCAACATGATTGATATTCTTCTTTTCAACCTTGGACAGTGTCTCTACGAAGAATATTAGGATATACTTTTATTTTTACGTGTATATATAGACCGAATATTTTTTTGTTTTTATCTGATGCAAGTTAATCTCCTATAATAACTCTAAGTAATTGAATTCTATTAGGAGTTTAAAAGTATGCCGTTTAAAAAAAGAAAAGAAGTGTAAAAGTACTATACTAAATAACAAACAGATAAAAAAAACAAAGAATATAATAAAAAGAGAATGTGAGACGAATAGGACAGCTTTTAGCTGTCCCAAAACCTCTATATCATTAGCAACTGAAAGGCCCGGCTGCTTGTTTTCCTTGTTGGGCCTCTAGGCCCAGCTCTATGGCTTCCTCCATCTCTTTTCTTCTCGGGCCTGGTTCTAAATTCCGTTCAAATGCACTAAAGTCTTCACTTATTAAATTAAATTAAATTTAAATTAATTAATTAATTATATTTCTAAAATATATTGCATATATAATAATAAATTAATATTAAAGTAATTAATAATAATTTTATTATATTCATGTATAATAATTTAATATTAATCTAAATCACACTTAATGCAATGTATAAAGCGCATTCGCAAAAACACCACATTGCTATGTGAGTATGTGACCCATAGGGCCTTCTATATTAACCAACAATCTAATTAAAGTCATAATAAATGCCTAAATGATTTATTGACAATATTACTATGCAAGGAACGTTAGCAAGGAAAAACAAACCACATGTAGTGTACTATGATGATACGGTTCCTTCATTCACTAATACTCGAATAAGACTAGAATATGGTTTTGTGTCTACTCTTGGTTGGGAATGCCAACACTCTCCAAAGTTTTCATATGTTCATTATGAATAAGCAAGTTTATTTGTAGCAGTGGGTCAAAGGATCTAATGCGACGTATGCTAGTTTCAATCGCATTATTGATATCTTGTATCTCAATGACCTTCATTTAGTGGCTAATTCAGGACTTATTAATGGCATACAAGCTCCTACTAACTTAATGATCACCTTAAGTCCTTGAGAATATCTTTTAGGATGATTCAAACAACCGAATAATCTATTTATGCAATGCAGTGCCTGTTTTGTTTAAGTATGTATAAATAAGTCAACATAAATAAATAACAATAATTGAATGCGATGAAGCACATGTCATCCCTATCGTAAGTTGTCTATAGGACATATATACTTTCAACATATACATAGCTTCAACGTACAATTTCACATTAATAGCATCGATCGATCATCAACTTTATTCATAAAAATTCGCATATAGCTCAAATCACACCCATAAACATCGATATCACATATCAATCAAATAACAAGCATCAAATATTACTTACAAACATATCAAATGACAAGTTACAAAATTATATACGGTAATCAATGGCATGCCAATTACAGAAGTAATTTAGTTTACTACATCCATTTAGAGATTTAGAGATAAATGTGTACCATGTAATACACAGTATATATATTTTTAGTATAATTATTAGTTGAATTATTTGCAGCAACCTGTTTATTTCGATTTTTACATATACACCCCAAATATAAATACAAATATATATTCTAAAATTATAAAATTTGCAGTTCATATTATTGAGGGATCGAGTGTTTTCGGGTTAGATTTAATTCGGATCGAATAATTTCGAGTCCAAATTAGTTCGGATAATTTCGGATCGAGTGTTTTCAGGTCAAATTTAATTAGGATCAGATGAATTCGAGTCCAAATTTGTTCGGATAATTTCGGATCGAATTTTTTCGGGTCAAATTTAATTCAGATCGGACAAATTCTAGTCCAAATTGGTTCGGATAATTTTGGATCGGGTTTTTTCGGGTCAAATTTTATTCTGATCGGACAAATTCGAGCCGAAATTGGTTTGAATAATTTCAGATCGGGTATTTTTGGGTCAAATTTAATTCGGATCGGACGAAGCTGAGTCCAAATGAGTTCGGATAATTTTGGATCGGGTGTTTTCGGGTCAATTTTATTCGGGTGATTTCAGATCGGGTGGTTTCGGATCGGATTTCAGATCAAAGTTCGGATATTTGACTAGTATATTTCGGGTGAGACTTCGGATTACGGATCGGATCGGATTTTGGATTCGGATCGATATTTACCCATACGCATCATTTCTATAATATTGTCCACTTTACTCTAGATACTTGCATGTGTTTCATTTTTAAATTACCCGAAAGGTTTCATGACTGTGTTACGCACGTCTCAATGTAATCGTATTATCCACCTTTGAGGTCGACCCACTCAGCACAAGCTTCATACCATTTTAGAGTACATGTCTACTTATATACTCTTTATGCCACCGCTCAGAGCTTATGTGAGATACTCATAAGTTCTCGACATTAGCCCGTGGCGATGCTACGACATAGTTTCACTGTTATATAAATATAATTAAATATATTAAAACCATAAAAGAATAGAAAGTAAAAGTTAAAAGTTAATGGTTATTTGAGTAGAAAAGAAAAAAAAATCATAAACGTGTAAATGATCAATTAATATTGTGCAATATACATTAAGTGAAATATTAACATATAATGTAAAGAAAACTCACCAAAGTATAGATCACCAAGGAGAGGAAATGAATACTAAAAACAAGAATTGAAGGAGAATAATGGCGTAAGAGGTTGTAAGAATATTTTTATAAACAACATTTGTAATACCCTGCATCCCACATCGCTTAAGAGTGAATGGGATAAAGGGTATATATGTTAGACCACCATTCTCACATGGTATGAGGCCTTTTGGATGATTACAAAAGTAAATCCGTGCGGGATAAGGTCCAAAGCGGACAATATCATACCAACGAGACGTGTGTTGGTTAGTGTGGAGTAACCTTGCCGGCCCGTGGGGTCGGGTCTCGGCCCATTAGTGGTCGGGTCATTATAAGTGGTATCAGAGCGGGACCATTCGGAATTGCAGGAGCTAAGTGCCATACGGGGCAAAGTGCTACACTATATGGGCGGTGGGAGCCACCTCTAGAATCCGGCACGGATGGTTGGTCCTGGGACAGATTGTGACCCCAAGTCTCGACGAGGATGTCGAGAATTTAAGGGCGGGGTGGGGGGGGGGGGGTAAAATGTAATACCCCACATTCCACATCGCTTAAAAGTGAATGGGATAAATGGTATATATGTTAGATCACTACTATCACATTGTATAAGGCCGTTTGGGTGATTCCAAAAGTAAATCTGTGCGGACTCAGGTCCAAATCGGACAATATCATACCAACGAGACGTGTGTGGGTTAGTCCGCTGTAACCTTGCCTGCCGGTTGGGTCGGGTCTCGGCCCATTAGTGGCCGGGTCTTTACAACATTAGTCGTCATGTGACATTATTTCTCTAAAAACCATTTGTGACCACCATCTTAATCCCCATGAATATATCACTTTTATGATATTGTCCGATTTTCTTCGAACCCTTGTATAAGTTTGATTTAATTTTGAAATTACCGAAGGCTTCATGACTGTGTCACACACATATCTCACTTGAATCATACTATCTGCCTTAGAGGTGGACCCAACCCTACACATGTTTGCTTTTAGAACCACATTGTAAAGTGTATGTCTACTTATAAACTATTTATGCCACTGATATCAACTGATGTGAGACACCCATAAGCTCTCGACATTCTTGTCGAACCCTTAGGTGGGCATAATTATGTCATGTGACAAACCATTTGTAACCCTTGAGGGTTTGGCAATGATACCACTTTAATTTCATTTGTAATTCGTAATGTGACATAGTCAGTAACTAACTGATCAAGATCCATCACTTCAGGTTGTTGTAGTTATGTAGTCATGACTATAATGTACACATCGTATGGGTATAATATTTTCCGATTTGGTCTGGATCGACCTCACAATTGCTTATGAAATCATCCAATAGGCCTCATACCATATTAGTATGCGCATCTACATATATAATTTTTTTATCTCAATTGCTCACAACCAATGCGACAATTGCAACATATTATGGTGATCGGAACAAAATAATAATTACGTTCACATTAAAAATTTATACTCATCTGTTTTTTTAGATTATTTACGTATTCCCTTTTTGACCGTTTTTTTTAGATTGTTTACGCTTCCTTTTTTTGGCAACTTTTCTATCTCACAACTTTATTGTGGGTCCTGCCACTAAACCAAACACTACACCCATCATACCAACCTCATAAAAAACCGTTCCAAAAGCAATCGTAAACAATCTAAAAAAACGGATGATTATATGTTATTGGCCTTTCACAACAAGAACTGGTATCTCAGTTGTGACATGCGCAACAAGGTCTTGTGGAAATACGCACTATGTAATAAACCTTGTTGTTGTATAACCTCTTAAATTAATAAAATTAGTGAATTATTAATTTATGTATCGGATGAGACCTATTTGGTTTTAAGAAAAATTATTATCTTATAATATTAGCCAGGTTATTAATTTAGCACGTTGGTCCCAAGTCGGGACCGGAAAAAATTATTATTTTGTCCATGATTAATTTATGCAGGTTCTACTGTATATGTATTTTAAAATGTAAATATTTCATATCAATCCAATCTGTCTATAAAAGCAAGTAACATCGTATATATGAAGAAGCTTTGCGTGGCAAAATATGTGAATTCTTCATAACATGTATGCGCTGCGTTATGGTCCATAAAGAATTGATTTTATGCTTTGCGTGACAATCCATGTAGACATAGCTGAACATTAATACTATGATTTTGAAACAACATATTCATATTATATTCCCGGGTAAATTACTTTAAATCGCCCCACTAGAAACTCATATTACGGATTCTCCCTCGTTAGTTTAACAATTACGTATAGCCCCAATGACCGGAAAAAAGTTGACCTGATCGTTATTCAGTTTCAGAAAGATTCCGGCCAAACAAGGCCTTAGGTTTTTTTTTATCATTTTTTCTTTTCTTTTAATTTTTTCTTTCTTTTTTCTTTTATCTTTTTTTTTCCACCTCCTTCTTCCGCCTTAACTTCCACCTCCTTCTTCCTCCTTAACTTCCTTTTTTCTTCCGAATCGGAGCTGTACAGCCCCGAAACCGAAGCTGTAAAAAGCTCCGATTTGGAGCTGTTAACAGCTCCAAAATCGGGTCTTAACAGCTCCGAAATCGGAGCTGTATAGCCCCGAAATCGGAGTTGTAAACAGCTCCAAATCGGAGCTGTACAACCCCAAAACCGGAGCTGTTAACATCTCCGATTTGGAGCTGTTAACAGCTCCAAAATCGGGACTTAACAGCTCCGATATCGGAGCTGTATTTCGGAGCTGTACAACCTTGAAATCGGAGTTGTAAACAGCTCCGAATCGGAGCTGTACAGCTCAGCCCCGAAACCGGAGCTGTTAACAACTCCGATTTGGAGTTGTAAAAAGCTCCGATTTGGAGCTGTTAACAGCTCCAAAATCGGGGCTTAACAGCTCCGATATCGGAGCTGTACAGTCCCGAAATCGGAGATGTTAACAGCTCCGATTCGGAGCTCTTAGAGCTCTTAACACGTCAACTTTTATTTATTTATTTTTTTTAAATTTTTTAAAATCTTTTGGGTTGTTTTGAAACAAACCCTTAATTTGAGGTTCTTTTATAATAAATATAAGTTTATTTTTAAATTTATATAATTTTTGTGGTTAATTTGAAATTTATTAAAGTTAATTTTTTATAATAAAATAATTTAGAGGTAAATGTGTAAATACTACAAACTTAAGTTGTTTGTTTCAAGCTAGAAACTGAAATTTCGGTAAGGGTAAAAGCGTAACTTCCAGGTCTTAATTCGAAAAAAGTCAAATTCGTGGGGCTATCTGTAATTATTTTTGTGTGACATAGGGCTACATGTAATTGCATGTCTAACTAAGAGGGAAGAATCTGTAATAAAAAAAAATAACAGGGGGGGTAGATGTAAATTGCCCTTATATTCCCGTTATCATTACTTTTGTAGTAAGACACAAAATTACAAGTAATTACATATACCACCTCTGCTAGATACCCACTTTGCATTTAGACCCTAATAGATCAAAGTATTACATCCAAGTCCAAAATCTAAAAAAAATTATTTTTCTTTAAAACATCCAAACAAAGGCCTTATATGTATATTGCAATTAAGCCCTTCTTTTTCTCTCTATTCCTTTTTAACTTTTTTTTAAGTCTTTCTTCTCCGGTGCCGGAATAATTATTCCGGCACCGAAATCGGAGCTAACAGCCCCAATGGAGCTGTTTTATTGCTCCAAATGGGTCCTCAAACAGCTCCGATTTGGAGCGTTTATTGCTCCAAATCGGAGCTGTTACAACTCCCATTTGGAGTTGTACAAGCTCCACCGGAGCTCCGATCGGAGCTCTGGTGGAAGCTATATATATATTTTTTATTTTTTAAAGTTCTTTTTTCTTGGATTATTTTGAACTACAAATTTTGTTTAGGGTTACATTACAATAAAAGTTGAGATTATTTTGATATTTTTAAAAGTTATGTGTATTATGTATAATTATTTAGTGCTAATTTGATAAATTTGAAGAGTCAAATGTGCAATATATTAAAATTTGGTTGTTTGGTCCAAATCAAAATTTTAAGTTTTTTGGGTTCAGATGTAATAAACTAGATCTAACAGGTAGTATATATTGCGTAATACTTTGATCTAATTGGGTCCCGATGTAATTAGAAAATCTAACAGGGGTCTAGATGTAATGGACCCACAAAATTATATTGTTTTCCATTTTTGCAATTGCAGTAACTTTGTTTTTCCTTTTTCAAATATAAAATTTGAAAACCCTTTGAAAAACAAGTATTTTTGGACTAAACGTAAGAAAAGGGGTGTTGAATTGACATAAAAAAGCATGTACTTACACACCCCAAAATTGAGTCCGCAACCCCTATAAAATACCCATAGAGGCTATATCATTTTCACATTCGTTGGCTTATGGTACAGTATTTCACTGAATCTCTCACCAAACACTCCACTGTCATTTCTGCGTTTTGTGCTACCAGGAACAAAAATGAGTTCTCCATAAAAACAAGCCTCCAAAATCCTATCTCACTTAGAGGCTCAATCCCTAACTCCTAATACATCTTGAATATGCACCGGTAAAGACTCTGGGCTCGGAGCATGTGCTGTTATTGGAGAATGGAGATGGATTGGGAGCTGA
Organism: Plantago ovata; assembly: GCA_028274465.1. NCBI lineage: Eukaryota > Viridiplantae > Streptophyta > Magnoliopsida > Lamiales > Plantaginaceae > Plantago > Plantago ovata. The sequence goes on along the minus strand of CM051455.1, from coordinate 53,424,152 downwards.
AGATTGAGCCTCCGAATGAGATGGTTTTTGGAGGTTTCTTAATTTGGATGGAGAACTCATTTTTGATTAGGTGCACAAAATGTGGATTTAATTGGGGAGTGTTTTAGTGAGAAAGTCAGTGAAATATTCTAACGTAACAAAATGAATGTGTAAGTAATATAGCCTCGTTGGGCATTTTATAGGGGTTGAGTTGTTGTAGGGGTAATTAATTACCTTATTTGTTAGGTCAATTCAACACTCCTTTTGTACTTTTAGTCGATATTTCGTTTTTAAATATTTTTCATATTTTATTTTGTAATAGAAAAAATGAAATGAGTGCAATTGCAATCAATATAATTTTTTGTCCTATTTTGTATGATGCACACAACAAATTATTCAAAGGCGACTTCAGATCGAACCTTGCAGGCTCCGACTTGAGCTCGCATAACTCTAGATCGTAGCTGCTCTCAAGATCATATCGGGAGCTTGCAAGCTTCAGATCGGAGCCTGCATGCTCCAACTTGGACTTGCTCAAGTCGGAGTATTTCATTTTTCATATTTTTAGTGAGGTGTGCAATATTTCATTCAAATATTGTTGTGGTTTAATGTTTCGAAATGAATATGAATATGCCATTTCAAAATTAAACAAAGGGTAATTTTAAAACATACCCCCAGTTAGTTCCATCAATTACGAATCTTCCCCTGTTAGTTCAACAATAACATATTTCCCCTCGTTTAGTGAAAAACAATTACATCTAGCCCCACAACTTTGACTTTCAGCGAATTAAGACCTGAAAATGACAAATTTGCCCTCATTCAAAATTCAGATTTTTTCAACACCCAAACACAATCAACTTTCCTTTATTGCACATTTGACTCTAAAATTTATTATTTTACAAATTAACCTACATAACCTTTTTAACTTTCAAAATTATCCAAAATATTTTTGTAAACAAGTCCTTACACTTTTTATATTTCAATACAAGCCTTAAAAATATTAAAACAAAAAAATAATGATAATAATAATCTCAAAAAATGAATAGTTAAAAAAAAAGAAAAAACAGATCGGAGCTACAACTCCGACTGGAGCTGGGAAGCTCTAGTAGGAGCTAACAACTCCAGTCGGAGCTGTAAATAGCTCCGACCGGAGCTATTTACAGCTTCGATCGGAGCTATTTACAGCTCCGATCGAAACTAATTATAGCTCCGATTTGGCCTGTTTTCAGCCCCAATTGGAGCTGTTTTACAGCTCCGGCGGAGTTGTGTGAAACTGCTCTGTCGGAGCCGTCGGAGCTTTTTCTCCGGTTGGATAACTGCGGTACCGGAAAAAACGCTACCGGAGTTTAGAGCTTGAAGAAGAAGATGTTAAATAATAAAAGAAAAAGAAAATCTTGAAAAAAGGAAAAGGTAAATGAAAAAAGAAAAATGTAAAAGAATAATATTGGTAAGGACATGTTTGGGGTGAGAATAAAATCTTAAGGTTTATAACTTGGTCAGCGTTTTTTGGTAAAATGGGGTTAGATATAATTGTTGAACCAGGAGGGGAAAATTCGTAATTAGATGCAGCGGTGGGGTATTTTTTTAAATTACCCTTAAACAAATTTTCAGTTATGTCTACATGGATTGTCTCGCAGAAAGCATAAAAACAATTAGTTACGTACATTATGCACATTAGCTTTTTGTAATAGAATGTGATGTTACTTAGGAGTAAGCATCAAAATATCCTACAAAATCAAAGTGGGAACATTTCGCCGGATGAAAGGGATTCTACTTTTAGAGGATTTACATAAAGTTGTTTCAAAATTAAAAAACCAAACCCCAAATTTTGTTTTACAAAATTTTACAGCCTTCTTCTTTTAGTTATATATATAAAAAAAATCATTCAATCAACTTCCGTGAAGACTATATATATACACACACTAGGAATTGCATCACTAGCGTGTGAAGCGTATTCTATTGTCCAATTAATTTTATTCGAGTGTTAAGAGTGTATAGAACTCCATCTTTAATTTGAGCGTTTAATATCTAAACATTCAACATTCGGGTCATATTAACTTGCTTTTGAACAAGTTATTTTAATCACATCTTTGCAATATGTATTAAGGTTATGGGTTCAAGGCATGTGAATGTATATCACCTGTATACATGCCACATTTAATAATTGGTCCTACATTGTTGATCAATTATTTGTACATATTGTACATCGTCACAAGCACGTAGTAAACAAATAAATAAAGATATGTGCCTATCTAATAGCAAGACACTCGTCTCGTCTCGTGCATGCTCAATTTAGCAAATGGTTTCTAAAAGGGTTTGGAAAGGTTTAAAGGATGAGTTTTAAAAGGGGTGTTACTCTTTGGCTGATTCTTTCCCTTAAAAATTGTTTAAATACATAATATCATACACTACCCCTCCTATTGCACCACTTTGCATATGAAACCTCCTTGTTCCCAAAATTACATCCAACCCCAATAGTCGGATTTATATTGACCGGCAGAAAACCCAAATTTCCGTTTGGACAAAACAAACACGCCCTTAGCTCTTTTGTTTTTCCTTCTATTTTTTTTATTCCTTTTTCTTTTTCTTTTATAATTTTATTAGTTTTTTCTATATCTTCTTCTTCTTTCTCATCTCCGGTGCCGGAAAAATTTCGACACCGAATTCCTGCAGTAATTTTACAGCTTCGGTGAGGAGCCATTTACAGCTCCGATTTGGAGCTGTAAACAGCTCCTCACCGGAGCTTTAGCTATTTTATTTGGAGCTGTAAAGAGCTCCTCACCGGAGCTGTAACTGCTCCAAATCGGAGCTTTTACAGCTCCGATTTGGAGCTGTAAACAACTCCTCAACGAAGCTGTTTTACAGCTCAAACAACTCCGATTTGGAGCTCCAAATCGGAGTTTTAATTTTTTTTTTTTTAAGTGATGTAGGACTTATTTTGAAATATAATATTTGTAGGGACTTGTTTTAAAATAAATTTTAGGACCACTTTGAAATATATTAAATTATGTAGGTTACTTTTGAAATATTTAGTTTTAATTTTGTAATAAATTAAATATAATGGTTGAATGTGTAATAATAAAAAGTTTAGGCTGTTTGGATGGCAGCAAAAGCCAAAATTCCGACGAGGGCAAAATGGTACTTTCCTCGATTTAGAGCGTGAAAATTCAAAGTCGTGGGGTTATATGTAATTAAAATTGAACAACATGGTGTTCAATGCAAACTTGGGAATAACGAGGGGGCGATATAATTTCGTTGAACAAAAAGGTGTTGTATGTAATGGACCCTTGTTTAAAGCTAATATTTTTTTTAATAAGTAACATTACAAAGCTAGTAATAAACTATAAATATTCTCGCACTTGACGATAATTGAACCTATGACCTCTTGTTTAAAGCTAAAGAACATTAGAATTTCTCACTAGCTGAGCTCATGCGAAATCTGTGCATTTTTTCGTCTATATTTTAGGCATCGATCACCTGATCACCAAACAATAATCGTAAAAGAAAATTCGAATTACATTATACATTTTCAAACTCTTCCAAACTATTAATTATAATAACAATCCAAAAATCCGTCTACGTTGCTAATATCTACAACTACAATCTACGTTGCTAATTTTTACTACTACAATAAAAAGGGAACCTCTAATAGTCGAGGAAGGATATTGGGAAAAGGGTAACGCAAATATTGCAAGATGAAAGATTGTAGAGACTCTAAAGATTGTAGAGGCTCTTATAGAATTACATAATGCTCCCTAGAGACCCTTCTTTTTTCCATTTCACGGACCACTTTTCTTTTTTTTTTTTTTTTTTTTTATTACTTCAGATTAAGCTAAAATGTTTGACCAGATATTATACCGTTAGACTTATTAATAAATACTAGTAACTTGAATTTTACACCTAAATTTTAGAAACTTCCTAATAGAATCTTAATGCCTGTGAATTAGCTATGTTCAGATATAAAATCTCAACAATATGATAAAGTTTTTGAAAAACAAAGTTGTTTACATAATTCAAAATCGGACACAAAATTATATTATTTCCAGTTTTTGGAACTCCACTTACCTTATATTTTTTCTTTTTTCAAAAATAAAATGTAAAAGTTCTTGAAAAGAAATATTGACTAAAAGTACAAAAAAGGATGTTGAATTGACTTAACAAAATAGGACACAAAATTATATTATTTCCGTTTTTGCAATTGCACTTACTTTATTTTTTTTCTTTTTTCAAAAATAAAATGTGAAAATCCTTGAAAAAGAAATATATTGACTAAAAGTATAAAAAAGTGGTGTTGAATTGACTTACAAAAAACGTAATTACTTACCCTTAACTCAAGTCCTCAACCCCTATAAAATGGCCATTGGACTTATATCATTTTCACATTCATTTGGCAACATTATAATATCTCACTGAATTTCTCACTAAATACTCTGTAATTATTTCTTCAGTTTTGTGTGGCCCCAAACAAAATGACTTCTCCATCAAAAAATACCTTCAAAAACCCAACTAATTCGGAGCCTCAAGCTCCAGCTCCTAATCCATCTCCAATACCAGCACAAACTCCGAGTCAAGAGGTGGTTCAGGCAGAGCCACCGGTTGATAGGATATACCGGGTGCCTGACCTCAACAAACCACCACCACCAGAGAAGGATGAGTAAACAAGCATGTGAGATTCGTCTCCATCTTGTATTGCTTTTTGTAGGGATTCCATCACGCACGGACCGCCCAGTTCGTAGTTAAGATCGATGGACCGGGTCCATTAGCGGGAATTATCTAGAATAGTCTTTTAATTATTCTTTTATCTTTATGTTTATCTGTTGAGTCATCAGTGAGTCGTATTGAGTCATAGTTGAGTCGTTGTTCTTATCCATTTGAGTCTAGATTGTTCTTTTGTTGGGCTGAGCCCGTCAGGCCTATGGCCCGTGAGATACCCTAGAAGGTTCTTGGTCTGTTATATAAACCAGTCAACCCTAGATGTCACTCTCACTAAATATCTTTACTTACAATGTCAATAATTAAACGATGATTCCCCGATGTTCTCTCTCTGTCTTATTTCCTTTCCCTGTCGCAAGACCATTCTTTTGTCGTTGTTCCGTTCATGCAAGAACGCTACCAATCTCCCTTTCAGTGCCAGATTTCTCTGGAGGACACATGATTCACACGTACCATGGAGAATTACTGATCGGCGAACTATCGCATATGTAAAGATCCATACACTTTTTAATAAATCCCAAATGTAGTGTTAAATTACATTTAGGATTTTTCTTTTAATTTTTTTCATAATTGAAATATATATGGTGATTGGAACAAAATAATTTTGTTCACGTTGCAAGAATAATTGACATCTCATTCATGAAAATTTGCAACTTTACGTTTGAAATTGGAATTGGCAAATAAATCAAGCGTAATGCATTCATTTATAATATTGCTAGAACTTAACTTCGTTTTGATGGTTTTGTTGGATTTATTAGTGTATGTAATAACAAAATGACCATCATTAGTTAAATAATTACATTTTAATCTATGAATTTAATGAAATGACGCTCTAAACACTATTTCAATTTTAAATTTCCAATATTAGTGAACCAAACACCCTTCTTACTTTTAAAAAATATATAAAAATGGGTTGCAAAAAAAAAAAGAGAAACAGAGTTGCCCCGACGATCAGAGATTTGAATCTCCGATTGGAGCTTAAAGCTCCGATCTAAAAAGATATGGAGGAACAGATCTCCGCTATTAATAGCATAGTAGAGCTCCACCATCAATGGCGAAGTTTCGCCATTTGGTGGTGGAGCTGATTTTTTATTTTCTTTATCTACATTGCACTATTCACTGAATTTCTCATTCAACAATCCACAAGACCACAACAGTGTTTGACTCTCTTTTGGAATTCCATTTTAGAGATGGAGGCTTAAAATTTGAATAGGAATTTGTTTTAGAGATTGAGTAAAACGTAGTGTTAGGTTGTCTTTTGGAGAGTGTAATAGGAGATTAGATAGAGATGAGATCTCATCTTGGATAGAGGTAGGGTAATGATGATGGAGGTAGGAAAATGTTGGAGAATATCTCATCTCGAATAGAGGTAGGGTAATGATGATGTGTAAGAAGATTTTTTTTTTTGGTTTTGTACCATGTTCCGGAATTTGAGAAGAATCCTATTGGAATTGATTGTGTTTTATTTGGAAGTATATGTTGGAAGATATATCGATTGTTGTTGAATAAAAGAGATTGGAAAAAAAAAATTCAATTAGCCTTAACTGATAAAATTTGGAAGTTCGTTTCGTTAATAATAAAATTGTATTCGTTATTCAAAGGGCATTGCATATTTCGTACCCTAGATAGAACGGAATTAACTAGAGATGGAGAGAGATCACCTATTCTTTACGCCGTCTAAGCACGCCTGATGGAGCAGCAATCGTGTAGCTCGGGCCACACACGCCACTCACCACACGCCCAGTCAACGCCCTTTCCAAATAGGTTGGTACATACAAGAACGAAAACACGACTGACATTAGAACTTGAAATTAAACAACTACAATGGGGATCCATAACCAGTATAACTGATATCAGAGAAGAAAGATACCATCAAATCATTAATAAGTGCGTGTGCGATTCTTTACCCAAAAGTGAAAACAAAGAGCTCAAACAACCAAGCTTAAATTCATAAGCAACAGATCGATCAATTACATACCTCATCGGACAAAATCGGAGTTCGCCGGAAAATTTGGATTCACCGGATTCCAATCGGCTCCGATAGGATTGTAGATCGTCGAGAGGCATTTCCCAATCCGTGCTCAGAACTGAAATCGAGGCCGAAATCTCACCGGAAATGGCCAAAAAGGCATCGAGGCGGCGGTGGAATTCTTTTCGTTGGTGAGAGAACCTCTCACTGACAAACCTAAAGAGAGAAAGTGGAATGGGAAATAGAAAGGTGAATAATCCCTGAAATGTAATTGAGACGCACAGTGACGAACCAAAGACATAAAAGAGAGTCAAACATCAAGAGCGTTTTAAGACGCGAGACGGAGTGTTCCAAAAGAGAGCCAAACACTCTGTAATATCGTTTCATTTTGTGTTACCTCAAAAACTAAAATGAGTTCTGCAGCTAAAGAAACCTCCAAACACCTATCTCATGCGAAGAGTCTCAACTCCATCCCCAATCCATTTTCAACACCAGCATATGGTTCATGTGGAGCCAACGACTGAGAGCATCTACGATACCCGATGAAATCCAAATGTAGTGTTAAAACTCAAATTACATTCAACAACCTTCCCCCTGGTGGAAATATATATGACATTATGGTGATTGAAACAAAAGGAACAAAATAATAACTTTGTTCACATTGCAAATTTAAATATGTTATTGGCCTTTCAAATAAGGAACAAGAACTGGTATATCAGTTATGAAATGCGCAACAAGGTCTAAAGTTGTGGAAATGCACACTATGCAATAAATCTATGTATATGTATTTTAAAATGTCAATATTTCATATTAATCCAATCTTTCTACAAAAGCAAGTAACATCGTATATGAAGAAGATTTGCGTGACAAAATATGTTAATTCTTCATAACATGTATGCGCTGCGTCATGGTCCATAAAGAATTAATTTTATGCTTTGCGTGACAATCCATGTAAACAGAACAGAACAATATTACTATAATTTTGAAACGGCATATTCATGACAAGATTATATTGTTGTTATCATTACTTTTGTAGTAAGACACAAAATTATAATGTTTTGCGTTTTTGCAATTGCACTAACTTTTTTTTTCAAAGATAAATTTTGAAAAATCTTTCAAAAACAAATATTTTTGTACTAAACGTAAGAAAATGGGTGTTGAATTGACATAACAAAGCGTATACTTACATACCCTAAAATTGAGTCCGCAACCCCTATACAATGCCCATAGGGGCTATATCATTTTCACATTCATTGGCTTATGGTACAGTATTTCACTGAATTTCTCACCAAACACTCCACTGTCATTTATGTGTTTTGTGCTACCACAAACGAAAATGAGTTCTCCATCCAAAGAAGCCTCCAAAATCCTATCTCACTTAGAGGCTCAATCTCTAACCCTAATCCATATTGAATATGCACCAGCAAAGACTCCGGGCTCGGAGCATGTGCTAGTATTGGAGAATGAAGATGCATTAGGAGATGAAGATCATTGAGCCTGCGAATGAGATGGGTATTTGGAGGTTTCTTAATTTGGATGAAGAACTCATTTTTGTTTAGGTGACACAAAATGCAGAAATAATTGGGGAGTGTTTAGTGAGAAAGTCAGTGAAATATTCTAACATAACAAAATGAAGGTGTAAATGATATAGCCTCTCACTAGCCATTTTATAGGGGTTGAGGACTTGTATGAGTAGTTAATTACCTTATTTGTTAGGTCAATCCAACACCCCTTTTGTACTTTTAGTCAATATTTCTTTTTTAAATATTTTTCATATTTTATTTTTGTAAAAGAAAAAGTGAAGTAATTGCAATTGCATAAATTCGAAACAATATAATTTTTTGTCCTATTTGTATGTTGCACACAACAAATTATTCAAAGGCTACTTCAGATCGAAGCTATCAAGCTCCGTCTTGAGCTCGCACAACTCTAGACCGAAGCTGCTCTCAAGATCAGATCGGGAGCTTGCAAGCTCCAGGTCAGAGCCTGCACGCTCCAACTGGAACTTGCTCAGGTCGGAGTATTTCATTTTTCATATTTTGAGTGACGTGTGCAATATTTCATTCAAATATTGTTGTGGTTTAACGTTTCTACGTGAATATGAATATGCCATGTCAAAATTATACAAATTTACAGTTATGTCTACATGGCAAACTGGTACGTGCTAAATAGTAAATAGTCAAGAAAGTATATTTCCGCAGTCCGCATAAATAACACCAATAATATTAATTAAGGATCATGACTCATGCACCAAATCTTAGTTTCATATACACCCCTAGTAATAACCAGTCCCAGTACTTTTTTTTTTTTGAACCAAGAGAACTTTCTATTATCCAAAAACAAGTTCAGTACATAAGCGATACATGATCCAGTCCCAGTACTTTCGTTACTATAACAATTAACGCAAACAAATCAACGGACCAAACAAATCAAAGATAATAATCAAACATTAGCAACTAATTAAGTACAAAGATGCTACATAAGCTAACCGGCAACAACCTTCCTGGTCTTATACAATGAAGCATATATACTCGATCACATACTTGGAAACAGAGTTCAATTCACGAAACAACATCACCGAAGAACACATATGGACATAGATACATATCATAAACATAAAATTTATCATTCTAACATGTTTTATATGTGATAATCCTAAAGGAACTTGCTGCCAGTCCCTCCTAATTATGAGATTCACAAATCATCACAAAATAATGTAAAAGAAGCTCCGAACAGACCCATTCAAGCAATTCATCAAAATTTTTGTCTGCAAATTAATCAGTAAACCTCCGAACAAAGCATGACTATAATCACTAATTCCCTCAATCCAACGCATATCAAGTCTACTTTACTTTACCATTCATTTAGATATAGCTCAAAATCAACAGACCAAGAAGCTAAAACAGAGTTCAATGATCATATACCTGGACCTTCAAGAGAGATAAAAATGAGAACCATATCAGAACTAACAGGCATAAGATGACGGTGCGACTTGACATGAACTAGAAACGTGACTACAAAGAGGGAGGTGCGTGACTGGTCCTTTGCCAATGGCAAATTGCCATCATTCGGTAGTTCTTTCTGTTTTCGTGTGTTTGGCCTGTGAAGAAAGATCCCAACGTTTTCGGATTGATTAGTCAAACATAAATTATAATTAGATTTCATTTTTTTTTTTTTTTTTGAAACATCAAAAAAATTCATTAAGCCTAAAGTAGTGTACAAGAGTGAGAGGAGAATACCACAATCATAATACAAGGTGTATCACTAAAGACCAAATAAACAAGGGTCCAAAAAGATAATGGATATATCAAGACGGCACGAAACTCAAAGACTCTAGCTAAGCTATGATCACCGAAGAATCTAAAACTGAAACTCGGACCATATAACGACCCTTCAAACTCCAAAACAAACGCCTGTGACTCGAAACAAACAAATAACGAGCTCACACTCTCATAGTTCCCAGGACGATGATGCAGCACGATAACCCACTTCCAGCTCATAAGAGCAACAGTCGAAAAACTAATTCAGTTTCCGTTTGATATCAACCCTCAGGATTCAATGAACGGAAAAAGAAAATATGAAAAATCCTCAAAGGAAACACCAAAACCAAGCCGCTCCCAAGAAGAAGGTACCTATCCGTCCCTGACAAAGCAATGAACTACACCGATAAAATCAAAAAAATAAAATCAAACGGGTGATTGGGTGATTGGGTCGTGCTGCCATGCTGCCCATGCTTCCATGTCAAAGCAATGAACTACCATAGCATTCTCTCTTGCTGCCATCCTTCCTTTACCCTATTCCCTCCTTAATTGGGTGATTGGGTCGTGTGTTAGACTAAAGAAATTGGTTGAGGGGTTAAACTGAGGGGCCGATAGATTGACGAATTGATTAGCGGAGTATATAATACTCGGATTGGAGCTCGATGGAGTATACAAGACGATGGACGAGAAGCTAGAAAAACTCATAACTCATTTAGTTACAGTCTCGTGCTAATAATGTGTTGAATAATAACGGTGAAAGAGAATTAGGGAGAATAGCATTCTTATTATTTCACAAGTGTGTCTTACAATGTACAAGTAAAGACCTATTTATAGCATTCTAGATATGTATGAAATAAAATCATTTACGTTGTATAATGAATAAGAATAATGAGCATAGAGGATTTCATGAGTCAACCTATGTTACATATCTATTCCAATAATACGGACATTCATGGTCATTTACCAATCATGTTGTAACATTTTACAATTTTTAGTAAAACACTACAAATAAAAAAAGGCCATTATAAAAACTGACTCCAAATTTATGGTTCATGTCTTAACCGGGGATCAGCAACCTCAATCCACCAAGAGGTGCTCTTGAAAGAGGTATGTAGAGAGATGGACGCCATGGAAGATGTAACAATTCATTTTGAATATCGTGAAATGAATCAAGTCGCGTCTTGGCATGTGGGGGTATCGTATTTGCAAATTACGATTCTAGTAGGGATAAAAAAACAAAAGGGACGTTCAGTTGAGGGACCGAAAATGTAATAACCCTATTACAGTTCCAAAAGGGAAAACAAAACTTGGAGTAGAAAGATGTACAATTTAATTATATGTGATGCTTGACCTTTTAGATTACAACATCAGCAATAAAAAAAATGGAAAGTCGTAGTATGATGCTTGTATAAAGTGTGTGGTAAACCATGTTATGCAAAGTAACGCCTTATTGTAAGGCTACAGACATAGAAAATCATGGTTTCTATCTAAGTCCCAACGTCTTCCTTAACACAGTAATATACTTGACAACCATTTCAGGTTTAACTTAAGACTGGGAGACGCTTTCTTTTGACATGCAAATTTCTACAAATTCCATCAATTTGGGACAATGCTCTTTGATACTCAACAGCCCTTTGATGGTGTACGTTCCCGGTTTCCTCTATCTCGGTGGCCCTCCTTGTTAGTTGGTTGTGTTTGTTGCTTTTGTGAAAATTGGTAATTGTGTTGCATCACCGTTTGGGTTAGAGGTCGAACTCTTGGTGTGATATATTATCACCCTTTGTGGTTTAGATAGTCCTTGGTTGTATTACTTCGAGCATTTCTTTTCTTATGATCCTTATTATGTAGTGAAATTTTTAGCGGTTTCAAAGAAAAAACGCTCTTTAATATTAAAACCACCGTATGGCCTGAAATGAACAAGAGAATGTGATAGCAGATACCAGGGCCGTCTCGGAGATTTCGGAGGCCCTCTATGAGGACTTTAAGAAAATAAAACAATATCATTACGATTGTTATTTTTATTCTCTAATATGTTTTTATTCCACAATATCCTTCCGTCCCATCATCTTTTTTTAATATTTTTCATCTTGATATGTCACACTCAAATTGTTATGTTTGAACTAGCTCACAATCTCATTTGTACGTTCTTTATTGTGAACCTCACTTCAATTATTCACTCTTTTGTCATCATGAACCCTACATCACATTTAAGAATAAAATAGCACAATCAAACAAATTATATTATACATTATCTTAAAAAAATGGTGAAAAAACAAACATATAGTATTAATCGGGACGGTAGGATTGTTTGGATTGATATTTCATGTTATTTAATATAAAATCATGTTTTTCTGAATTCAAAACATATGTATTAGGTTAATGGATCATAAATTAGAGGCCCCCAAAAATCGGAGGCCCTGTTCGGTCGGACTCACTGCACACTCTTATAGACGGCCTTGGCAGACACATCAACAAACCCAAAGTTTTTGCCTCCAAAGAAGGGCTCGTCTACATTGGTCCTAGACTGATACCTACCCTACCAAAGTGTTTACTCAGCTTCCTTTTAATTCGGACAATCAGTTAAATCTTTGTATTCTGGCGTATGTCATGTGGATGGCAAGGAATGCTGCTTTATTTAATAATAAACCGATTGTCTGTCAAGATCTTTATCACATAGTCCTACATTTTAAGCAGCAGTGCCTTCTTTGTAAACCTCCTAAGAGTCTGCGTACTACCTTTCATAAGTGGCAACCAAATTTCCATGTGCCTTGGGTTCTTAATTGTGATGGATCAGCTTCTAGTGCTTCTGGATTGGCTGGTTGTGGAGGAATTATTCGCAATACTCAGGGCTCTTTTATGTTAGCTTATTCAATGTTTGTGGGATATGCTGACAAAAATATTGCAGAATTTTATGGTGTCTATCATGGTGTTTGTATTGCTTTGCAAGCAGGGATTAATGCTCTTGAGATTCAATCCGACTCACGCTACATTATCTCTTGTTTGGACCGGTCGACGACTCCAGCTTGGCAGCATCACACTCTGGTGGAGTTAATTAGGAGCAGACTAGTTTTACTGGAGAACTATCACCTTGCTTTTGTAGTTAGGGAATGTAATAAATCGGCAGACATTTTGGCTAAATTAGGAAGCGGTGTTCTTAGTTTAGTTGCGGGTAGTTTACAGGCACATCTTCCCTGTTTCACTTCTGTTAGGAGCAGAAACGTGGTGTGGTATGACTGTCCTGGATGGCTAACTCAGCCTCTGCATGATGATCTTGTTTCTTGGCATCCGAGGGAATCTTTGTATAGGGATGACCAGGTTTTGATTTAGCATGTTGTAACATCTCCAGTTTGTTAATGAATTGTCTCTTTGTGTTTCAAAAAAAGAAGGGCTCGTCTGCCAATTGTCCTTCCAAGTTCCAACAGCTTCAGCTGCAGCAGTGTACACCTCCCTTAATTATATTGTGAGATAAACTAAAGTACTAAACATTAAGATATACAACATTTTACCTTTAAAAAAAAAAAATAGAGCCAACAGACAATCTTCCAATACCATAGATGATAGAAATGAAATTATTAAAAGCTGCAAACTAAGCAAAACAAATATCCGGATCGCTCAAGCGAATATGTACGTATTAACGTATATATATGAATCTGCTGTGTAACTAGAGCTACTGGAGTATATACTACTAATTCAACATTTTTCTATATGGCAAGGCACATATATCACATTACACCAAGGTCCAAATCGGAAAGAAAAACAGTTAATTTCTGGTCCTCAATTTGAGATGAACTGCGTGCGAAGGATAAGTGTACAAACCTGTAAATTTTTCAAATTCCTATTTGTTTGATTCTCGACTACCGATAGTTATTTCTTCCGATCGCTAGTGTTAAATGTGGAAAGAGAAAGGCAACAAATTTAACCTAATTAATTCATCAAGGCCTGCAAACATCAAATAGATTCCTCCTCCACACGAATTTGTATATGTCATCTAGAATAAGAATTGTTCTTTCCTGGCTCTTAAAAAGTACGCTGATATAAATAATGAAATGGTTGAAAGCTTTACGAACTACTCGAGAAAATTTTTGGAATGAAGTGCAACAAATTTGGCGATACCTTTTGCCCTAAAACTAGGAATTCAACTTCCACAAAAATCTCTTCATAATAAGCAGAGTATTTAATAGTATAACATTGGTAATTAAATTAAATTATGAGAGATACTACACATAGAAAGGAAACTAGGATCCCAAATGATCACATGAACAGAGTACAAGTGATGTATAACGAAATAGTCCACAGAACCAAAATCCTCAAGGTCAAAATATAATGAATCTAGCATAGCAAGATGCATAAGTGTTCAACCAGATTCAACTACCAGTCTAAGCTCCAATGTTGGATGACTTGTTCAGGATTACTCCCTCATACTTAACCTGAAACCATTTCATTGAATCTTCCTTCGTAACTCTGTGTTGGATTCCCACACGGGACTTGCACCAACAGCGACGTCCCACTCGATCTGTAGCCTGGGCGCTCCAAAACAACAAAGAAGTCCATACCATAGATACCAGTGGATGTATCATACCGAAGGAATTCAACGGATAAAATTAGAGGCGAAATATGCAGCTTAAAAAAGCATCTAAGAAAATATTTCAGGACTTCTAGTTATTTTGACTTGTAAGCACTCTTATGAATTCCAAATCAACAAACCACAACTGTGTACACCTTCTCTTAATACACATTCACAGGTTGCCTTGCTGGTGGGTTGTTGGACAATTTGGAAATTTAGGAACCTTGCTTTGTTTGCACATCAACATTTTACACAACAATCACTGCTACATTGTGCTCGACATTCTCTTTTGCATACTGCTCCTGAATTACCAGTTGAAAAGTGGACAGCCACTTGTAAATTCATTCGTCCACCACCTGGAGTGTTTTGTTTGTTTACTGATGGGTCAGTACTTGACAATGGGGATGCAGGTGTGGGTTGCATGTTAGTTGATTATCAGGGTCACTTTCAACAATGCATCGCACAATGCTTAGGCAAATGTGATAACCATACTGTCGAACTTTGGGCCATCAAGGCTGGTTTACTTGCTAGCATCAGACTTCAGGTTTCTTCTCTTGTTATAAGAACTGACTCTCAGTATGCAATTGATGTGTTATGTAGGAATCTGGATCCTCCTCGTCCGGCCAGACCTCTAGTGCGTGATATCCAGGAACTTGCTACACATTTTGGGGACATCTACATCCAGGGCATCTATAGAGAGGGTAATGCTTCGGCGGATCTTCTGTCAAAAATTGCCAGTAGTAGATTTCGGCATGAAGTAGTATCTTCCAAGTCTGGCACTTCGTTGTATCCGGTTATGTCCTGGACTTGGGATATTTTGCGTGTTTGGTTGAAAACTTACTTGGAATCAGATATATCTGGGGAGACAGCCCGACTTGTGGGATCGGCCCTCGACCAAACATTGTACGGTCTTTAAGTTTGAATAAAAACTACTTCATCAAAAAAAAAAAAAAAAACTGTGTACACCTTCTCAGTCAGAGAAGTAGCAATGTTTAATGTACTTCAGTAATATTCAACCTTATACTTCGCAATAATACAACGTTAAAATCAAATAAAGAGTACAGGTATATTATACTTTTAACTACAGCCAGCAGTTTCAAGTGTTTAAGAAGTTATTACTATACTACAGCATGATCCACATCTCTCAACTAAATTTGAACATGTGAAGTAAACGGAAAAGTAAAGTGTGCAATCCCACATGATTTTTCCCCAATGAATTGATTTAAAAATATTACGAAGAACAAATTGGCATATTTAACCAGACATATTTGCTTACTTGATTCCAGGATGAATGTGCTCCTGGCTGCCAAATCCAAAGCAGCTGGTATCACTGAAGTTCCTCATCAACAGTTCATACTCCTTGACCTTCAACCCACTCTCAAGGAGCTGCATTGCCTTCTCACCCCTGACAGTTACATAGCATGCAATTTTTTTGTTACGCCTGATTCCAAAAGAACGAACAGTGTATCGTGCTGCAACAAAAAAAAAAAAAAGATAATGTCAGAAGTGAAGAGAGAAAGATACCAAGAAAAATTCAACTCAAATACTTCCCATACTATATCAGAGACATAACTATCAATAAACTTCACTTCTCACTATTAAATTGAAACCATGAATTCATAGTATTGATTAACAGGCGCTCACTTCGTCTTATAGTTTCCAGCTTTTTCTCCAACAGAGCATCCTGCAAATCCTTACCATACAAGTAATACTCGATTTGCATCTTTCAGAAAGTAAAATCGATCCCATCGAACTTTTCAATCGCAGGTTTAATATCACCTATATTGCGCTACTCCCACAGGACTCACCGAACCAGGCTCTTGATACCACTGGTTAGGAAATAAGCAGCAAATAAGTGTAGGGATACAACTTCTACCCACGATAACTGACCAACTATATCTCTACTCTATCAATATATAAGATCAAATAAATAGCTAACTGTTAAACTGCCTTAGGCTAACCGCTCGAGCTCTCTAACCTAACATACTGCTTTTGAGTTGTCTTGGTTGAGTACATATTGTTACAATAGCCAGTTGGGAATGCCGTCCGTGTATTATATAGCCTAAATTCCGAGACGCAATCGGAGTTTACAAACATTAAGTAGAATCTAATTAGGAGACCAAACCATATGTCCAAGTGTCCAACCAATAGAAGGAAGCTTCCTATGTACCTGTTACGTGACCACCATGTCACATTCCTATTCCAACTCTTCTATTTATTTTCTTCTCCTACTAATAAAGGCTTCCTGGCCTTAATTAGAATTTTGTCTCCAAGATTATTAATTAGTTTCTTCTCCAATAAATATCCCAACACTTTCCCTTTCCAATAACCATTCTTCTGATAGTTCTTTTTGTTTCTTCTTTCGTAGGCTATTTCTTTGTTGTGCCAACATATCTGTCGGAGGTACGTAATCCTCGATTTAAAGCGTTTACGGATTAATATTTAATTTGCGGATTTATATTCTTAGTTCGTGAATCCGTAAACAAAATCCCTACTGTGGGTGTTGACCATGGGGTTGCCGAACCCCTGATTGGTACGGACTCAACACCGGTGTTATCTCACTAACAAGCTCTCAGGCATTCTAGCAGTTGGAACACGTTCCTGGAAGCTTCTAGATGGGTCAGCTATAAAGACAAGGTCCAACTAATGGGTTTGATATGCATGCACCTAATTTCTATTGGTTGTGTGTGAACACATGGGGCTGTCCTTTTCAGAGAGAGATAGTTGGTGCCTTGTGAGTGGTTGTTAGGCAATATTGAGGTACATGGCATCATAAATACTCCTTGTTAGCTTGTGATAATTCTGAGATCAGATCAAGACCACAAAGATGTAGATAGGATCAATTCCTAAAGAGAGAAAGCTTGCTAAGCTTTTGCTTGGAGAGTAAGCTAGAGATAGATGAGAGAAAATCAATGAGATTGCAGGGAATAACTCTTCCAGATCTGTTGTTCTTGTAAACTGAGGGTTTCTTGTATTCATCTTATCTTGATAGTGGATTGAGATCTAAAGATCTCCGTGGATGTAGGTTTATTCATAACCGAACCACGTAAAATGTCTCTTGTTCTTTACTTTCAGTTCTTATCTTGTTTCCATTGAGTCCTAGTTATTAGTCTGTCATATTTCTCATTTACTTATGTATTGTTCTGGGGGTTGAGCTTGGGGTTCGGATGAATCCTGTTCTTGTTGGAACCCAACAAGTGGCGCCGTCTGTGGGAAGGTCAACTGTGAGCATGGATGCGAAGTATGGCATTGAGAAACTTACTGAGAAGACTGATTTTGGGTTATGGAAACTGAAGATGGAGGCTCTAGTGGATCGTTTGGATCTTGCAGCTTATTTGAAGTTGTGAATGAGATCAGATCTGGAAAGTAAAGAAGAGGTGAAAGTTCTCAAAGGGGATGTCTGGTTTGCAGCTGTTTTTGATGCAAATGGTGAAGGCAAAAATCGAGGGGATAACTTTCATTTGTTGTTTTTTGGCCCTTGGTGGTAAATCACTGGAAGAGGTGTCAATGGAGACAACTGTAAAAGGTGTTTTGGGATAAGTTGGGGTACTGTGTGTGGGTTGCAAACCACAGCCAACTGGAAATATCTCATACATGTATTATTGGTTTTTAGAAGGGTTGCAGATCTGACTTGTGTTGCAGCAGCTAGGTGGGTTTGATAAGCAAGTGGATGATCTATCGGGTGTAGGGGATACTACATGTGATGCAGACAGGCCATTGACATTGTTGAATGTGTCCTGTCAAGTGGGTGTTGATTAGTTCATGGAAACCCTTGGATTTGGCAAGAATGGAGTAGCATCAACATTGGAGGTTGTCAGGAATGTCATCATGATAGAGGAGGAACATTCACAGTCAAAAACCTGGTGGAAGTGCTGTGAGTCTGGTAGTCAAGCTGGGAAAGGCCAAGGTAGCTTACAACAGACAGTTCAGAAAATCTGGAGGTGTTGTCTACGGTGTTGGGGGTGGGGTTGGGTCAACCTCTGTAACTTGTAAACCAACAGTAGACTCTTCAGATGCCTGGAGGAGTTGGAAGGATGTTGGGGACTGGATTGAGAACGGAAAATGTTTTCATTGTCACCTGGAAGACTGTTTTGCATATCAAAATGCAAGGAAAGGCAGCTCAACTCAAGGTGGAGGTAAAACTGTTGTTTATGTTGAAGCTAGTATTAAGTATGATATAGTAGAAGCACTAAATGTCTATGAATCTAGTATAGATGTATCATGGATGGTAGATTCAGATTGCTCGTATCATATGAGTTTGGTTCTTTTGAGTTTAAACATAGTGATGGTGCTTATGTGTTGCTGGGATTCATTATGTCTTGAAAGTGAGAGGAGTTGGGAGCATTAGGCTTAAAACTGGATGATGAAAGTATGGGGATCCTTACAGATGTATGATACAAACCTGATTTGAAGAGACTTGGTAACTCTAGGTGTTTTAGATTCATTGGGATACACATTCATGGAGGAATGATGTATAGAGTTGATGAAGGGAGAAAACACTGGAAATGAAGGGAGTCAAGGAGAATGGGTTGTATTGTCTGAATGGTCACACTATCATTGGGTCTCACTATAGATGTTATACATAGCAGAGGTTTGTGACATGAAGATTGGTTCATCTTGGTGAAAAGGGTTGAAGGAGTTGTCAAAGCAGAGGTTACCCTTTGGAGATGATGTATCCAAGTTGTCATTCTGTGGAATATGTGTAATGAGGAAGGCTCACAAGACAAAGTTTGAATCTGGGAAGCACACAAGTGAAAGCCATTCTGGTGATGTTGACTCGGGAGGTTACTCAAGGAAATCATGGATCTATGTATTGAGATCATGAGATCAGGCATTCAATACATTGGAATGACTCAATGAGATTGAGAACAAGACTGGTAGGAAGCTCAAAGTGTTCAAGGCCGGTATTGGTATAAGTTCTTATTTGAGGAATTCAACAGTTTCTGCAAGATGGAGGGATTACAAGGCACCTGACAGTGGTTGGACATTGTGATGCTCTGGGATTAAAAGTCCATCAGCTTTACTAGGTTTCAAGACACCTAATCAATTGTGGCATGAGTTCTCTTGGTGAGTACTTGCAGCTGAAGGTATTTGGGTGCTTGGCATATGCACATATCAAGAGGGATAAATTGGAACAAGGGCACTTAGTGTGTATACTTGCGTTTTCTTGAAGGTGGCAAAGTTTCTAGACTTTGGTGCATTGAGCCATGGAGGAGAAATGTATAGTGAGCTGGGATGTGGTCTTTATTGAGCAGATGGTAACACTGAGGAAAGCCAGTACAAGTAATCAAAGTCTGCAGAGGATATGGCTGTTGAGGTGGAGTCCTTGGAGGGTGTTATGGATGGTGTTCACTCAACACCGGGTCCAACCCCAGAGAATAATGAACGGGATATACCAGGTGCAGTTGAACTACAGGTTATTGGGCAGGTTCCTGGAATACAGTCAGTTGAGGAAGCTATTGATGATCATCATCATCATCTGGATATAGCTATTCAAGACACTATAGTGTGAACTTGGGAAGAAATTTGCTAGGCTTTGGCAATGCAATAGGTTGCGGTGAGAAGGATACTTGGATGGAAGCTATCTGGGAGGAACTTGTTTCTTTGGAGAATGAAACCTGGAGGATTGTAGTTGTGTCTTAAAGGCAGGTCAGTTGCAAATGGTTGTTCATGAAGAAGGTAAAGTTCAAGGATAGGGAGTACATTGAGTTTCTCAGCCGGGCTGATAGCAAATGGGATTCTTTCACAAGTGAAGAGCACATCAACTGAGCATAGATCTGTACAGGGTATTTCAGTTGAGGTGGAGTCTGTGGATGGAACTGATATAGCACCAGGAATGTTGTTGGGATTGTGGAGCATACTGATAGAGGGTGTTGAGCAAGGTGTTCAGCCAACCCCTACATCAACCACAAGACAACAGGGATTTGAATCAGGTCCCAGATCACCCAGGTGATGAATATAAAGCCTTGGATGATGAGTTTCAGGAAGATGCTTCATGAAGGACATGAGGACATCAGCTCAGAGGTTCTTAATAATGGATATTTGCAGTAATTCATCGGAGGGAAGTTTGTTTCCATCTCAGTCCGGTATCTATTGAAGGTGTTTGGCTAGGTTCAAATATGATGGATTGTGGTAGTGTGGTATGATGCCAGGGATACAACTTTCTGATGATCAATATTCAAGGACTCGGAGTGAGTTGAGGTATATGTCAAGTTTGCCTTATTCAGATGCTATGGGAGTATCATGTATGCTACGATATGTTACATGCCAGATGTGGTGTATTGTAATGAGTATCATTAGTGGATGCATGGGGAACCCTGGAGTAAAGCATTGGAAGCTGTCAAGTGTGTTGAGGTTTCATCAACATTGGATTGCAGTTTGAGAATAAGGTGGAGCTCTGATTGGTATGTTGAAGCTGACTTTGCAGCAAACTTGGATCATAGGAAGTAGTTACATTGAAGAAAGCTTTGTGGCTGGAGAGTCTTCTTATGGAGTTTGGAGTCCTACGGGAAAGGGTCACAATATACTGGATAATCAGAGTGTGATCTTGTTAGCAAAGCATCAGAAACATCATGGAAGGACAAAGCATGTTGATGTGAGGTTGTACTTCATTAGAGATGTAATTGGAAAGGGTATGGTTAGAGTTCTGAAAACCCACACATCTGCATATGCTGATTGTATGGTAAAGGCTTTACCTAGACCTAAATTCAGTTATGTCTTGGTATGATGATGGGGTGTACAAGACCGGAGAGTTGGGGACCATCTTAACCTTAGAGATGGGGGCTTGGGGACCATCTTAACCTTAGAGATGGGGGCATGGGGTGGCATCTTAACCTTAGAGGTGTGGAGGGGTTGCATCTTAACCTTAGAGATGTGGATGGGTTTGCATGGGGACCGTCTTAACCTTAGAGATGGGGGCTTGGGGACCATCTTAACCTTAGAGATGGGGGCATGGGGTGGCATCTTAACCTTAGAGGTGTGGAGGGGTTGCATCTTAACCTTAGAGGTGTGGAGGGGTTGCATCTTAACCTTAGAGATGTGGATGGGTTTGCATCTTAACCTTAGAGATGTGGAGGGGTTCGCATCTTAACCGTAGAGGTGTGATGGGGCTGCATCCAAACCTCAGGGGTGTGTGTATCTGTGTCTATGTCTGGCTTGGTGTGGTGACTACACTGGCTGTTGGAGAATTGAGCTAAAGGTGGAGATTTGTGGGTGTTGACCATGGGGTTGTCGAACCCTTGATTGGTACGGACTCAACACCGGTGTTATCTCAATTCTAACAAGCTCTCAGGCATTCTAGCAGTTGGAACACGTTCCTGGAAGCTTCTAGATGGGTCATCTATAAAGACAAGGTCCAGCTAATGGGTTGATATGCATGCACCTAATTTCTATTGGTTGTGTGTGAACACATAGGGCTGTCCTTTTCAGAGAGAGAAAGTTGGTGCCTTGTGAGTGGTTGTTAAGGAATATTGAGGTACATGGTATCATAAATACTCCTTGTTAGCTTGTGATAATTCTGAGATCAGATCAAGACCACAAAGATGTAGATAGGATCAATTCCTAGAGAGAGAAAGCTTACTAAGTTTTTGCTTGAAGAGTAAGCTAGAGATAGATGAGATAAAATCAGTGAGATTGCAGGGAAGAACTCTTCCAGATCTGATGTTCTTGTAAACTGAGGGTTTCTTGTATTCAGTTCTTATCTTGTTTCCATTGAGTCCTAGTTATTAGTCTGTCATATTTCTCATTTACTTCTGTATTGTTCTAGGGGTTCAGCTTGTGGTTCGGATGAATCCTGTTCTTGTCGGAACCCAACACCTACCTTCTACTCCTAGTTGCACTTCTTATATTCTCTCTGATTTTAGATTATTTTTTTTTCAATAATTTGTTTTATAATAATCTTTTTTTTTTCTTCTTGGAATAACTTCCCTAATTATGTTATTTATTGTTTCCTTATAGGATTCTGTAACTATCACCATATATAAACTATATAATAAAGTACGTCAGAGTAGTAATACTAATTTAATCATCTCACACCATTATCAAAGGTTGCAGAGCAATGACAACTGCAAGACTTTTCTGCGAAGAATGCAACAAGGTCACAGAAACCTTATTCGACCACGACGGTGAACTTACTCATACCGTTTGTTCCGAGTGTGGCATCACCCTCAAATCAAATCGAACACTCAGGGACGATTCTGGCAAAAATATTGATCCGAATCCTGTTAAGGAGCCCTGGAACCCGCCCGTAGTGCCTCCGGAAGACAATGACTTGCTCGACATAATCTCGGGGTTTCGGCGCATATGCACCATGTCTGATAAGTTAGGTCTTGTTGGTACGATAAAAGACAGCGCAAGCGAAATTTTTTATTTCTCAACCGAGGAAGTTCCAGGGTAGGAAAAACTCAAGGACGCCGAGAGGCTATACTCGCTGCTTGCTTGTACGTAGCTTGTCGTCAGGCGGGCAACATACGGTCAGGTATGGAAATCTGCTCGGTTGCGAATCATGGGATTACGTTGAAGGAACTCTATCGAGCAAACGAATTTGTTGATAAAAAACTGAGAGCGCAGCAGCAGAATGATGAAGGACCGAAGAGTACTATGATGGAAGCTGTAGGAACGGGTGGTCCTGGAGATTATATGACTGGGTTTTGTTCTAAGCTTGGGAGTTCCGAACGGACTGTGAAGGCGGCTATGGAAGCTGTGAATAAGTCAGAAGAATTCAACATTAGAAGAGCCCCTTCATCAGTTGCAGCGGCTGTTCTTTACGTTATCGATCAACTGTCTGGTGAGGAGGATGATAAGATGGAGCTCAAGGATGTAGCACTTTTGACTGGAGTTGCGAACGATTCGATTAAGCACTGCCTCAAGGAGTTATACCCTCACTTTGGAAAGATCGTACCAAGCTGGTATGCACAGCCTGAGGACCTACTTAACACATTACTATGCCTCAGTTTAGAAATTAAAACTAGCTGATAGGCTAGCTGGTAAGACATAAGACAGTCAACCGATAAAGTAGAGGATGTAGTGTAACATATATCAGTAACAATTATATGTAGTACTCTTGCTTATTCAATTTGCTCCGAACCAATAAATATATAGCTGAAGTCTCATTCATTCTAAACTGTGTGCCTCAAAATTGTTAACGGATCATTAGACAAGCCAGGTAATAAAGCAAAAATTAACATAATGGAAAATGTAATTTGTTTATGTTACATGACTAGAAGACGTTGATCCCTCGAAACAACCATGGCAGAACGAAGAGTAGAATCAAGCATATCAACAGGAAATGCAAGCAGAAGTGCCTGCAGCGTCGCGATCTCTCTAGATCAGGATCTAGAGTTGCTACGACTAGCCTCATCTCATTCCACTCCATCGCAGACATTGACATATCCTCTATACCATTCCTGTTACTAATATTGTTCACCATCTTTCCACAAATTTCGCACAATCTGCTCATCAGTCAAGAGTAAATGTAAGAATAAGTGAAGAGAAAAAAAAAAAAAACTTAGAGAGAATTAATTTGGTGAGGTCGAGATTGACTTAACAATATGTGTTTTGACACTTACTACCCATTTTTATCACAACGAATTAATAATATTCATTCGCAATAATACTATATATCTACCAGTCTACCACCCCTTTAACTTTTGTACTTAAATGTACAAAACATAAACATGATTTTACACCTACTGTTACAACTAATTCCTACCTGAATAAAAAAAAGTTCAACAAATTAAAGACGCACAAAGTCCAAACTCCAAACAACCAAGCTCAAATTGTCCTGCAGGCTGCAGCAGGGATAAGTGGATAACTATTCACTTATGTGGCTGTATTAAGCTTCTTTTTTTTTCCGTGTGCTAATTGGTTTAGTGATAATTAGGCACCTATCTATAAAGTTAATTTGTCAAATGAGGAAACATTAGAATTGATTGAAACGTATGAAAATGGTATTGAAACAGAGATTTAAGCAGAAATGTATGTAATTATTACCTGTTTCCTTTCAGAGTAAACCAGGCCTCAGCGCAATGCCTATGGCACGAACCTAACTCACCTTTGCAATCGCAGCCAAGTTCCAAGAGTTGTGACGACGAATCCTCTGAGCCAAAATGACAAATCCTGCAAACTTTTTCTTCCTTGGAATATTTATTGATATCTATATCAATAGTCACAAAATCACCATTTTCTGCACTAGTCTGATCATGATCCCTACTTCTTGAATTGTCTTCATCTTTTCCAATTGTTGAAATCTCCACTTCACCTGCAACATCTAGTTTTGTTGGACTTTTGTTGCTTTCATGATCACAAGCTTTATTCTCCATTTTCAGAATATCCCTCTAGTACCAAGACCATCAATTTCTTGCTACTATAGACCCTTTGCATTTACTAGTAATGAAATGAGAGATATATAACATGTATATGTATGACTGATTCTATATATGTCTCTTGATGAATTGATCGGTGAAGGAATAAAAACAATGACCAAGAAATATGGTATACTAGGAGCCTAACATCATGTGTTGGGTTTCATTGATAAGGACAAACGATTATAAGTCAGAAAAACTATATTTTGGATTTTCATATATAGGAAGCTGATTGAGTTAAGTTTATTAGCTTTATCTGAATAAATATTTGTATGTAATGGAAAAAGAATATGCTTTGGAAGACTTTGCAGTTGACCAAAGGCAAAATGTGTTTATAATTGGTGGAAATCTGCTCATGTCTTGCTGGCTGGCCTTCTTGAATTTGTATAAGAGAACAGGTGACAGAACGACGTATCGAACGCACAGGCACGTCAAATTGTTATGATTGGAACATACCCGTAATAGTGATACAGGCGTTATTGGAGAATAGTCAGTCCAATGGGACTTGATCAATCATCTTACATATTGATCGATTTGGTTTTAAATAAAGTAATAGTATGGCTTAATTATCATGAATGAATTTGGTTTGTGAATAGATTTTTCAATAAATAAGGTGATAAGATTGATAAGATGATTAATAAGCTAATAGTTATTTAATTAGTCACCTTGTCGAGTTATTTTGACAAACTGAAACGGCGTGTTTCATATTCTAACAGGTATTACGAATAACATTAGATATGATATCAATTTCTTTGACATTAGTATATAACATTAATCACAACCAGGATTGTGAAAGTTCGAATACTGATTTGGTTTTCTTCCTTTGCGTATGTAAATGGTTTGGACAAGTTGTATTCATTTCCCAACTTTTCTGTCCAACACATTAAGGAAGGGGACAAATACAAGAATTTAGCAAACAATAGGATAAGGATGAATTTACTCTACTCCATTGAGGTTGATTTAGTCTGAGATTATATAGTGCATTATAAGCAAGATTGGTTGAAATTAATTTAGGATGTGAACAATATAAGCCGCCACCAGTCCGACTTGACTTTATGTTATATTCCTCGTAATTGCAAGATTATGCTCCATGAATTTGCTTCGTACAAGTAATCTCCGGGTTTGTTTTGTTGACTTTTTTTAGCCTAGTTTGACCTTCGATAAATCATAAATTAAACCATAAAAAAAATATATATATATATTATGAAAATAGAGTGACTTGACTTTCATAATATCATTTCACATTTTATTTTTACGGTTTAATTTAAGACTTATTGAAGGTCAAACAGAATTAAAAAAAGTCAACAAAACAAACGTAAATAATCCAAAAAAACAGATACTCCGCATATAATAATTATGATAATTAACTAAGTAAGAACATAAGGGCAACTGGGCAACCAATGGCAACATACAGGCTGGTTTGAGAGACCTTTCACCTTTTCATAGAGCCTTAAATTAACTAGCAATACCTAAAGAGGGAAATGCTCACTCTAAATTGAGTGCCAAACAATAAGACAATTTGTTGTGTTCAAATCGCTTAGTATATACTATAAGACAATTTGTTATGTGTTCAAATCGCTTAGTATACATTTTTATGTGTCCAAACAACCTTTCAATTTAGCATTACGGCAAAACACAATACCAACTAACTGATCCAGGTGATAGGAACATAACAGTAAAACTGCAAGACAACTTTTTAGCATGTCATAACTTACACATTGACATAAATAGAAATAAACATAAATACTCGCGCTATTCTAGTTAAGAAAAACTTGAAGGTTCACATAAAACCCCTTGCCATATCTTGTCCTAATTTCAAATACTTTTCTGAACAAAACAATATACAAAAGCCATGAAACCTGTTTTCCACTAGAACACTAGACGCATATCACTGCTGGTGCTGTTAATCTGAGCAGCAACTATATGCATACACATTGGTATCATATACCAACTGCTTGGGTCGAAATGCCACATAATACTTAATCACATAGCTTTTCCTTCTGCTACTTTTCTGCCAACTGAACGATAAGCTCATCATGTCCCGGCAGGATGGGGAAAAGGTGAAGCAATACCAACTTGCCGTCGAACATGCTCTGGTATCAATTTGTTGATCAGCTCAGGTGATGCTCCAGCTAACTGGCATCAGCAAATTTGATGTTAATATTGTAGTCAGTCTGCATGTTGCTTATCTTTTTTATGACAAACAAGGGAAATAAATAATCATAACTTTTGGAGAGAACACCTCACACAGTGAAAATTGGCTTCCTCAAATGAAGGTAAAAAAGAATATAAAAGAATCAGAAAAAAAAAACTGATCTCAAGAATACAACAAACATAATTTTAATAATATGAAGGAATGGACACCTGGTTATGATCAGACTGAAATTCAGGTTTTGAACTTGAAAATCAAAATCTTCAGGTTTTGAACTTGAAAATCAAAATCTAATGCCCATCCTTTCCAATGTACACAAGATTATCTCAATTATTTACAAAATCCATTCAAACAAAGTTTCATGCTACTCACAAAATCTCACCACCTAAACTTAACCATAAACATAATCCAATGCCAGGGTCCAAACCATATCCGAACAAAGTGATTAAAAGAAAAGAAAAAAAAAACATCAAGCTAAACCAGAGTCCAGCAAAGAACAAACATGAAGTACATATTACCACAAAAATATGCAAACTCTAATACTCCACTGTTAGACGATAAGAACAGGATACTTATCAGACAATGTCAACAAAAAAGTAATCAACTACCACATGTATATCTGTTCTATCCTATAGCACAGCGACTCGGGTATTGATGGAAAAGAAAATAAAGTTTATGCCGTTCATGTAATTGTAAACAGAAAGTCACGGACGGTCTGCAACAACTGAGATTAATTTAGGGAGTTCATATTTGAGTGTTTACAATCCATTTTTTACTTGGAAGTATCTAACATAAAGCTGAAAAAAGTTGAAGATATACTGACTTCAGAAACTTAAATTAAATTAAGGTGAAGCTACAGCAAACAACCTGCTTATAGAAGTTTTAAGCTTCAACAGTAACATCACAAAAAAAGGTAACTTTTACCATTATTTTTTAATAATCGTTTCATTCAAATGATTACCAGAAAACAGCTAAAGTCAAATACTCAAATCTCTAGAGGATTCATAAAATGCAAAGTTAAAATCATATAAATTCACAATCATGTAGCAAAAGTTGCTGATTGACACTGCTCCAGAGGACAAAATTATACAACACCCTAATCGCAAGCATAGTAGCATATATCTTTCATTTGGTGCATCCACTGACCTTCACACATAATTTCTACCTATATGCACAAAGAATGTAATGGAAAATATCACTCCTGAAACAAAATTCAATAACTCCAGACAGTTTTTGCTTTTATCATAAAGGCAAAGGTATTCCGCACAAAATAAACATCATATCTTGACACTTGGTGTTCATCATAAATGCAAAGGCATTTCAGCACAATGTCCACTAAGAAGAAACAGGATTTAGAAAAATAGGATTGGAGAGAAATTAGAACATACTTCCTGCTTAAAGTTAAAAAGAGGGGGGAACTGGCGACCATTTGGAAGTCGAGCATTAGATTCGCGAAGCTCGTCAAAGAAAGGATGCGCACATGCTTCAAGCTGCACCAAAAGAAGTTTCAGTTTGTTAATTTGATGAACAATAACTTTACATCAGTAGTAAAAACAAAAATAAATACGAAGACTAAATGAATCAAATTTCTGCATGGTGCACAGTGGGATCATCTTCCACAGCATATCCAGACTCGAGCATAATGCTTTTTATTTATTTTTATTTTTTTGGGGAGAAGGGGATTTATTAAGACACTGGAATCAGCATAAATCAAACATACAGCTGTGCAGCGAAGACTTGGTGAGTACTGAAGTAGCCGAGAAGTAAGATCAATTGCTTCTGGAGGCATCCGTTTATGAAAAACCTGAAAAAAGAACCATGTCATCCACTGACAGGAGGACTGTCCTCTAAGGAACAGAGCTGTAATATATAATGACTCAGACTACAGTCATACCTTGTGCCATGGATGGGCTTTAATCTGGGGAAACCTAAAATCTGTATAGTTTGGATTCATACATCGAATTTCCTCTCGAGTTGGAGTCCCAAGGACCTATTGAGCAAATTATGACGTCAATAAACATAATTCTATCACTACTCTTCTAATGCATGAAGTATAATCTAAAAACCAAAGGACATACCTTGATAATCTCTACAAGTTGATCAACGGCATTTTCTCCTGGAAAAAGAGGCTGCAATGCAATAAAAGTTCATATAAAAAATAATATAGGAGGGTACATATGCTTATCCCTGGGAACTTTTGGGGAGAAACAAAGAGCAAGGAATGCAAACCTGGCCCAACAGTAGCTCAGCGAGTACGCAGCCTGCAGACCAAATATCAATTGATGTTGAATATTCTGTTGCACCAAATATGAGTTCCGGGGCACGATAGTATCGAGAGCAAATGTAGGAAATATTAGCTTCCCCCCTGACCTACAACAATGCAGAATAATATTCAAATAAGGTTTTGAGCTGGGATCAGAAGATCCAAATCATGTAAAGGAATTAGAAACTTTAAAGACCATTAGCATCAAATTACAAGAAACTATTCGAGCTACTGCAGTGAAAATGTTTAAATAGAGTCAAACTTAAGGCTCCCAGTTTGTTTGTAATAAAGCAACCTTAGATACTTGAGTCCATTTACCATTCAACAATCATATGAGCTTCGAATTATGAAACTCATGACATCACTTCACTATGTTAGCAAAGGAGCAAATCTCCATAGGTTCCCAAGGTGAATATATGGCATCTATCACCCTATAGGTCCCTAAGAATGTAGAAATCAACAGACGGACATTTGTACTGGCATAAACAAAAAGGACGAGTTGTTTTTGCTTTGAAAGTACCCAGAAGAATCCAATTTCCATGCTGTCAATATTACTGCTTTCACTTACATACAGGAGTTTTAACTAATAAAGATATCTAGTAGTACTTATTTCCAAGAAAACTCCAGGTCCAGAGTATGTGTTAAATTGCATTTCATCATCAGACACAAAATGATTTTGATAGATTAATTGGAGTCTTACTACAATCCAACTGATTTTAACCAAAACAAACTGACAACCACCATGCAACAAGGCTAAGAACAAAAAAACATGTGATTAGACAAATACACATGACACATGTCCACAAGCATCACCTGCATTACGCCACTTTTTTAACAAAGTTGGTTGGCCAAAACAGGCCAACCCAGTGTTTGTTCCAGAAATGAGGCTACTCATGTCTTGAAAGCCATATAGCAATTGGCCAGCTAGGGATACCAATGGCATATTTAGCGAACCACACCTTTTACACTATGGAACTTTAAATGAGATGCTTTTGACTATAAGAACGAGATGCTGGTAGGGGAGTGAACTTACAAGAACTTTAGCACTTCCAAAGTCACAAATCTTGACCTGGTGTGTAAGAGGGTCAACCTGCAGATAGCACATTTGATTTTATATAAGAATAACCAACTAAACAATAGTTCAATTGATCTAGAACACACACCAGTTCTGGGATGAAACTGCATGAAAGAGGACCATTCAATTACTTACCAGAACGTTTTGAGGTTTTATATCCCTATGGCACACCCCAGCAACAGAATGCAAATATGCGAGTCCCCGAAATAACTGAAAAATTACAGTATTCGCGAGTTTAACTATTTGAACCCTGCAGAAGTTTCTGAGAAAGGACAGAGTGATGGACCATTACCTGATATGTATAGAGCTTAACATAGATGATTGGCATCCTTTGGTTTGAATTGCTATAATGCTTCAAAACCTTGTACATGGTCTCAGGGACATAATCCATCACTAAATTAAGGAAAAGTTCATCTCTGGTTGTTGTAGAAAAGAAACAGTGCTTCAGAGAAATCACATTGGGATGGTCCATCAACCTCATCAGCTGCAGTTCACGATTTTTGTAACGTTTATCCTGCAAAACCTTTTTTATGGCCACGGTCTCTCCAGTTTCCAAGCACTTGGCCTAAAGAAGAATAGACCAGCCCATTAACACAGGGAAAACCAAGTCAAACAGTATCGCCTGACTACATGATAACACACCTGAAAAACTATTCCAAATGATCCTGTGCCCACAACACGCTCTGCCATGTAACTAATTGTCTGCAGAATAACACAAGTACATTCTTAGCTTTCAGTCTAAAACAAACCCTGCTAACATGAGCAACTTTATTATATTATAGAGGTCTCTTTAAATAATTCTCAGGGTAGAATCAACATAGAGAAATAAAAAACAGAATTCAATCTCTCCCAGTTGCAATCACTATATCATGATCTTGTAACTATCTTAGCACATAAGGCACCACACATTAAAATTCAAAGTGGAGTTTGATATACCAACCCTTTTGGGCTCGCCATTTTTTCCTCCTATTGTAGTAGAGATGATGTGACCCGTGAGTGGATCATTCCCCATAGAAGTCGACATCTCCTGCAATTCATACCAAGCAAGAGCTTAAATGGTGTGTATCCCGTCTCCATAACAATAACAAATCAGTAGTAACAATCTGACAATTATTACCATATAGAGATGCTGAGAATCTATGGAAGAGTAAATGACCCAAGGAAATACAGAAAAGAACAAGGATCTAAAACATATACCAGGCCTAGACCTACAACAAACAATTGAACTTGAAGAAAGTATCACATGCGAGAAAACTTGATAAGGAAACAACCTAACTACCAAAATCCAATGAGAATCAGCTGCCAGGCCAGCCACAACAAGCAAAGCACTGTTCAACAGATTGTAGCACAATTCACCTAAAGTTAAAGCAAAGCAGCCAGGACTTTCCCAAACCGAATAATTTTCAAAGATGATACCGAAGTTTAAATAAGACTAAAGCAAACATCTAAGATCCAAAGCTCCACACAAGCATACATTGCCTGTAAATATTCTACAAACATTGGACGGCAGCAATTTGCACAAATCAGGAAAGTAAAACAACCAAGTCCACCAACAACAGCTCAAAATTAAACAACAGCAGATGCAATAAGCAGAAATCTAGAAGCTACCGCAGATAAAATGCACCAAAGTCACAGATCGAAGGAATATTCGGCGTATACAGTTCGCACATGCTTCTCAGGAGCTTCACAGAAGCGGAGATCGAGGTGAATAGCAAGGGTAACATAACTAGGGTTTCGATATGTGATGAGAAGGACAATTGAATTGTAAAATGAAGTGAAAACAACATCATATACCTTGTCGGTGTCCATAGCGGTGGCGGTGGCGGATTGAGCGAGCTTCACGGCGTCGGATGGCGGCGGAGCTTGCTCATTAGCATTGTGTTGGTGATTGTAATGATGAATGTGAGGGTCAGAGGGTGGATTATGGTGATGCTGCTCAGGACCCATCGGCAGCGAAGCCATGTGAATGTGTATGTGATTTCTCTCTCCTCCTCTCTCTCTCTTCCTTTCTCCCTCTTTCTATTTTTACTTTAATCATTTCCTTTTTTTATTTTTGGGCTCCATTTATGTATATCACTCTTCCAACAATTGCAACTGTACCTTCTAAATTTTGCCAAAAAGCTTTTGTTGAGAAAGAAAACGGAAAACCACTTGGAATTTTTGTAGATAAATTTTCTTAAGTTAAGATTACATTTCTTTTCTTTTATTTTAATCAACATTTATAGCAGCAGTGAAAGTACAAATCAGTCCCGTATTATGATAATTTGTGATCGCTTTACACGTCACGTTTGTACGGATTCACTTAGATTTCTCGAAAAAGATAAAAGAGGAGAAACATTGATCTTGTGAAACACTAATAACTTATAATCACTTTACATGTCAGGTTGTATGAATTTACGTGGATTTTTGTGAACAGGATCACATAGGAGAAACATTTAACTCGTGAACGTAACTAATAGATCATGCAAATGACATACCGCGCGTGAGATGCACCCCATGAAATTAGTCCACAGGTTTATTGAACATGTAGGGTACGCTCGTTCGACTTTATTCAATGATGGGTGATTCACCCTTTTCCGACAGTTACGCATTTAGTTGTACTTTCACTTCATTATACTATTCGTATAAATTTTTTATAGTTGTTTTGTCTTATTGATTGCTATTATTCGATTTTGACTCATTAGGATCATGATTGAGATAACACTCGCCGCTTAAAAACACATGGATACAAACATGGCATTACATGCTTAAGCAATTGCACGAAACATTAAGAACTAAAGCAAGGAGTTCAGCGACGGTTTAGGAAGCATGCATCAACCTTTTATCTAAGAAGATTATCAATATCTTAGAAATGGTGAGTTCAAAGTTTCGTAATTCGAAGGGAATATTACGTCTGGACCCTCCATTAGATGGCCTCTTTTCATCTGAAGGACCATCTTGCTTTTTATTACATCTAGGTCAATTTGGTTGTTCCAGTGTTGATCACCTATTTTCTAGATTTTCTCTCTCCTCCATCCAAACACACCCTTAAAGCATTTTAAACTTTTTTTTTTCTTTATTTCACTTTCCTTTTTCTTTTTCTTTTTATTTTTTCTTTTCTTTTTAAATTGTCTTCTTCTTCTCCTCCTCTTCTTCTTCTTCTTCTTCTTCAAGTCACTACCGGATTCCGGTACCGACCTGAAAAAGACGACCAGAGCTTGTTAAGTTGAGAGGAGCTTAACAAGCTCCGATTTAAGTTCCCAGATCGGAGCTTTCACTACAAGGAATACACCTTTCAGCGACGGATCCATCCGTCGCTGAAAACACCGATCGGTCGCTAAAATCAATTAGCGACCGATCGGTGATTTTAGCGACGGATAAAATCTCCGTCGCTAAACCGTTAGTCGCTAGCTAATTAGCGACCGATGAGTTATCCGTCGCTAATTAGCGACGGATAAGGAGGTTGACTTTTAGCAACCGATGACTCATCCGTCGCTAAGGTCCAAGCCACGTGGCTTTGGCCCCGGAGCTCCAGCGACCGATAATTCATCCGTCGCTGGGTCTCTGGTACTCTCAGCGACGGATGAGTTATCCGTCGCTGGAGCTCTGGAGCTCCCAGCGACGGATAAAGTCATCGGTTGCTAAATTTTATTTTATTTTTAATTTTTTAGATATAATAATGAGAACCAAAATCAAATGCAACTTGTTCAATTAAGCAACATGTTACATAAATTCTTATAGACCAAATAAACGAAAAAAATAATCCAAAAAAATCATAATAAATGTACCAAAACCCTCCATACATATAATAATAATCATACGTACACAATACTAATCCAAAATAATATCATACTGTACACAGTATTCATGTAGAAAATAGTAAATAGAGTCGAAAAGGATAGGGGATCATGGAGAGGTAGGTGGTTCCATCCCCAGCTTCTCATACACCTGAGCAAGCATAGTATCATATCGAGCCTGCTTCGCAGCTAGCCTCTTCACCTCCTCATCCCTCTCCTGCAACTGAAGTAAGAGGGCCTGCTCTCGAGCGGAAGCTGTTGTTGAAGATGATGAAGATGTACCGGCACGGGAACGACGAGTCGGCCTCGAGTCCAATTCAGGGACGGCTGCTGCACTCCCCAGTCCCAAGCGACGGCCCTTCTCGTCTGGAGGATTCACCTCGAGGAAAATGGCATTCATTTCCTCAACAGTGAGATCCTGATCATGAATCCTAGCCTCGTAGGCCGTCTGAAATTATAAATCAAGAGTATAAGGTGTTAGTTATGTTGTTAATTAGTTATGAAATCATCAGTATTTAATAAACACATGTATTGTTGAACTTACCGCAATTGCTGTGGCCTCGTCACACAACCACTGTCCGTCCTTGGCCTTCTGAGAACTCGAGAACAAGGTGAATAGGAGACTCTCTTTATCCTTCAACTGAATGACACATGAAAGCATCATATACTTAGTTTTAAAGTTCGAAATGCAAGTAAATAACAAGTATAAGAATGATGAATTCACAAAGTTAATACACTTACCTTCTGCCTCACATGTGCTGTAGCGATCGACTCAGAGCCAAAACGGTGTGTCACCAGGGTACGGCTCCCATCATTCGGCTGCTTCTTCCTGTTCTCAGTGTTCTGGTCAGCCTGCGCCTGGACTCTCTCGTTAGCCCAATACACCTTCCACGCCTCCCAAATTTCATCTCCGGGCCAATCACCGGTACGTGGACGGCCCTTTGTATACAGTTTCTTCATGTTATGAACCATGCACTTGTAAAGGACACTACCATGAGAGTTGAAGCTCCACCAGAGATCCATCAGCAATGCTTTCGGAAGGAAGAAATCTTTCTACACAATTACAAAGAGGGTGACCCATCTTACCCTCTTGGTCATCCGCGACTACTCTCTCCTTGTGCCAACGCATCTTATCTGCACATGCATCTGATGCATACAACCTCTTCAGACGAGGACCTATAGGGAAGTACCACATTTTCTTGTGGGAGAGATTCTTCTTCTGTCGTTTCATTGTAGCGCCCTCCTTGTAACGGCTATACCGGTCCTTCCCACAATGTTTACATTTCAACAAACCTTCATCCTCCCCCCAATAGATCATACACATACCCGGGCAGCAATCTATTTTCTCCATAGGAAATCCCATCGCCTTCATCTTCTTCTGCGCTTGGTAATAGTTTGTTGGAACTAGGCTTCCTTCAGGCATAGCATCCGTGATCAAACTCAACCAATCGTTGCAGCTGCTTTCTGAATTCCCACCACCCTCCTTGTTGCTCATAATTCGAGACAACATAGTCAATTCATTCATCCTGCACCCCGGGTAGAGTGGCATCTTGGACGCTTCCAACAAGTCAAATAACTGTTGTGACTCAGCATTCGGAGGCTCCTCATTAACAACACCCTCCGTGAACTCTTGACCCGCAGCGTTACGGACCATCTCTTCCATCCGGTCCCCTGTGGCATCATCATGAGTACAGGCACCTGGTGTAGCACTACTCTCCTTCCTTTTCCTACGCTTCCCCGACAACATGGAATAATCCCCCAACAAACGAACTGCCTCACCATGATGATTCCACACCTCATATTTAGGGATAAAACCATTACGCTTCAAATGGTCTACAACCACCGTAGAG
Organism: Plantago ovata; assembly: GCA_028274465.1. Classification (NCBI taxonomy): domain Eukaryota; kingdom Viridiplantae; phylum Streptophyta; class Magnoliopsida; order Lamiales; family Plantaginaceae; genus Plantago; species Plantago ovata. The sequence goes on along the minus strand of CM051455.1, from coordinate 53,388,193 downwards.
GGTAAGTACTTACGGTTCCTACATTTTTTATGGTTGCAAGGACACTTCATCATCCCAGTACTCAAACACTCGAGTTTTGACAATGCAAATTCGACAAATGCATTGACCCCTTGTACAAACGTAGGCAAAAGTATTCCATCTGCAATCCTACTGTACATCCAAGTACGATCGGGATTCTAATTGAATGCTAAACCTGGCCAATGGAAGTTTAGTACATTGCGGCTAACGTTGTTTTTCATTTCTATTTTTGGGTTATTACTTGCCATTTAACATACTTGTAATTTAAAAAAAAATTATATGATTTATCATATTTTTATAAAATAACCACAATTCTTGCCCCTTTTTAATTTGCATTATACTTACAATATTTCTAAATTACAACTAAAAATACTTATAATACATACTCATTTTAATTTATCAACGAGTTCTTTATTTTTATACTTATAATTTTTTTTAAATATGACTACAAATACTTATAATACGAAACTATGGTGAAATTATCAACTACGATTAACCACTAGAATTTATCAACTTATATTTCGATTATAGTTATACATTTTCATTAACAACTAATTATAATTATGGCCGAATCATACTACAACTCAATTCTAGGTCTCCATTCATCCGAAACAAAGTCTCAACACTCCAACTATCAATCCCTAAAAGAAAGTCCCAATTCCTAAAACAAATTATCAATTTCCAAAATACCCAATTCATCCCAAATTTATCAATTCACCAATCAAAACTTGTGCATCCCCCCTAATTTGAGCTACACAACATAATAGATACTAGTAGAATGCATACAATTCATTGAAATAGGAAAAAAAACGAAGAATACCCAAATTTAGACAAGTTAGGGTTCGAAGTTAATACCTTTGATTGCGGAAGAAAGGTTGAAAGAATCACGCAATTGACTAGCTACACTTGTTCGTGCTTGAAAGAGCTTCGAAATGACTATAGGATTGATTGAAATGGACAAGAAATGAAGAAGATATGGGAGGAGGAAGTTTCGCCGGAATGAAAAACGGGGGACGTCGTTGCTGCTGCTGCTCTGTTTCTGTTAACTTAATGTTTGAGACTAAGTCTCAGCTTATATATTCGTTGTTTAGCGACGGATGAGCCATCCGTCGCTAAACAGCGACCGATGAAGCTATCGGTCGCTGAATAGCAACCGATGACTTCAGATGACTTCATCGGTCGCTATACTTTAAAATTCTTTTTCTTTTTTTTACTGGGTCAACGTTCTGCGACGGATGACTCATCGGTCGCAGAATACAACGACCGATGACTCATCCGTCGTAAAGCCTCCACGCCCTACGTACGCTTTAGTACGAATTGAGTTGATCCGTCGCTAGGGTTACTTCATCCGTCGCTAAAAGACAGATCCGTCGCTAAATTCGGTCGCAGAATGTGAGATTTCTTGTAGTGTTTTAAGCTCCGATCTGGGAGCTTGTTAAATGCTCCCTCCGATCTGGGAGCTTAGCTCCCAGATCGGAGATCGGAAAAGTTCCGATCAGGAGCTCTTAGGCACCCAGTCTGGGAGCTCTTAATTAAGCTCCCAGATCGTAGCTGAGCTCCCAGATCGGAGAAGCTTCCGATCTAGGAGCCAAGCTCCCTTATCGGAGCTTTAATGCTCCGAATAGGGAGCTTTCCGGTGGAGGGAGCACAGCTCCGGTCACCGGAATAATTTCGGTGACCGGAACTGTGAAGAAGAAAGACAGCAAAAAAAATATAAAAGAAAAATAATCTTAAAATGTTAAAAATAAATAATTTTGTGTCATTGTAAATAGATTTTGTATTAGGGTTATTTTATAATAATTTTCAAGGTGAATTTGAAATTTCTATAAATTATGTGGTTTAATTTTAAATTATTTAGTGTCAAATTTATAAAATAGAAAATATAAGGGTGTATTGTGCAATAAACATAAAATAAAGTTGTTTGGGTGAGAGAAAAATCAGAAATTCCGGCAGGGGTAATATTGTCTTTTCCACGATTTAGTTCGCCGAAAGTCAAGTTCGTGGACCTGGATGTAATTAAAATACATCTAGTTGGAGACTAAATGTAATTGATGATCTAATATTAATGGTCCTTTACATGTAATTGGGACATCTAAGAGGGAGTCCATATGTAATCTACCCTAATTCGAATGCAATTTGATGATTATTCGTTGTCAACACCTTCCCTTCGATCTCTTATTTTTTTATGTGAAGACCAACCAACTAGCTAATCCAGTATAGTTGATGGATTAAGCTCCACAATTCTTCAGTATAGTTGATGGATTAAGCTCCACAATTCTTACTCCTTTTCGAATAATATGCACCGAATGATTGAAATGTGTCTAGGAAAACCTCAACTTTTATATATGCTCATAAATGCAACTAAATACATGTTTCATGCATTTGTGTCATGCTTTCCCTCTCCCTCTCTCTCTCATATTATTTGTATTATACTATCATTTGTATGAATGTCATCTCTAATTTCTTGCTCATACGACTTTAGACTAGGACTCTCAATAGGTAGGTCTAGACCCTACCCTTACCCATACCCTCTATGGACCGTTTAAATTTGGACCCTACTCAGAACCCGGACATGATTATGGGTCTGGATTGGGTCGGATCTGGGTCCGGGTAAGGTCGGACATTTTTTTAGACCCTTGGACCTTAATAATTAGGGTTTAGACCAAGACCCAAACCCATCAAAAGGGTAGAATATGGGTAAGGGTTTAAAATTAATAGGGTAGGGTTTGGACCCAGGCCCTGATGTAATACTTCCTCTGTCCCGATGATAAGTCTACGTTTGATTTTTGCACGATTTTTAATGAATGACTTTATTTAGTAGTGTTATATTAATATTGTATGTAAATGTGGGGTAGTGGATTAAAAGAGTGTGAGAGATGTGTGGAGATAAAGAAGTGTAAAAGTGGGGTCCATATTTAAAATAATATAGATGAGTGTGGGGTACTTTCCAAAAATAGAAACGTAAAGAATTAATTGAGATAGATGAGTAAATGGGTAAGGGTCGGATCTAGACCCTGTCCATTGAGAGGCCTACTTTAGACGAAGACGAACCTACCAATCCAAGTCCATCAATTGCATTTTGTAACAAGAGTTGGATGGAGGGAGGGGAGGAGGTTATTCTAACAATTTAAATACTGAAAAGTTTAAATACATTATGATTTAAATACCAAGGTTTCATCTAAAATTTATCAAAATTTTAATAACTATTAAAACATTCGACACAAGTGTACGATAACAAATAATAAAAACAAAAACTCAAGAGTAGACCTGAATTATTCGAATTAACTGATTTTATATAAGATCAGATTCAGATGTCGTTCGAATTATAAATTTCAAATCATTTTATATCGGATCAATTATGAACAAGTGTTACTACCTCCATTTCATTAATAACTTCCTAAGGGGACTATTCATCGCGACCTTTGACCACGTATAACTCCTAAATTACATTAGAGAAAAATATAATAAAATTATATCATGAAATTAAATGGAGTATATTTTCATAATCACCTTTTAATTTATATTAATACAGTTTAATTTAAAAGTTATACGTGGCCAAAGGTCGCGATTAATAGTCCCCTTAGAAAGTTATTAATGAAACGGAGGAAGTAATTGAATAAATAACATGCAAAATTATTCTTATAATATAAATTATAATTTCTTACAACTTTAAAATTTAAATTACTACTATAAGTTAGTGATAAATTAAATTAGTTACACATAACAAAACTAATTTGGATTGAATGAAGTTCAGGTCAAATTTAATTTGGATCGAATAAATTTTGATCAAATTTAATTCGGGTAATTTTGCATCAGATGCGTTTAGGTAAAAAATTAAGTGTAATTTACGATTTTTAAAGTTTTTTAAGGTGATTTTTACAATTTTTCAAACATTTTAACTTTTTAAGTCGAGCATAATAATTTCCTAACAGGCTGGAAGTTCAAAGGAGGTGCCTAGACACTACACTTGAGTGAAATTTGGGGATTGCAAGCAGCCAAGCACCATGCTAGTAGAGACGAAGATTTAGCATATTATAAAAATACTTCCACAAACACTACTCTCTTCTAAATTCTAGAATATATATTTATACCTTGCAAGAAACATATGGAAGGAAAAGAAGTACAAAGATTTTTCTGTTTCATAACATGTACGGGAATTCATTCTCTCACGTGCAGTAACAACATAATGGTACAAGAAATACACAATTGATAATAATTAATTCACAACCCTGCAATTTCTTCTTACTTCCCCGCTATTCCCTGTAAGGGGCCTTATATTTCCCATCCTCACCATGGCGGCAGAAAAGTTACCCCTGAAAAAACCGGGAAAGTTTGCAAAATCCCGAACTATTTGATCCGAGGTTCCGCCATTAAACAGCTCCTGATCAGAATGCAGAAGTCCCCGCCGAGCCACCAGGCTCCTAAAGTAACTGTTGTCGAAAGAGAACGGTGAGTCGTCGAATGGGGCAAGGTTGGTGTCGCCGTTGCCAGGGGTTGCGGGGCAGGTGCGTCGGCGGATGTTGGCGAAGCCAGGGTTGATGTTGGTCTCATTGTAAATACGGGTACGGAAGTTGTTGCACTGAGAAACACCGAGGGTGTGGCCTCCAGAGAGTGCCACCATGTCCCGTTCGGATAGGCCTTGGTTGGAGAAGGAGGTAATGAGGGCCGCAAGGCTTGAGGCTGGACCCGGGAGATTTGAGTTGGCGTCGCTTTGGCTGGCGGTTCTGGCGTCCCTCCTGCCTAGGAAAACATCCCATGTCGGTCCTCTAAGCTGAAAGGCCAAAATATTTTTGGAGGGAGTTATGATTTGAAAGTCGGGTAACATGAGAAGTACTACTTATTTCATTTATTTAGTTACTTACTAAGTGGTAAAAATTACCAATTTTAAGAAATAATATTAAAGAATTGATTTGTATGAGTATTTAATTGTGAAAAGGTGATAAAGTATGATAGAGAGTGAAAAAAATAATTATAAAGAAGGAGAGATAAATAATAAAAAATTGGTAATTGGGTTGAAAACTTTTCATATTTGGATTAGGAAGTTTGTAATAGAACGCCCAAAATAGAAACCTAGGAAGTTATTAATGAAATGGAGTAAGTAGATTATAAGGTGCCTATTATAATACTACGGAAAAAATTTAGGGGGTGAGGAAACACGAATTTTACAGAAATATGAAGAAAAAAAAAAAGCTCTGATTATTATTGTGCATGTAATGTAGTAACAAATTGTTGTACTGTATTTGTTAAAGACTCGCAATTTTTGAAGTAAAATTCTGATATATTTAGAAAATCATTTGTTCATATTGTTAATTTTTGTTTTGTAACATAAAACAAAACAATTATTCTGAATGATTCTCGTCAGTGAACTTATCGATCCACAAACTAATTAACGGTCGAAGTTCTAATAAATAGTACTAATGATGATCATCTCTTCAAGATTTAGTTTGAACTTATGGATCCACAAACTAACTACTACGATGGAAGCCACTAAAAAACGTTAAGACTTAAGAGTGAATGCTTTTAATTAAATTAACTTACCAAGCTAACTCCCTCTCTTGCTGCCATGGCCAAGATATCTGCACAAGAAACTGAAGAGTTGCAAGCCGCATCCACCCGAGTCTTTATAATGTCTATCACCTCGAAACCTATTGCTGAATTTCGGTTTGGAAACGCGTTCTTCTCGCCAGTGAAAGTCGATGTATCATCAAGCAATATTGACGCATCGCAACCCTGTGATTAATGTTACCAAATTCATTAGTGCTAATTTCACAACATTTAGACAATATTTATTACCTACACAAATGAATTAATTCCACACGTCTATACACTAGTTCAATATATATATTTTACATACATTGACGAAGCAGTCGTGGAAGAACAAACGGAGGATAGATGCACTGATCCTGGGTCCTGGATTCCGACTAGCAATGGCTTGAGCCATCGCAGTTCGGACGATACGCTGTAGATTAGGGCATGTGGTGGCGTAGAAGTTGGTGGTGAGTTGCGCATTGGCACCGAAAGCAAGCAGCGCCGCAATCATTAGAGGGACTAAAACATTTCGAGGCAAAACCATGTTGATCAATGCACTGCAAGATTAATTAATTGTACAATGCTGCTAATTGAGTAAGTGATAATGGATTCTGCATGGGTTCGGTCCCTTTTTATAGGCCAGAATTAGGAATGTATGTATGCACTTTTTTCAAACTTAGCAGCTGAATTATTACGCGTTTCGTAATTTGGGGTGTATGAATTTAAAATTTGGAGTTGGTTAGTTTACTTTAGGCAAAGGGGGGAAAGGAAAATGAGAGCAGAGTTGACTTAGACTAAGTAGTACCCTGTAGTAAGTAGCTGGGCCTTCAACTAAAAAGTCATAGTAGTACTTACATATTTCATATCAAGGCAAGCATGCTAAACAACTAATGATGAGGAATTAATTGTTACTTTCGAGTTGTTAATTGCTACTAGTAACTTTTAAGTGTTGTAGTAGTACTTAAATAATCCACGTTTGTGTGCTATATTTATGTAATCGTATTCTCAACTTTTAGAGACAACATGTCCCACCTTAAGATTATTGATTATATTAATTAATATTTGACGAAATATTACAAACACCCATGAAATAGACTAACCTTGATTTATTATAATTCCTTATTATCACATTCTCTATTAGGATATCACATTCTCTATTAGCATGTGTCACATTCTAATAGAGAATGTGTCACACTGTTTACCACCTAACATTTTTCTTAAAATAGTTAGTATGCTTCTTTCTCATGTATCACATTCTCTATTAGAATGTGTCAAATGTGGGATCCTTCTTTCCCATGCCATCTACAGTTCGAATTTGATTGCACGAAGCTCCAATTCGGTGATAGTGGTTGAAGGATTCATAAAGGCCCCAAATCCATTCTCCTTTTGCGTCTCGAAGAACACCACCAAGTCCAATAGTGGTGTTTCTGGTGAGGTTAGAGGCATCAACATTCAGTTTAACCCATCCAGTTGGTGGGCGTTTCCAGGTATGAATTACTCTATTTGTCTTTGCTTCCTTTCATTGATGACTGTAAATCTAAGCTGAGTTGCTTGATTTGGAACATAGGGATATTTGTGGGTACATTGATATCTCTGAAAACAGATTGGTTCTGTGCTTTCAAAAGAGTCCAGAGAGCAGCCACAAAAATCCAGTTCCACTGTGTACCTGGGAGCAAAGTACAATCATGGTGTGTCGCAAACAAGTTGTTTTTCAAACAATTCTTGTCTGATCAGTTCTCAAACTCTGTAACCCTGTGAGAAAGGAATTCATATTTGACAGATCTCTTTTATTGTGTTGCAGCGTTGAATAATATGCATACATGTCTCTTCCGCATCACTGCATTGGAGACATTGGGCAAAGGAGAAAATATGTCGTGTCTGCCTGAGCTTGTTTGTTGCTAGCCGTTCTTGCACTAGGAGCCAAAGGAAATTCTGCACTTTACATCTCAGGTCTGTTTTCCAAACCCAAGTCCATTCTACATTCCTGTTTGAGGTTGATGTATAAGTTTTGTGGAAAGCTTTATAAGACGATTGGCAATTAAAAATCCCAGGGAATGTTTCATACCATAGTATTCTGTCTAGGCTAGTATTCAAACTGATATGTTGGTTAAGAATAAGATTTCTTATTTCTATTGATAATTGGGTATTCAGTATATCAAGTTTCCAGTTACCAGAATCGTCAATAACCTCACTGAGCTTGAGCTGAGAGTCTTGGGGTTAATATTCTCTACTAAATCATAAAGAGGTTTATCACCAAACCAAATGTGAAACAAAAAAGAAATAGCCTTGCCATCACCTATTTTCCACCGAATGAAAGGCTTAATCAAGTAATTAACACATCTCACAATTTCCTTCCATGATGGGCTATCACCAGGTTTTAGGGTATAACTCAGTGAATTGAAGATTCTCCCTTGAGATACTTTGCCTGTAACGACCCGGCCCACTAACGGGCCGAGACCCAGCCCAACGGGCCGGCAAGGTTACTGATGGACGCTCTCCGGGGTGATATGCTGGCCCCACAGACCAACACGGGTTCTAATCCACGCACTTTGTCCTCACTCGTGCGCGCACCGGGAACTTCCCAGTGGGTCACCCATCCTAGAATTGCTCCAGAGCAAGCACGCTTAACTCTGAAGTTCTTATAGGTGGATTCCCGAAAAGAAAGGTGCACCTTGTTGGTATGAGTAGCGTTCTCAACCCTTTAAGCCTCTGAAATCTGGGGCGTTACAATCACCCCCTCTTAAATTGCGCAACGTCCTCGTTGCGCGCTGTCCCGAGACCAACCATCCGTGCAGGATTCTAGAGGTGGCCCCTCCAGGCTCAAGAGGTGGCTCCCACCGTCGATGCGGTGTAGCACTTTGCCCCGGACGGCACTTAGTTCCTGCAGTTCCGGATAGTCCCGCTCTGATACCACTTGTAACGACCCGGCCCACTAACGGGCCGAGACCCAGCCCAACGGGCCGGCAAGGTTACTGATGGGCGCTCTCCGGGGTGATATGCTGGCCCCACAGACCAACACGGGTTCTAATCCACGCACTTTGTCCTCACTCGTGCGCGCACCGGGAACTTCCCAGTGGGTCACCCATCCTAGAATTGCTCCAGAGCAAGCACGCTTAACTCTGAAGTTCTTATAGGTGGATTCCCGAAAAGAAAGGTGCACCTTGTTGGTATGAGTAGCGTTCTCAACCCTTTAAGCCTCTGAAATCTGGGGCGTTACATTGCCTATGCCACACATTACTTTATTTTGTTAGAACTTTCCAAGCTACTTTTGCCAGAAGTGCTTTAGAGGTTCTTGTAACTCTAATCCCCAGGCCACCTTTCTCTTTGGTTGTGTAACTTTATCCCATCCCACCAAGTGTAACCTCTTGCTTGAGGTATATGTGGACCACATGAAGTCTCTATTGAGCTTATCAAATTTGTCACAAACATGTTCAGGTAGCCAAGCTGCCTGCATATGATAAATTGGAATCGCAGAGTTGACACTTTTAATTAAAGCGGTTCGACCTGCCACGGAAATAAATTTGTTTTTCCACTCAGATAGTCTACCCAAGACTTTATCAAGAGTTGTCGCATGAGTACTTCTTTCAACTCTGCCATGCTGCAATTGAACCCCCAAATATTCTCCAAGGTTGGTTGTGATACCAAAACTTAGAATGTTGTTGATATCTCTTTTAAGCACATTCCCTCCTTGATTAGAAAAGTAAACTTTCAATTTTGGACAGCTTATTTTCAAACTAGAATTGCCACAAAAAGTATCCACAACGTTTTTTTACTGATCTTAGAGTAGCAACAGACGCCTTCCCCATAAGTATAAGATCATCTGCGAAGAAAAGATGATATAAAATTGCCCCTCCTCGACAAGGTATATAATGGGGTTCCATTTCTTTCCTTCCACTGCCTCTTGGATTAAATAGGATAATCTTTTGAGACATAGCACATAAGAGCTACGGAGATAGAGGGTCTCCTTCTCTAAGACCACACCCATAAGAAAAAGGTTCGATCACCTCCCCATTCCAAAGGCGTTTAGTGGACGTATTTCTGACGCAAAACATTATTAAATGTATCAAGGCTTCTGGAAAATTAAATACTACAATGTTTCCTCAAACAATTCCAGCCCACCTTATCATACGCCTTTTCCAAGTCAAGTTTCATAATCATGCACCCCACTTTGTTCTTCCTCTTAGTTTTGAGAGAATGAAGTAATTCCTGGATAACGAAAAATATTATCTTATGTACTTCGTCCCTTTATAAAACTGGACCGAGTTGGAGCGATTAAATTCGGCATCAGCCTTTGCAATCGGAGTGTAATGCATTTATTGATAAATTTATAGCTCACATTACACAATGAGATGGGTCTGAATTGAGAAATCAAACATGGATTCTGAACCTTAGGAATAATGCACAAAAGGGATTCACATACTTTAGGATCCGTACTTCTTTCCTGGAAAGCTTTATGAATAAAGACAGAAGAGAATCCTTGATCCAACTCCAGTTTTTCTTAAGAATATACCCTATAAGCCATCGGGGCCAAGTGCCTTCATTGCACTTGTTGACCAGACCGTGTTTTTCAATTATGCTAAGTCAACCGGCCTCAATAAATATTCTGCATCTTCAGTGGTCAAAGCAACCTGGAAAGGTGAAGCGGGAAGTCGACTTCCAGTGTAGTTTGGTACCTGCGCAGAAAATATTTGTTCAAAGTAAGCTCTCTTGCATGTTCCTTAAGCACCGTATCATCTGTCACCCATTCACCTTCAATCTTCAGAGTGAGAATTTTATTTTTCCTTCGGCCAACCAAGAGTAGATTGGTGAAAGAATTTAGTGTTTCTTTCTCCAACATCCAACCATTCAATTCGGGGATTTTTGATACCAGAAAATCTCTTCTTGCTTCAAAATTTCATTGTAGTCTTGAAGTAAAGTATACTCCAACTGCTCCAAATAATCGTTAGCATGAGAAGATATATAATGCCTTTTGAATCCCATACAAGCTCCGCCAGTAACTTCTTTTTCCAACAAAAAATGTTCCCAAAGTTCTCTCTGTTCCATACCGGCATTGTCTCTGGTATAGCTTTAATAGCATCCAGAAGGTTATTATGCTCCTGCCAAATTTGCTTTGAGATCCCCTCACAATCAGGATGAGTAAGCCACATGGTTTCAAAACGGAAAGACTTATTTCAGAAGGTTCATCCATCCCAAAACACTTTGTCACAATAGGGTCTAGTAATGGGTTCTCGGTAAGTGAAAAATCGAATTATTCGGATACATCTCTTTCCAGGGAGCATTCGTCAGTGCCCTGTCAATCCTTTCCCTTATTTTAACACCTCCATCTCTCTTATTTGTCTAAGTAAAGGATGGATCATTGAATCCCAAATCAATCAATCCGCAAGATTCTAATTTTTTCTAAAAAGAAGTAATTCTACCAACAGAAGCAGTTCTCCCTCCCCTCTTCTCATGTTCAAAGCCAATCTCATTAAGATCACCGGTAACTAACCAAGGCATATCAATTTCTTTTGAAATATATTAAGCAAATTATCAAATGCAACGCAACTTATCAACTTTGTTTGGTTTAGCATAGATACCTGAAAGTAACCATTGAGGTTGTTGTCTGAGGCCAATGACAACATTAATCACGTGGTCCTCCACAAGAACTATGTTAAATTGAACCTCCTCCTCATTCCATAGCATCCAAACCCCTCCTTCCATTCCATCAGTTGAGGCAATCTCATATCTACAATATCCAAGAGTTGGTGCAATTTCCCTAGCACGATCCTCAGACACCCGAGTTTCTAACAAAAAGACAACTGTGGGTCTATGAATTCTGACAAACTCTCTGAAATTTCTTCGAAACTTAGCATTCCATGTTCCCTGATAGTTCCAAGACACTATCTTCGTATCTAAATTGAAAAGATAGTTGATAGATAAAGGATCATCAATCGTTACCCCCAACCATGTCACAATCGCTTGGTAGAGTAAGTCCTGAGCTAGAAATTGTTGCCTTCTTTCTTCCCAATTCATTTTCCTTATCCTTTGCCAACAACCCCGCTGATGATTGTTTCTAAATTCTATGTGTGTCCCCACTTTCACTTGCCAAACCCATGGCGGTATCTCCACCACCGTTACTAGATGTTCGTTGTGTTCCAGTCTGGTTATGGTTGATGGACCGTAATTCTAGAACTGAAACACTCGAGTTTCTATCACTGGATTGACTGTCTAATGTGCCGCTAGCACCCCGTTGAAGAATTTGAATTCCAGGTTGTGAAATTCTATCTCCTCCTCCATTGCTTCCTCTTCAATTCCATTACCGTTCGATCGGCCTCCAGGTTGTCCCATTCCATCTCCATTGGGGAAATTGCATTTTTGGTCCCTTAAGTGGCAGTCCCCCGTGATTTTGGTCCCAAGTGAAATTTTTTTTGCACTTTTGGTCCTGGGACCGTATTACGCACTGTATTTATACGAAGGGACTAAAATCGTGTGTACAAATCTCGTATTTATAAGAAAAGGACCAAAAGTGCAAAAAACAAATTGACTTGGGACCAAAATCGCATGGATACTGCCACTTAAGGGACCAAAAATGCAATTTTTTCAACTGTAATTCACTCCTTAGCGAAGAGACATTCACGATTCTTGCTTCAAACGTGGATAGCCGTAGAGAAGGAAGAAGGGCTTCACTAACATTCCTAACACCATAATAATTTGTATCTAGGCATTATTTTCCCGTCTCATAGGTTGTCTTCATCAAGATTCAAAGTCCTTAAGCCATCTTCATCATCAATTTCTATGGCAGAAACTCCAACATTGTTTATCAACATCTTAACTCTTAAACACTCGTAATATAGCTAATAGACAATGTTCTCGTAACATATTTGTATTTCTTGATCAACTCTTTAGTTTGGTTATTAATAAGCTATTTTTTGCATTCCACACATTCAGAGAAATCTTGGCATATTTTGGAAAATTGCATTTTTGGTCCCTTAAGTGGTAGTCGGCGATTTTGGTCCCAAGTCAAATTTTTTTTGCACTTTTGGTCCTGGGACCGTATTAGATACGAAGGGACTAAAATGGTGTGTACAAATCTAGTATATATACGAAAAGGACCAAAAGTGCAAAAACATTTTTGACTTGGGACCAAAATCGTGGGGACTGCCACTTAAAGGACCAAAAATGCAATTTTCCCCATCTCCATTAGTTCCACTTGTTTCGAATCCATTACCCCAGGGTTCTGCGTCACTAGTTTCTGAAGTTAGAACGTTAAATAAATTATTGCTGAAATTTTGATATTGTGTTGTACTTGCAGATTGAGCTGCTCTGGAGGTGGAGGCGATGTTATTACCCGTCCCTGTTATACTCTGCGCATAGTCTCTCTTCCCAGTTATAGACGAAGGTGAGATTCTACCCCTGGATTTATATTAACCGTTGGAGGGTTGCAACCTGTTTGTCTTTCCTTTGTCTATTTTGGTTTGGATTCCTATTAGCACCCTGAACTGTCCTGTTTGTCGATCAGTTTGATTTATTTATTTATTTTCTGATAACCTGCATCCACTCCCCATATTCAATTTTTTTTGCCTTCTCCACTAACCAGTTCGCCTCCGGTGCAGGTACAGATAGACCAGATTCAGCTCCCTCAGGCGTTTCCTGTGAGCTGGCTGGTACTATCTGATTCGAGGAGCACTCAGGGGCAATGTGTCCGACTTTGCCACAAGTATGACAAAAAGCATGTAAGTTATCATACACGACTTGATAATTCTTTCCTTCAATGTGTATGCCAAGTTCGAGAGGTTTATGTGTTTGAACTTGTACATAGAATACAGCGAAGCGCCCCCTTGTTGCCTCCATCGTATTTCCATCAATTTTAATCAGGTCACCAATGCATGCAGCAATGGTTTGAATAACCGATTCTCTAAACATCTCAACAGGTAAGTTTAAAACTCTAACCCACGTAATTGCACAATCTTTCAGGTCTTTCTCATCATCAAAATAAGGCTTCCACTTACTTATGGAGAGAGAAATTCCTACGAGTTGCCATGGCCCTTCGGTGAGGATTATTTCTCTCTTTGGCGCATTCACGCCCTTGAGACAGTAGCATCTTGAACCCAGGTCAATGAGTTCAAACTCACCCATTAAATTCTACATAGAATTCAATCTGTTGATGAATAGGGTATGGTAAAACCAAGGATTTCCAAAAACCTTGATCAAGATTGTATCACATTGCGTATCTGATCACCTGCAATTTTTATTTGTTTAAACAGAATCTCCTCAGATGCCGGGAGAACCTTGATTTGGCTTCGTTCAGTAGCAGTTGCTTCTTTATTAACACGAAAATCCAATGGTCCATTTAGGGTCAGCTTATTAGCATATGTCGGTATCTAGGTTTGTGTTCCAGCCGAAAGATAACCTGGAACGAAGTACAGTGAAGTCTGTGTTTGAGTCCATGCCAGGAAACCTTTGCCTTTTGGATGGTAGAGGATCAGGGTTCATGACCTGATCGGTGGTTCCACCCTCAGGGTAACCGAGAATCTGGCCGCAGCCAGAGTAGAGGTTTAAACGGAGATCAACTTTTAGGGTCCAGAGCGATAAATCAGCAGGGTCTTACTTCAGTCGATATATATATAAACAAAAAGAAAAAAAATACAACACATTTTATTTGCATTCTTTTCATCTTTCCAGTAGGTTGCTCTACGTTTATGTTTCTGAAATTCAAGATTTTGCTCTTCGTGGACAATACAGGTAAATTTCCACTGCCACAAAATTTAAAAAAAAAAAAAAAAAAGAAAGAAAGAAAGAGAGAAAAACTATAGCAGGACAAAAGTTCAATGGACAAAAAGAAAAACTATGGTTATCCTAGAACTTCAAGCTTCAAGACTGGTAACACAAACTTAAGGTACAAGTTACATTCAAATTGGATCTACGCGGAGGATTCAGATTTCACTCCCAATTGTGATCTATTGTAACGCTCAGCTGCCATGGACAAAGATTGTATGGTGACAGGGAAAGACGGGCCCATCTGCGAATACATTAGAACTCAATCAGAGATGGAACTGATGCATTTACAGTTTTACACAGCAATGAAAAAGAAAGGGAGCACAAAATGCAACGGACATAAAAGCAACACGAGACTACTGAACAAATTTGACTTCTCCAGGACCAGTTTCAAAACAAATATCTGTAACTGTAAGTTGTAACACACCTTTATGCCTTTTTTAGTATAACAGAGCTATACTTCTGATTATGAAGATCTCTGAGAAAAGAAAATTTGACGTCTAACATTGGACAGCACTATCTCAATATTAAGGACATTATCAGGGGGGCAGGGGACTAAAAGGGCATATTTAATTCTCTCTTTATTGGTTACCGTCGAAAAATTACTATACACATGAATCAGTATTTCTTTACATTACCATCAGAACCTCAAAATGTTTGCATTTAGAGGTACTCGTATGAACAAAGAAAGTGTTACAGTTATTTTAAAATTACTCTCCAACAGGCTCCTAAATTTCCACCAACCAAAACATAAATCTTAAATAAAACACTGAGACATGACCATAACAGAATTCTGACTTCACCAGCAGAATGCATATAATATTCAAGTTCTTGGCTTAAAGGACACAATATGAATTTTAACTAGATAGCATACAATTACGACAACTTCATATAACATTCACATAGATGCCATCGGAAACCCCAACTATAAACGTCTGACTAAATCCACATTGCAATAACCTTTAGTCTTTTAGATAAATGATCTGCTTATATTATCATTCACTAAAATGAACTTGGGATATCTTCTCAACAGAATGAGCTTACCGTGCTGCAAATATGGAATGAGTCTACATAACCAGCAAATTTGGAACCTGCACATGGAATGAAAACAAGACTGGTATAGTAGAACCAAGAAAAAAAATGATATTTCTACAATACATAACATGAAACAGTCAGATTTGCACCATAGACAGATCATGCAGACGCAACACCTACCATGGTATTGTAATAAATGACTAATCACATACTTATTAGGTGTGTCGATCAGATACAGTGTATGTATTTCAGATTGAGGTATAAGCATCTTTCGGCACGTTATTTGCTAAGCTAGATACTATGCTCTGTGAGATAAGTGTTATGCCCTGCAACCTAATGCATGAAACTGTGATATGCAAGTGGCCTAGTACAATGGGATATTAAAAATTTCATGCAAATCTTTCCATTTCAATCATTTAATTGTATCAATTTCATAGCACGACAAATTCATGATGATTCAAAGAGTATTTGTCATCTGTGTCAGCTTTATAGGAGACCAAAGGGGCACAAAGTAAATTAGAATAAAATGCAAGAGTTGCTTATAACGAGTGACTTCATCCTAACATAACCAAACACTAGAAAATTTATATGCCATGTGACGTGAAAAAGGTACCATTAAAGATAAGTCAGAAATGTTTGTGCAGCAAGCAAAGAGAAGTGTCAAAGATTTAATGTATTAGCGCGAAATAAAAATGGAACTTTTTCCAGAGCAGGTGGGAAACAAAGCATACGGGTCTATTCTTTTGCTAATATAGCACTTATACAAGATGTATCAATGAACCAATCATTTCATCAAACTACGTTGATTCCACTTACTCTTTTTTAAACCAGCAGGTTTGGCGACTAAAAGAGAGCTTACAAAAGCTCCAACATTATCCCTTAAAGCATCCTCTGAAAAACTAATCTGTCAAAGGAGTTAATAATCAGAAACGTCAGTTTTTGTGAACATAGTAGAAATGTCAGTTGTTGTAAAAATAGCAGAACTGTAGAAGTAAACAAAATTGAAGCTTGTGGTAGAACCGTAGAAACCAAGAAGTATACCTTTCCCAACCCTAAATGTACAATAGCAGTTTTGTCCTTCTTGAAAAGAACACCTTGCTCCTTTGATTCTTTCACAGCTCGAGACATATCATTGGTCACAGTGCGTTTCTGCACTCAAGACTCTTGTTAGACATCATTGACACAATGAAAACTACGAATTATCAACATGAAAGGTTTTATATAGTTTAAACCTTTGGATCTGGCATCAATTGTTTCAGATTTCTTGATAACTGCATATGAATATGAACCAAAGGTGAGGACATGAAATGATACATATTACCATGACTAATATTAGAACTTTGGAATCTACAAAACCTTTTTGACATGCTGCATCATAGACGGAGTAGCAATACACTTATCAAAATCTATCTTCACTTGTCCTGCACAGTCAAAACTAATAACTTATCATACACTATACATCCAATTCAAGAAAAAAGAAAGGAAAAAAATATTTAAAAAACAGAGAGAGAGAAAAGAGGCAGAAGCGAAGGAATTGCTCATTGTGTTCACTTCAAACATCGTAAATGACAAATATGACCTTCGCTCTTTAGATGCATAGCATTCACTATTCACACAAAGATTTTAGAAATAAAAAAAAAAAGATAAAAAACTTGAAAAAGTCTTGTTAACACAATGAATGAAATAATAGGTCAAATTATTCGGGTTAAAATTTTTTACTACTTTATTAAGGTCACTTAATTCTTCAATCTGCCCCAAAAAGTGAAACATTAAGCTTTATTAAAAACAAAACAAACAAAGGGAATATTTAACAAGTAAGAAAGTTTCATTGGATGGATATGTTGAAGTGCACATGTATTTTGCTTTTAGTCTACTGGAAATCTTGAAAGCAGGCACAAGAAGGATTTCCCACCATTCCCCATATGCATCACCGAGATCATTAGGAAACCAAGGAACAAGAAGTAAGCTTTCAGTTCAATTCCTTGATAAGGTGATTACATGTAACAGGAGTCACCAACCATTGACCCTTTATGTGAGCATTCCTTTTTTCTTTGTAACACTTACAATAATTACTACCATTACTGGAATATTCAGGGACAGGATAGTATACAACATCGAAGAAGCAAATATGTGACAGGTATATCTCTTATCAAATGTGCTCTATGTGGAGATGAGGACTGCTTCTACATATATTTTTCATGCAGTACAAAACTAATTTATCAATATAGCGAAACAAATATAGCAATTCATTACCAGACAAGATCTCCTCCACCAATTCTGGCCCACCAACAACATCTGCTCCAGCATCTCGGGCTTCATCTGCTGCAGCACCGTCCGCAAATACAGCCACGCGATATGTCTGGCAAAAAATTTATTAATTAGAGAATGTAATAAAAGAACAGGAATAGTTTACTTTCTCCACTGTACCTGAACTTATTATTTAGAGAAAAGACACTGTACCTTACCAAAACCATGCGGGAAACGCACAAAACCATTCAGCTTCTGCATTTCAACAAGAGAAAATGCAAAGTTAAATTCTTAAGGACCAATATATATGGACAATCTCGTGTTTGGCAAGAAGACGGCCAGATAGAAAATCAACAGTTGATACACGATTGCAGTAAAGCTGATGACACCAGGTGATTAATTTGCCTTTTCTCATACTTTTAGGTTTTACATAGTATTAGTTTAGGAAGAACTTTAACACGGCGACAGAAACCATTATTTAAACGATCTACTGTTTCACTCGAAGTTTGGGGTATCTAAAAACCAAAGTTTTCAATTAAGCATGACCTTCTAAAATTTGCAGACCTAAACAACTATGTTTCCAGGCCTATTCAATTCACCTTGCATACCCGTGTCAGACACCCGATACCCCGACATGGTTATGGCAATCGGGTACTTAATATAGAAAGAGATACTGGGCCTCTCAAGTAACTAAATATTTATCTGAACACCAAAGTAATTGGGAAAAATGAATAGTTCAAATTATCAAAGATTACGAACTGACGACCTTATGTTTGATCAAACCTGCTGCCTTAAAACATCATGCTTCATTTTTCATTCAGTCTAGTATTTTATCTTCATTTTGATGGCAAGAAGTATCTCTTTCACAGCAACACATGCATGCTAGCGCATCTAAGAGAGATAATCTTTACTCCTCTTGTTGAATTTAGTTTAACCAATTCATATTAGTTTCTGTCACATCTGAACATCATACACATCTTTAACAGAAAGAACAAAGTCTAAATTTCTGATAATTAATAAATCTCGCATGAAACCTTTTTTAACCAAAAAAAATTACGACATACTAAGCATAAACCTTCCAAACCAAACCACATACCAGGTCAGTTCGCCGCAATTCCGGATTCATCTTCACGTGTGCTTCTAAAGTTTCGTCAAAAGTATCCCTTGCTTTTGCCTGTAAAATTACTAAAAGTGACAATACATAGAAACTTAAATTACTATCCATACCAGTTATATAATAACTTCAAGGAGAAAAACCATTTTAGCACAGGAAATTAAAAAAAAAGGAAAAAGAGCATCTGCATTACACAAGGAGAAACATCTCTAGAAGTTCAATAATCTATTAGGACTAGATTTGATCCTTCAGACTACATGTACACAAGAATTGTCTTAGTAAGGATCTCGTGAATGTGCCAGGCAGTGCAAATAATCATGGAATGTTAAATTTATTTCCACATAAGTTTGCAGTTGTGTGGTCGTTCAACACGTTGATAACCATAGTCTATACATTTCAAAACCTAAATATACTTGGGATTGACAAAACAAAAATAATTTATATCTGCTTCTAGATTCCGAAGTTGGTTGTAATTGTTTAATGATCCATCTAAATATATTTAGTTTTTAATTTGATCTAATTATCCAATTAGCTGGTTAACTATATCCTGTTCTCTAATCTATTACTTCATCTACTTTTCACACACTACCTAATTTACTACTCTACAACTTCTAACATAATCTCTTCAAACTCAAGCATGTGATAATTATCTGCATTAGCACACTTTCTAGTAAAACTATGAAGTTGCACAACAGATTATAGATGCCATCTAAATAAAAGCAAAAGGTTACAAATGGCATCTCACTATACTTGCACTACCTATTTAGGCTCTTTAAGCTTCATATGCTTGCTATCCTATTCAGTCAACTAGATCGTTATAGAGAAAACAAGATGTTAGAAACACCATAGTATTATCAGGTTGAACGACAAGCTATGATATAAATTCAACTTACACAGCTTATGGCCTGCATTTGTAACTATATGAAACAAATTAAAAGAGAATCCGAAAGAAAAAAACGGACCTTTGCGAGTCGAATAGCTTCCTTGAGATCATAAACAACTTTCTTCCTCTTCTTAGTAGTCTGATCAGTCTTATCAGGCTTAATCATCTTGGGAAAAGGCAAATTGAACCCCTCTTCGGACTCATTTCCACGCCTCAACACTCTCATATCCCTCAAAGCTCTAAACCTCTCCTCATCCTCATCAATCCGCCTCCTCTCATTCTCAAGCTCTTCATTGCCCCCATTCTGTTGCTCATTCTCCTCCACCCCACGATCCTCGGGCAGGGGGGCAACCTGGGTAGCGAAAGAAACAGGGGCAACAGGCGAATCTTTCATGTACCGCATTTCATCCCTGCCCCAACTGAATGGCTGTTGAGAATCGGGTTCTGGTCGTGGACGTGGAGGTGGGGGTTGGGGTGGAGATGGGGCGGATTTAGGTTTTGGTTGGTAGGAAACTGTTTGGAGAGGAATTGGTTCGCGGCGGGGGTTGGGATTGGTTGGTGGTGGAGGGGGGTCGGATTCGGATGAGAAGGTGCGGACGTATAGGTGGAGGCGAGGTGGTGGTGATGGGAAGCACGTCCGGTGAGCTTGAGAGAGGAGGCGTTTCACGGCTGCCATTGTTGCCGAGGGTTTTGAAGTGTTGGAAATAATGAGAGCCGGAAATATGAGGGGTATTTATATAAGTACAATAGAATACTTTATAAATACAATAGAATACTTTGAGTCCATCTAATCTATAGTGTTTATATTGTATTCTACTCGTAACTTTTAACTAACCGAAACTATTGTACATTCAAAACTGGCCGATTTACGGGAGGTGCGGCTGACTGCGGAAGTGAGAGATAATATGCGAGTTCTGAAGGCATAACTCAAGGAACTTCTTGAACGTGAAAATCTGATGTGGAAACAGAGGTCCAAGATCCAGTGGGTTCAAGAGGGAGATCGAAATACGAGATTCTTCCATGCCCAAGCCTCGAAGAGACAAAGCAGAAACGAGATTTTGGGATTGAAGAATAGTCAGAATGAGTTGGTAACGGATCTTTCAGGTATGCAACAGATAGCAGTGAGTTATTTTGAGCAGATTTTCAGTACTATTCGACCTTCTGATGATGACATTGATGCAGCCTTGGAGTATATAGTCCCTAAAGTCTCAGTTGAGCTCAATCAGGAACTTTGCCAACCTTACACTACTGATGAGGTAACTAAAGCTCTCTCTCAAATGTATCCTTTAAAATCCCCTGGGCCAGATGGTTTTTCTGTTTTGTTTTTTCAAAAATTCTGGTCTGTGGTTGGTGAGTCTGTGGTTAAGTGCTGTCTAAGTATGTTAAATGATGGTCTTTTGGATCCTAAACTTAATTTTACCCATATAATTCTGATACCAAAGTGTAAGAGTCCCGATTTGATTACTCAGTATAGACCTATTAGCCTCAGCAATGTTGTTTTTAAAATTGCCTCTAAGTGTATTACGAATAGACTTAAGCCTCATATGAATTCTATTATTAGTGAGTCTCAGTCTGCTTTTATCCCTGGTCGTTTAATTACTGATAATGTGCTCGTCTCGTATGAACTTAATCATTACCTTAAGCGCAAGAACACTGGAAAGGAGGGCTTTATGTCTTTAAAGATTGATCTCAGTAAAGCTTATGATCGTGTTGAGTGGATTTTTCTGGAAAAACTTATGCTCAAACTTGGTTTTCAAAATAGTTTTATTCAGATAATTATGCTTTGTATTCGCACGGTTTCTTATGCTTTAACCTTGAATGGAAGTGAATCAAGTCCCTTTACTCCTACGAGAGGAATACGTCAAGGGGATCCTCTTTCTCCTTACCTCTTTCTCTTTTGTACTGAGGCGCTTTGCTCTCTTTTTGCCGCTGCCACGTCTAGTGGTAGTATCAAGGGCATCAAGCTAAATTCTAACGCACCTGAAGTCTCTCACCTCCTCTTTGCTGATGATACTATGATTTTTTGCCAAACTTCTATTACTACTGCTACTTCTATAAGACATATTCTCCATGTTTATAGCTTAGGCTCTGGACAAGTTATAAACTTAGAGAAATCTAATGTTGTTTTCAGTCGTAATGTTCACATGGATACTATTAATAGTATTCAAACTCTCTTAAACGTCCAGATTGTGGACAAACATGAGAAGTATCTTGGCTTACCTACTACGATGGGTAAAAGTAAAAAAGAGATATTTGCGTGGATTAGAGAAAAAGTGTGGAAAAAGATTCAATCTTTTGATGGAAAATTTCTTTCTAAAGCTGGCAAGGAAGTTATGATTAAGTCTGTGCTTAATGCTATCCCTACTTATGTGATGTCTTGCTTTAAACTTCCTGATGGTTTGCTTAAAGAAATTGAGTCAATGATTTCACATTTCTGGTGGAATAATAGTAAGCAGGGTAGTATGCATTGGTTAAATTGGGGAAAATTGTGTATGAGTAAGAGGGATGGGTTTAGGGATTTAAAGGCTTTTAATCTTCCTTTACTTGGTAAACAGATCTGGCGAATTTTTGCAAATCCTAATTATCTCCTAAGTCGAATTTTTAAAGCTAAATATTTTCCATCGTCAGAAGTGCTTGAGGCTGTTTTTAAAACCAATGCCTCTTTTACTTGAAAAAGCATCCTAGCTGCCAAGGACCTTGTTAAAGAAGGGATTCGGTGGAGGGTTGGTAATGGGGAGAATATTGATATTTGGAATGATAAGTGGATTCCCGGATATAGTTCTTTTAAACCTAAAACTCCTGATTTATTTAACGAGGGTCCCCTACAAGTATCTTTTCTTATTAATCCTCAGACTTACACTTGGGATTTATCTATTCTTACATATCTCTTTTGGCAGGATGACATTCAGGAAATACTTAAGATCCCTTTGGCTAATGCGTCCGACTGTGACATACTTGTTTGGCATCATACCAAACATGGAGTATACTCCGTCAAATCTGCGTATCAGTTAGCTATGGATTTGAAAGTCAGGCAACTGCGCAACACCACTGGTTCCTCGTCTAATGTCCAGCAGAGGAATTGGAATTTTGTTTGGAATGTGAAAGTCCCTCCCAAAGTGCGGCATTTTCTTTGGCGTTGTCTCAATGACATTTTGCCTGTTAACATGGAATTGGTTAGGCGCCATTTGACTACTGATGCTAGTTGTTTGCTGTGTGATTCAATTAATGAGTCTATCCTGCATGTGCTTCGCGATTGCCACCTTGCCAGACAGGTTTGGGCACTAGCAAACCTTCCATTTAATGTGATTTATATAGCGGTGGATAATGTCTGGGATTGGATTACAGGCGTCCGACTGCGTCTGGATGTCTCTATGTTTGAACTGTTTGTGATTGTCTGTTGGGCTCTCTGGTATACGCGGAACCAACGTAAGTTTGAGAATGAACAGCGCCAACCTCTTGATATTTGTCCAGTTCGTTCTTCATTACTATGACTTCCATAGGTCTAATGCTTACGAGCCAGTCGGGTCTCATTTTGATAAACGATTTACTGTCCATGGTCCTTGGCTACCGCCTCCCCCTGAGTATATTAAGGTGAATGTTGATGCTACTATACCATTCAATGGTGACAGAGGAGGTATTGCAGCTGCTTGTAGAGATTCCACCGGCCTCGTGCTTGCGTGGCATCGGAAGAAACTTGAGGCTTGTCACGACGTTTATACGGCAGAGCTCCTTGCTGCGAAATTAGGGGTTGAGTTGGCACAACACTTGGGATATGACAAGATTATTCTGGAGAGCGATAAAGATTTGTTGGACAACAATCCCGCTGCTTCTCCTGTCGGGAATGTGCTGTGTGCGGTTCAGAGTGCGTTGAAGACTCTCACTTGCTTTAAGATTAATCACATTCGACGGGAATCGAATCAACTAGCGCACAAGCTTTGCCATTCGTTTGCAGTGGACGCTTTGGGTTACATTGTCCCCCCGTTTGAGTATGAGGAACCTGGATGAAGCTCAGCAAGTTGCTTTTTTTGCACATTTCGTTTTTTTCGTTGTCAGTACTTGTGTTTTTCTTTCAGTACCCTGGTTCTGCGTCTATTTTTCTTTTTGATCTGCTGCTGGCTTTCTGTGTACACTGGCTGAGCGTCTGGCTCTTTTGGTTATTAATATAACCTTTCTTATTTCTCAAAAAAAAAAAAAAAAAAAAAAATTATCCATAACACTCCCCCTTGAATGGACACGAGTTGAGAATTGTGAATACGCACTGCACTCTTTTTCCCTTCACTAAGTTTTCAGGACAGGGGAGATGGGGTTTTAGCATAGATTTTTCAATTTGTTTTCTTTTTTCTACAATTTTTTTATGATAATTAATTAAATAAGGAATATATTTATTTTTGATACGGCAAAAAGATTTTTATTATTAAATATTGAGGAATATATTACTACCGTATAGTAAAAATTAAATTGATCAAACTTTTCTCTAAGATTATAAATCAACTACACGTTTAATTTCTTCATTAATTATTTTTTTGATACAATTTAAAATTAATACGGAGTTAAACCGAACTTAAAAAAGAATTAGCGAAATGAAATAAAAACTGATGAGGTGAAAATATGTAATACCCCGACCACTAATTGACGGAAGGCCCGACACTTTAGGTCGGCACAGTTACTCATGGGCTGCTCTCCGGGGTGATATGTTGGCCCCACATACCAACACGTGTAGCACGATTAACTCTAGAATTATTCTAGGTGGATTTCCGAAAAAAAAGGTGCACTTTGTTGACATGAGTAGCGTTCTCAACCCCTTTAAGCTCTCTGAAACTCTGTGGTGTTACTCTGAAACTCTGTGGTGTTACCAAATATGTCCAAAGCGCTCTAGTACGAATCAAGACGAATTATAACAATCTGGAAGAATGCAGTATGTGCCTAAGTCTAAGAATTATAAAGAAAGCCTACGTCAGGTGAAGGGTACGATGGCCGAAAAATCAACTTTAGTTACTACTTGTATTATTTTCTGACGAGATTGGTGGCAGCTCCTTTAAGAGGTGCCCATGAAAATGTGGGCACCACCTTAAACATCTGTATTTGGTTAATTCAAACTAAATTTCGGCTAATTCTAGTCATTTAAAAGCCAATAAAGTATATTATTTTAAAAGAGATAATCTCACGATAGGGGTCCATTGTGACACCCAATATCATAAAAGACCCTATTAGATTATCAATTACATATTAAGCCAAAAATAAAGTTTTTGGGTTGACTATCAAATATTTACGAAATTGCCATCCGCCTTAAAATGTGATTTCAAACATGGCCTTAGCATTTTAAACTTTTTTTTTTTTTTAAAATAAATTGCCTTTTTTTTTGTTTCCTCTTCAATACAACTCCAGCACCGGAGATGTAAACTCCGACCAGCTCCGTTCTAGTCGGAGTTGTTGAGCTCCGATCAAATCGAAGCTCTCCAACTCCGATCAGATCGGAGTTGTGAGCTCCGATCTATTCGGGGAGCTGTAGAGCTTCGACCTGGTCGGAGTTGCACAGGTCGGAGCGGAGCAGCTCAGCAAATCGGAGCTGATCATCAACTCCAATTTGCTGTCTCCTTTTTTATTTTATTTTTTTAATGTCTTTCTTTTAGTTTTTTTTTAATGTTATTTTTTAATGTCTTTCTTTTAGTTTTTTTTTAATGTTTTTTTATTTTTTTTATTTTTAAAGATAAGGCTTGTCTGTTTTCTCAAAATTGAATTTTGGATGAGGCGCTCTAAGGATGGTTTGGTTAAAGTCGTGGCCTAATATGTAATTGATAATATAATGGGACCTTTTCTGATATTAGGTGCTCTAAGAGGCCCCTATAAAATTACGGACCCATTTTAAAAAAGTGATATAATAAATTGATCAAACTTTTAGAGCTTCATAGTGATTTCATTGCCCATCTGTGTATACAAAGTCAATTGTCTATGAACACAACACATAACCCTGGTGGGAAAGAATAAGTGAACATTAGAAGAACCAGCAACAGATCCTCTCAATTAATCCATTTACCCAGTTCTCCCACAACTAACAAAGCCTTATTATCAAAGAAAGCCTAAATAAACAGATCCCTAAGTTCAAGCACCTCGAAAGAAAGCTCTATGCATGGATATGTTCCATGTTAAACTGGTAGTCCTATCACTACTTCATATAATGTTCCAAACTTCTAAAACAACAAGGCCAAAAGCAGTATGCCATGAGCAAGCAGCAGCATTAGGGTGCAAAAAGGATTGTCCACAATTCTTTTTTTCTGCAATACTAATTCAGCACCTCGCATTCCACTTGGTTCACATGGAGACAATGATATAGTCGAGCGACATAGGAAAAGTATTAACTTTGGCCGCCAGGATTTGGCTTAATCCCACTGCAACAGAAGAAGTGTGGCAGCTTGACCCGTCCACAGACCCTGCAGCAAAATTTGCAGAAACAGCTGAAATTATACTTCAGTATATATATCCACTTAGAGAGAATTACATATATCATTTTTTTTCCAAAACTGTAAGTAACTCTGGTTCTCTCATGCCAGTCGAGGCATAGCAGCCCTGGGTTGATCCTTATTCTGCTTCTTGATCAATCACAACACAATTAAGTATACGGTGCAACAATACATCACTTGGAAGAAACTGTTTTTTTTTTTACTTGTATCCAATGAAACTCAGGGTGGAATATTTTGTATTCAATGGTGATAAAACACAAACCAATCCACTTACACCAGCACATCAAGAAATAACCCAATGCTGATCATTCGATTGCTTTTATAAATGTTTGCACTTTGCAGCAAAAGTATGTGAAGATCTTAGGAAAAGGAAAATAAAAAGCGATCAATTCCAAATCAGGTATTTGGGGATAGGTGCAGGTTTTCTTCTTACGTTGTTCATATGCAAACTTTTGAATTTTCCACATTAAACACTCCCTTTACATGACAGTGTCAAGAGTATATTCATACAAAATTATGAGATCAAGAGTCAGATCCAGAACATCAGCAGATGTCACCAGAGACATGCTTGGTTAAGTAATTGAAATTCTAAGTTTGCTTTTGTAATTTCATAACTGGACAGACTATAACATCCCATTGTTTGTGTGCATCTATGTGTTTTTCTTGGGTAATAAAATATGGCAATAAAGCTCAGATTTTTTTCTATTAAATTATATTCATAGCGTGCAAAATACAAATTATTGGGGTTTAGAAGAACCGATGAACAACTCCTCCAAATTTATACTCACAAAGGATACACTAGCTAGGTGCCAAGGCAGAAACAAGTTTTTAGTCTTAGAGGAGATGTACAACCAGCTAACACAAAAAAACAAAACCCTTGCTTGCCATCACATACCATAACTAAGCAATGAAGTGATGAACAAATAATATGTATATATTACTACAAAAGCAACGGTTAATCACTGTCCAAAACAGCAGACAATATTAGCTGGTTGAGCTCAGATTCTAGACAATATTAGATCTTTGATTTTACTTGAATAAAGTTATGTAAGAAAGCCGCTCACTCAGTAATACTTTCATAATATAAGTTCAAATATTGATTTTCCAATACGATTTATGATTAATTCGGATTCAAACAGAGACTAAAAAGTCAACGAAATCAAATGGGAAGCTTTAGCAGGGACCAAGTACAAATTATCAGCAACATGAAAAGAAACAACTTACGTGCAACGAACGATCACAGGAACAGGTTTTAAAGCCTTTGGCCCATTTCTGATACCTCTCTTGTGAGGACTAGTCTGCAAAGAGTTTTTCATACTGAGTCATGTGGAAGATTAAAAGATAATGATAATCCATATTACAACTGACAAAATGATAAGCATGGGGCATTTCGAGCCACATAAACGTGATGCATTGAGCAAGATTATGATTAAGGTTCTCATTGTAGAGGTTGAATAGATGATAAGAGAAACCACAGAGCATTGCATTTGCACAGTACTAGTAGAGCAATGTCTAATGAAGAGAAGTGTAAAGTAAAATGCCACCGAAAATAAACAGTTATTTTTCTTCTTAGTCACTAAAACCCTAAACCCTAAAACCCAATCAATTTCTAATAAGCCCTAGATAAATAAAACAAAATCCTATGAAAAAACATAAAAGATTAAAAAGCCGAAACATGAAGGAAAATTAACAACAAAAATGGCAACCTTCCTTTTAGGGACAGCCATGAGCTCCATGAACACACCACCAAAAGCTGAATTAGGTAAATCTCCAAAAAAATTGTCATTGTTTTCCTGTTCTGGAAAAACCATGGGCGGCGATGCGGTGTCGAAGGAGGTCTGCAAAGGTGCCGATTGAGCGATTGAGTGGAACCACCGCCGGATGCCGAGATCCCGTCCACCACCGGCGCACTTTAGCAACGAAGCCATAATCACGGTGATGGGAATGAACTGAGTGAATTAACGATCTCTTTCTTTCTATCTAAAATCTAATCGATCTAAGGCACGATCTAGGGTGAATTAGTGTTTTAAAATTTATTCTTTTAGTGGCATTAAAACAAACCGGGCCAGAAAACGAAACCGGTTCCAATTAATATATATTTGGCCGTTTCACAATTTGTTTCTTTTTACTTGAATTTGTACAGATTTGATTTTGTATCTCTTGTCTTAATTTGCATCTAAAGCTTACACCCTAATTAAATTTTTTAATCATGATCTAAGATAGAAAAAGTTCAATTTATCACCGTATAGACTGGCTTGTGGTGGTTACGTTAGTAGTATAATTTAGTCTCTTTGTACATGAAGCTCATTTTCTACAGGATGATGGGAAAACAACACTTGATCTTAGCTTTTGTTTTGGAAAAGATTTCAAGTCGTACGAGCTTGCCAAGTTACTGAAGCAAGTTCCAGCTGACAGGCTTCTGAAGGCTCACTACGGCCGTGGATTTGTCCCGGGGAGACTTTATAATAGAATTAAAGTATTCATCTAGGAAATACCTGATGAAATATATCGCGTAATTTCAGGAGACGAAAAGGAGTTCTTAGGAAAGGTCACAGCTCCATGTAATAAGTACGAGAGAAGAGCTCTAGACAATTGCGCCTTTGTATCAGTTCGAAGGAGAACCTACGGTTAAAAGTTCACGTACATTATATTTTTGTGTTTCTCCATGTCACCCGTCATGTATATTAGAGAACAAGGATGTTCCTAAATTTACTGATGCTTTCGCTTTGGTCGGGGTCTAATAATTAGAAGCCAAAAGCATCTTTCCTAATGTTTCCTACTAAGGTTACCCAGAAAAAGAACTCTTACCTGGAGAAGTCGCATTCAAGATAGATTTCATGAAGGATTCTAAACAAGCTCACAATTCAATAGGTGAACAAGGGCGGAACCAAGGGGGGCCGGCGGGGTCCTTGCCCCCCACCCAAATAAAATTTTTTTTGGAAGAATTTATGGTTTTTCAAAAAATTTAAAGGTAATTTTTACGATTTTTAAACTTTTGACTTTTCGAAACTTCAAAAAATAATTTATATGTAAGTTCGCCCCCCCCCCCCCCACTATAATTTCTGGTTCCGCCCCTCGTGAACACCTATGCCAACGTCCTAGAAACAGCTACACTAACAATCACCATAATTAGCTATGAAATATTGTAACTTGTAACTGCTATACACTAAGGTGGATTAGTTCTGATTTATGAAAGATTGCAGTATAAAAAAGAAAGGGAAACAGAGAAATTGATGTAATCCATGAAAACATTTCAAGTTGTTGTTATATTTCATTTTTTAGTTGCAAATAATTGTTAAGAACTCAAAATGAGGTACATCTGAGTCTTGCCACATTAGAATGTTGTTGTTGAAAGCCAACTAGCTAGGCTGAATGAGCTTGGAACTACCATTACAACTATGTTGTTCTCCATATGGCAAAATTTTAGTTTACATCAAATGAGAACGAAGAATACATTAGCTAGTATGTATCTAAGCAAAAATTTAATTTGCGCCTCTATTGCGCTGTAAACTCAAGGGTGTGTACGAACTACTTAAATGCATAAAGTAGGTATTAGAATCTTCTTTGAGATTTCATTATGCGAAAGCTATTAGGGTGTTACCTATTGATGTCTATAATCTGAACAAGGTTGAAGGTTAGAAATGTGATGGACTGATGGTGTGTGTGTGTGTGTGTGTGTGTGTGAGAAAACTAGACTAAATCCAGAGCAAATCCTCTTCATTGAAAAGATTGCCCTCCCCTGCTTCTTTTGAGAATAGAACATAAGCATCAGTGTTCTTCACAAGCACTTCAGAAGTACTGTAATCTTGATTTGCACTAATCAATCTCAAGAAACACTTCTTCTTGTGCTTATTCCCCTCCTTTTCCATCCATATTCCTTGTGAAATTTGAGAGTTCCCTTCGAAATAGACTATGGACTTACAAATTTGTTTCATATTCAAAGATTATTTTTCTCATTCCATAAGTCTGATGGAAATGATTGCATTTACTGCAGTTGATCTCCTTTGTTTGATTCTTCTGATGTTCACTCTATCATCAGTTTATGGGAAAACTCATGATGAAACTCTTCTGGTGTTCAAGACATCAATTATTATTATTATTGGAGTGGCCTTAACATATGAGTCCATTCTTCAGCCAACTGGTAATTTCAACAGAACAAACCACATTGGACGTGGTGGATTTGGACCAACATACAAAATTGTAGTTGCTCCAGGAAACACCGTTGCCGTTAAAAAGCTCAGTCTCTCGCGCAGCGAGGAGTTCCACAGCTTGACGCGGAGGTAAACATCCTTAGCCTTCTAAATCATCCAAACCTCGTCTCTTTAATCAGTTGCTATGATAGTTAAGACGAAATGTTTATTATATATAATTACCGTCCTGGCGGAAACTTACACCAATTCATCAGGGCCAGAGACACACTGCCTTTTAATTGGGACATTCTTCGCAAGATTATTCTAAATATCACATCTGCACTATCTAATTTGATGAGGTATGTGTTCCGCACATTCTTCATCGTGATATCAAGCCGAGCAACATTTTGCTAGATTTGGATTACAATCACTACAAGAAAACAGCATTTTAGCAACCACTTTTAGCAACCGATCGATCGGTTGCTAAAATTAGCGACCGATCGGTCTTTTAGCGACGGATGGGAGCCTTTAGCGACGGAAGCGATAAATCGCCCTTAGAGCACCCGAAATTTAGCAACGGATGGCATATCCGTCGCTAAATACCGACGGATGGGACCATCCGTCGCTATTTTTCAAGGTTTTTTCTTTTTTTTTTTGGCCGGTCAATGCATTAGCGACGGATGACTCCATCCGTCGCTACACTATTTTAAAAAAATAATAATAATAAGATAGCAACGGATGGTGATCCGTCGCTAATATAGCGACCGATCGATATATTAGCGACGGATCACCATCCGTCGCTAACGTCTTCTATACCGCGAGAGACAAGCAGAACGTCATTTCTCCTCTCTTCTCTCTTCTTCTCCATTTTTCTCACTTCTTCTCTCCAATTCCAATCTTCCCTTATACTCCATCATTTCTTCCAATCTTGGTGTCAAATCGAAGCCAATTCAACAAGGAACGTAGTGAGACATTCAATTTGAAGTGGGTTGTTCTATTTATTCCGCAATTAAAGGTACTAATCTCGAAACCTAACTTTTGTAAATTTGGTATTTTTTTCAATTTTGAAGTGTTTTATGGTTTATTAGCTAGTTTTGATGTTAGTATTGTTCAATTGGGATGTTTTGGGATGTAGTGGGTTCGATTATGTTTGAGATTTGAATTGGGTTTGATTATCTTTAGGATTTCAATTGGGTTCGATTATGTTTGGGATTTGAATTTGGTTCGATTATGTTTGGGATTATCTACGTAGTTAGTTTTGTTCAATTAGTGTAGTTTGTTTGGGATATACTAATTAGATTTGAAAATTGCATAAGTATAATTATAATGGAAATATGAGTAATTATAGTGTATTGTAATTAGTTATTATAATGGAAATTGTATAAATATAATGAAAATATAGATAAATATAGGTAATTATAGTGTATTGCAAGTTTTTATTATAATGAAAATTCCATAAGTATAATGGAAATATATAGATAAATATAGGTAATTATAGTGTATTGGTAGTTGTTACTATAATGCAAATTGCATAATTATAATGAAAAATATATGTAATTATAGTGTATTGTAAGTAGTTATTATAATGAAAATTGTACAAGTATAATGGAAATATAGATAAATATAGGTAATTATTGGTTAAAAAAATTGTAAGTATGAAGGAAATAACTCATTGATAAATTAAAGTTAGAAGATAATATGAGTATTTTTATTTATAATGTAGAAATATTGGGAGTATATATAATGCAATGTAAAAAATTGATAATTAAAATGAGTACTTGGTGAAAAACAACGTTAGCCGCAATGTACTAAACTTCCATTGGCCAGGTTTAGCATTCAATTATGAATCCCGATCGTACTTGGATGTACAGTAGGATTGCAGATGGAATACTTTTGCCTACGTTTGTACCAGGGGTCAATGCATTTGTCGAATTTGCATTGTCAAAACCCGAGTGTTTGAGTACTGGGATGATGAAGTGTCCTTGCAACCATAAGAAATGTAGGAACCGTCAGTACTTACCCTCTACGGTGGTTGTAGACCATTTGAAGCGTAATGGTTTTGTCCCTAAATATGAGGTGTGGAATCATCATGGTGAGGCAGTTCGTTTGTTGGGGGATTATTCCATGTTGTCGGGGAAGCGTAGGAAAAGGAAGGAGAGTAGTGCTACACCAGGTGCCTGTACTCATGATGATGCCACAGGGGACCGGATGGAAGAGATGATCCGTAACGCTGCGGGTCAAGAGTTCACGGAGGGTGTTGTTAATGAGGAGCCTCCGAATGCTGAGTCACAACAGTTCTTTGACTTGTTGGAAGCGTCAAAGATGCCACTCTACCCGGGGTGCAAGATGAATGAATTGACTATGTTGTCTCGAATTATGAGCAACAAGGAGGGTGGTGGGAATTCAGAAAGCAGCTGCAACGATTGGTTGAGTTTGATCACGGATGCTATGCCTGAAGGAAGCCTAGTTCCAACAAACTATTACCAAGCGCAGAAGAAAACCGTCCACGTACCGGTGATTGGCCCGGAGATGCAATTTGGGAGGCGTGGAAGGTGTATTGGGCTGACGGGAGAGTCCAGACGCAGGCTGACCAGAACACTGAGAACCGGAAGAAGCAGCCGAATGATGGGACACGTACCCTGGTGACACACCGTTTTGGCTCTGAGTCGATCGCTATAGCACATGTGAGGCAGAAGGTAAGTATATTAACTTTGTGAATTCATCATTCTTATACTTGTTATTTACTTGCATTTCGAACTTTCAAACTAAGTATATGATGCTTTCATGTGTCATTCAGTTGAAGGATAAGGAGAGTCTCCTATTCACCCTGTTCTCGAGATCTCAGAAGGCCAAGAACGGATAGTGGTTGTGTGACGAGGCCACAGCAATTGCGGTAAGTATCAACAATACATGTGTTTATTAAATACTGATGATTTCATAACTAATTATCAACATAACTAACACCTTATACTCTTGATTTATAATTTCAGACGGTCTACGAGGACAGGATTCGTGATCAGGATCTCACTGTTGAGGAAATGAATGCCATTTTCCTCGAGGTGAATCCTCCAGGCGAGAAGGGCCGTCGCTTGGGACTTGGGAGTGCAACAGCCGTCCCTGAATTGGACTCGAGGCCGACTCGTCGTTCCCGTGCCAGTACATCTTCATCATCTTCAGCAGCAGCAGCAGCTTCCGCTCGAGAGCAGGCCCTCTTACTTCAGTTGCAGGAGAGGGATGAGGAGGTGAAGAGGCTAGCTGCGAAGCAGGCTCAATATGATACTATGTTTGCTCAGCTGTATGCGAAGCTGGGGATGGATCCACCTACTCCATGATCCCCTATCCTTTTCGACTCTATTTACTATTTTCTACATGAATACTGTGTACACTATGATATTATTTTGGATTAGTATTGTGTACGTATGATTATTATTATATGTATGGAGGGTTTTGGTACATTTATTATGATTTTTTTGGATTATTTTTTGGTTTATTTGGTCTATAGAATTTCTGTAACATGTTGCTTAATTAAACAGGTTGCATTTGATTTTGGGTCTCATTATTATATCTAAAAAATCAAAAAATAAAAAAAAAAAATTAGCAACCGATGGTCTCATCCGTCGCTATATCCAGCAACGGATGAGTTTATCCGTCGCTAAAAGTCTCGGACATTTAGCGACGGATAAGGCTCATCCGTTGCTAACATTTAGCAACCGAAATCCGTCGCTAAAAGTCCGGTGACTTTAGCGACGGATTAGTCATCGGTTGCTAAAAGTCAACCTCATTTTCCGTCGCTAATCCGTCGCAAATTTGCGATGGATTACTCATCGGTCGCTAATTCGCTAGCGACCAACGATTTAGCGACGACGAATTTATCCGTCGCTAAAAACACTGATCGGTCGCTAGCGAGTTTTAGCGACCGATCGGGTTTTTTTAGCGACGGATGGTTCCGTCGCTAAAACCCTTTCTCCTTGTAGTGAATGCTTATTTTTCAGACTTTGGATTGGCGATGCTACCTTCGGGTGTCCAAATATCACAAATGCTATGAACTTGAATTGCTACGTACTCAAACCCCAACACTTTTGCGATAACTCGTAAATCACTTAGGTCGATAATTCCAATTCAAGATCGCACCTCCTACCACATAATTAATTAATTGCAACAAACTCTTAACCAAAAGCAAGGCTATGCAATAAATGTTACCATCCATATTCAAGATTTCAAACTTACGCTTCATATATGGTGATCGATCAAATGTTTCATAAGTTATCATTTGTGTGTGTAGACTTTTCTTCTACAAAAGACAATTCTATTTTGGTCTCATATTCAACAATTATTACCGTCACCCCTTTTTCCGCCAATGCAAACTAAACAAGTATGTGCAACATTCATGTTAGTTGCACCAGAGTTCACAACAGGTTGAGCAACAAGCTTCTTGGTATGGTATAGCTAGACTTTCGAATGCAACCTGTATTTCCTAGACATTAATGCACATGATGAATAAACACGCAACTCGAATCATTATAATGCACCTCGGAACTTACACAATAACGCATAAATCACTCGAGTAGTTATCTCCAATCTAAGTAAATTGTACATATTGTGATACACTCACATACAAATTAATTGCGACAAACTATGAACCTGAATTGCTACGTACGCAAACCCCAACACTTTTGCGATAACTCGTAAATCACTTAGACTGATAATTCCAATTTTAAGTAAATCGCACCTCCTACCGCATAATTGATTAAATGCAACAAACTCTTAACCAAAAGCAAGGCTATGCAACAAATATTACCATCCAAATTCAAGATTTCCAACTTACGAAATACTTAAAGCAAAAATAAAGAATACTTATACAATGAGAAATGACTTCGGCGGTGTTTGGTAGGGAAATCACCAATTTCAAATCCAGGATTTGCAAATCCATTTTCGGGCCATTGGCTAAATTCAATTTTTTTTTTTTCAAAAGTTCAAATGACATGTTTAAATGTAAATGTCACCCTTTGCTAAAGTAGATTTCTTATAAATCCGGTCAAAAAACCTTTCTTGGTTTTGGTCATTTGCTGACTAAACTCGCGGCATTTGGTTGGATGTTGAGTTTTAGTAGTATGGGCATTTCCGTCATTTCATATGACCAACTGGGTTATTTCTTCCACTTGGGACTTATGTTAGATTAAATTTTGTGCATTTATAGTTATTGGTCTCATATTTCATAATTAAATAAATTGGGTCTCCTTGTAAATAAACCATCAACAAAATCCAAATAAGAAACTTATATCAAATAAATGTAGTGGGAGGGTTGTGGTATGGATATGAGAAAAAAGTTGGTTCCCAGTAATGGCAGTAAAATTAATTATGGCTCTAAAAAAAAGTTTATAGTAATAGCTATCGTAATAATTTATTTTGAAGAATAGTTGAATGAAAGTAGTGAAAATGACTCATTACAATTCCAGAGCGGATAGAAACAAATCATGTTAATTAAAATTAACAACAACAACGATAAAAGTTTTCGGAATGATTAACATGAAAAAGGATGTAACATAAGCTAAAGGCAATTGATAATGCCAAAGCAAAAATGTTTCATCCAAAACAATTATCTCTCTATAAAAGGTATATAATAGATTGTGTAACTAATTTCTATAATACAATTCATATTTATTAAGTAATTAATTAATTTTCAATTAATTAATCAAGTAATTAGTATTCACATATGAATATATAATAGTAGCATCGTTGGTTCTATATATAATACATATATAACATCATACCCCTCCTATTGCACATCTTTGCATATAGAATCTCCTTGTTCCCAAAATTACATCCAACCTCAGAATTCGGATTTTATTTGACCGGCCAAAAACTCAAAATTTTGTTTGGGCAAAACAAACAAGCCCTTAGCTCTTTGTTTTTTTTTCCCCTTCTATTTCTTTTTATTCTTTTTCCTTCTATTTCTTTTTATTCTTTTTGCTTTTTCTTTTATAATTTTCTTCTTCTTTTATCTATCTTCATCTTCTTTCTCATCTGCGGTGCCGGGTTTCCGGCACCGGACTATTTCCGGTAGCAATACAACTCCGATTTGGAGCTGTAAACAGCTCTTCATCGAAGTTGTTGATTTAGAGTTGTTTACAACTCCTCACCGGAGTTGATTATAGGTGCGGAGGTATAGGTGGAGGCGAGGTGGTGGTGATGGAAAGCAGGTCCGGTGAGCTTGAGTGAGCAGGTGTTTGACGGCTGCCATTTTGTTGCCCAGGGTTTTCACAAGTGGTCTGGTCTGTTTTGTGTTCCAGGCCAGGCCAGGACGGGTTTTAGCAGAGGTTTTTCAATTTGTTTTCTTTTTTCTACAATTATTATGTTTTTATGATAATTAAATAATTAAGGAATATATTTATTTTTGAAACGGCAAAAAGATTTTCATTATTAAATACTGAGGAATATATTACTACATTGATCAAACTTTTTCTCTAAGATTATAAATCAACTACACGTTTAATTTCTTCATTAATTATTTTTTCGATACAATTTAAAATTAATACGGAGTTAAATAGAACTTAAAAAAGAATTAACGAAATGAAATAAAAACTGATGAGGTGAAAATATGTAATACCCCAACCACTAATTAATGGCAGTAAAATTAATTATGGCTCTAAAAAAAAAGTTTATAGTAATAGCTATTGTAATAATTTATTTTGAAGAATAGTTGAATGAAAGTAGTGAAAATGACTCATTACAATTCCAGAGCGGATAGAAACAAATCCTGTTAATTAAAATTAACAACAACAACGATAAAAGTTTTCGGAATGATTAACATGAAAAATGATGTAACATAACCTA
This sequence comes from Plantago ovata, assembly GCA_028274465.1. Classification (NCBI taxonomy): domain Eukaryota; kingdom Viridiplantae; phylum Streptophyta; class Magnoliopsida; order Lamiales; family Plantaginaceae; genus Plantago; species Plantago ovata. The sequence continues at coordinate 53,351,191 of CM051455.1, read as the reverse complement.
AAGGCAATTGATAATGCCAAAGCAAAAATGTTTCATCCAAAACAATTATCTCTCTATTAAAAGGTATATAATAGATTGTGTAACTACTTTCTATGATACAATTCATATTTATTAAGTAATTAATTAATTTTCAATTATTTAATCAAGTAATTAGTATTCACATATGAATATATAATAATATCATCGTTGGTTCTATATATAATACATATATAACATCATACCCCTCCTATTGCACATCTTTACATATAGAATCTCCTTGTTCCCAGAATTACATCCAACCTCAGAATTCGAATTTTATTTGACCGGCCAAAAACTCAATATTTTGTTTGGGCAAAACAAACAAGCCCTTAGCTCTTTTTTTTTTCCTTCTATTTCTTTTTATTCTTTTTCCTTCTATTTCTTTTTATTCTTTTTCCTTTTTCTTTTATAATTTTCTTCTTTCATCTTCTTTCTCATCTCCGGTGCCGGGTTTCCGGCACCGAACTATTTCCGGTAGCAATACAACTCCGATTTGGAGCTGTAAACAGCTCCTCATCGAAGTTGTTGATTTAGAGTTGTTTACAACTCCTCAACGGAGTTGATTATATTTTTTTTTCTTTTTAAACATAATTTAGCACTTATTTTGAAACATAATATTTATAGGGACTTGTTTTAAAATAAATTTTGGGACTATTTTGAAATATATTAACTTATGTAGGTTAGTGTTGAAATATTTAGTTTTAATTTTGTAATAAAGAAAATATATGGGTTGAATGTGTAATAATGAAAAGTTCAAGCTGTTGGCAACAAAATTTGAAATTTCGACGAGGGCAAAATGGTACTTTCCACGATTTAGAGCGTGAAAAGTCAAACTCGTGGGGTTATATGTAATTAAAATTGAACAAGAAGGTGTTCACTGCAAATTTGGGAATAACGAGGGGGCAGACGTAATTCCGTTGAACAAAAAGGTGTTGTATGTACTACATATAATTATATATGTACTTATATATCATTTTCATTTTTATAATTCTAAAGTCTAAATCATAATTTTGTTAATAAATGAATAAGGATTTTAATTTTATTTTGTACATGCATGCATGTAGTTCATGATTAACCTTTTTTATTTACAAATATATCAAATAAAAAGGGGTGCAGTAACAATATAAATAAATAAACAGAATATAAAATAAAATTAGAGAATAACTCGAATCTGACTTTTAGAAAGGAAAACCTAAATTATCATTGAAAAAACAAAGAATGACAATAATAAAATGAATTAAAAAGAATCATTATTTTTATATTTTTCTAATAGAACCAACGTTGACATTAGAAAAATACTAATTGAGTAACTAATAAATAATAAAAAAGAAATAGAAAGTAACTAAGAGGCATGGAATGAGCAAATCATGTGGGGGTAAATCGTGAAGCACATAAAACGAAAAGTCAACAAAAAGCGAGTTGACTCCACATTGGTATGGAGAAGCAAATGTCGGATTTGTTCATGCTATGTCCGGAGTATACGTTTGCAAATGACAGGATTTACAAATCCAATGCCACGTCACGCCACATGGATCAATTTCAGTCATAAACACCAAAACCCGAAACTATTCATCTGGACTGCAAATGGGCCAATTTAAGCTACCAAGCATGTAATGAAATATAGCATTTGTCCCAAAAAAGGTAGGAAACCCCTACCAAACACGGCCTTAATAAATGAATTACAGTTTTCCTGAAAGCATTCCCAACCTCTAGAACGTACACTCTTGTAGTACGTGGACACTAACTCTAGCTCGTACCCTCCCCAAGTCAAAGCAGATCGACCTATGGAAGCTCATGCACCTTAGATGTTTGAAGGCAAAAGCTTCTGTCTGTAATGAAATCGAAAGGCAATGGATATGAAAACCTTCACACGCTTGCTTACTCGATTATCACACCAAAGTTTTACCAGTAATGTGCCTAACAAAGCCAAAAACCTCACGGAATTGGTTATTCAGGCATGCTTTCTGATTCATTGAATTTGGAGAAACTGAATTCTCTAGAAAAACTGAAGCTTAGCATGATATTTTTCCAAAAGAACAATCTGAATACCCACTAGCCAGTCTTCCTCAACTGAGCATGTTCCCTCCAAACCTCAAGTTTTTGGTGTTATCGGGTGCCTATTTGGATTGGAATTGAAGCATACATTTGTTTTCCCAGATTTGCTCTCTGTACATGATTTTACAGTTAAATTTCCATAATTTTTCGGATTTCTCAACCCTCAACTTTCCTGAAAATGATACTATCACACTTCTTTCACACAACACAATACCAGTAACAGCAAAAAGGCTAGTTCTATACCTAGTACAAGACTTGAATCCTCAACAGAAATATGCCCAGATATTAAAAATATATATATATATATACACTACTAATGAAGAAAAGCTGCAAAGAATGTAGGAAAGAGTTGGGATTGACATATCACACAGTAGCTTAGTACAACCAATCCTACAAGGCTGTAACAGGCAGGCTCATGCTCCTAACATTCTACACATTCTTGACTCCACAAACAAGAAACAAGCCTGTCTCCAGCTCCTTTCAAACACCAGAATACCTACAATCCAGTAGCAAATCCACTTAATATAAACACGTAGAACCATACCTTGTCGGTTTCATCACCTTCATCAGCAGCCACATGATCTCCAACACTCCCGTTTGATGTGTCACTATCATGACATTTCTTTGGCAAAAAAGCTCCACAAAGTCCAGGATTGCCCTCATAAACTGACGGGTCATCAAGAGTTTGGAGCTGTGACCCAGTAGGAATTAGCCCGGATAAATTGTTGTACGACAAGTTCAAATGACTCAACGAACTCAAATGAGATAGAGTTTCCGGAATTTTTCCCAAAAGGTGGTTGTTTGAGAGATCAAGAGATTCCAGTGACTCCATGTTTCCAATTCTTTCCGGAATCCGACATTCCAAGTGGTTGTGCGACAAGTTGAGACCAAGCAAGCCGGAAAGGTTGGTTAGCTCCGGAGGAATTTCTCCAACAAGATTGTTACTAGAAAGATCCATGTTGACTATGAGCACGGCATTAGTGGTGAACTCTAGCACTGATCCTTTCATTACTTGCTTAAAGGTCTCTTTATACCATTCTCCATCATGATAGGGCGGGAGATCACTGATCGATATTTCCTTGGTCATGCCTGAAAAGTTGCCAAAGCAATGTGGGATGCTCCCTGCCAACTTATTACTTGCAAGATCCAATATTTGTAACTCATGCAGAAGACAAAGCTCAGACGGAATCATGCCGTGAAACTTGTTGTTCCTTAGCCTAAGAACTCCCAGGCGAAGCATATACTTTCCGATCCACTCCGGTAATTTCCCCGAAATTCTGTTCTCGCCAATATCCAGAACTATTAGCTGAGTGCAATTTCTAAGCGCAGAGGGGATTTTCCCTGTAAAACTGTTGTTGTTCAAGTGTAGCCACTGTAATGAAACAGCTCCACTAATGGAGTCTGGAATAACACCGGATAGTTCATTTGAAGATAATCTCAGAGCTCGCAGTTGTTTAAAATTCATACAACAATCTGGAAGATTGCCAGACAAACGGTTTCTGGAGAGATCAAGAGCTTCCAAGGCCTTCATTTCACATAATGACTTGGGAATGGAGCCATTCATGTTGTTTTCGGCCAAGTTCAAGTCCTTAAGACGCGGCAACACGTGACCAATGTTGTCGGGAAGATATACCATGTTATGTGAAAGATCTAGCTGCAATAATTTCATGTGACGAAGCGATTCTGGCAGAGCTCCTGAAATGCTACAGTTGGAAAGATCTAGCGCAATGAGTTTCCTCTGCGTTTGAAGCCACTGCGGAAACTGACCTCCAATGTAGCAGGATTTCATGATTAGCTGTTCCAATTGAAAAGGCGGTACCCAATCAACTCCCACTGTGAACTTCAAAGAGTTGGAGCTTATTTGAGGTAATTCAACTTGGAGAGCTTAGCAAAATGAGCTTCCGTAAGTGCACCATCAAGAGAATTAGAGGACAAATCAATGTTCTCAAGATTTGATAGTTGTCCAAAGGAAGGTGGAAGGACCCCAGCTAGATTGTTAACTCTAAGCGTCAAGGCTTTCAAGGCGCTCAAATTTCCGAGTGATGATGGTATGGCACCAGACAGCTGATTAAAAGCCATTGACACCACTCTCAGAGCTTTTAACTTTCCAAAGGTGGATGGAATGGGACCCGAAAACGCGTTGTAGAAAAGATACAGCTCTGTCAAGGCAGACAAATCTCCAAAAGATGTAGGAATTGAACCACTGATTAAGCAACCGGAAAGATGGAAATACTGCAATTGCTTAAATTTTCCGAAAACTTCAGGCAAAGAACCGTATAAAAGGTTGTAGGTCAAGGCTAGTCGCTCCAGTTTTTTGTACCAACATCCTGAATCTAGAAAAATTACTGAAACCTCCCCCGAAAACCGGTTGATACTCAGATCCAAGGATTTCAGGTTGCATTTATTTTTAGCAGCTCAGTGATCCAATCTACCTTATAACGAAGCATGTTTCCGCCAAGGTTGAGTTGTACAAGGTTCTCTAATCCTAGAAGATAAAGATTTGAAGACTGATATTGGTTGTATGAGAGATCAAGGTGTGTGAGTGAAGTCATATTATGGAGGAAACAAGGAAATTCTCTGTCGAAAAGATTGAAGCTCAAATCCAGCTCCTGGATAGAAGAAGTAACTGAATAGTTTACGCAGCTATGTTCTAGATTAGTGTTATCAAGTCTACACCCTGACAAAATTAACACTTGTACAGAAGGAAGCATGCTGAGTAGCTTGAGCAAATCTTTTGCATGACTAAGGTCGACAAGGGTCATATCGAGATACCTGAGGGATGAAAGCTGAGAAACCCATATGAAATCATCAACAATCAGCTCATAACCTTGACTGAGATCGAGCGTATTCAAAAAAGACAGGTTTCCTAAATGATGTGGAACAACTCCACCGAAGTTGGCACTGGAGAGATTAAGATGCTGCAGCTGCTTCATTGCTCCAAGAAAGGCAGGAATTGGGCTGAACTGAAAGTCGTTCCAGCTCAAGTCCAGGTGACTGAGGTGCTTCAGTTCCGAGAGGGAAGCATCAAGCATTTCACCATGTAGCATGCCGTCTTTGTCTGCATTTCTGTTGCCAAGATCAAGCATTGTAACATGCCCTGTAATTTTGTCACACTGGACACCTTGCCATGAGCAACAATCTTCGTTGTTCCAAGATGACAATCGAAGAGAAGGGTCAGATAGGCTTTCCCTGAACGCCAGGAGAGCTTCTCTTTCCTCTGCAATGCAACCAACAGCTGCATCGGTGTCTTTTGCTACACAACAGTTTGCTGGGAGTCTAATCAATAAGATAGCGTAAACAAGAATTATGTGAAACATTTTTTTCATACCGACTACATGAAAACGGAATCTAGTTCAGTAAATATGACTGCCAGTTTACAAACAAAGCCAGAGAAAAGACAAGATTCCACTAAGTAGATATCATTGATGGGTTCATAGGGAAGATAAGACCCGTAACTAGACATCATTGATAGTTTTGTAGGACGGTAATGAATCTTATATCATAGTATATACGTAGTGGAGCAATTAATATTGAGCACGAGTGCAACATGCTTGATGTCTTGCCCATTTATATTTTCTTATGATGGAAATGACATTGGTGTTGACATTCCATTAACATAAATACTCTATCTAGTCGTTTAGGACAGACTAAAGTTAACAAAACATTCCACAACATGAAAATAGCAAGATGATCAATTTAAGTCTAGTTGATGCAAATCATCAGCATGGACAATATGTCACCACAAAGAAATTCTGGGTTATTTCCCAAAACTGCAAAATAGCAAGGTGATCAAAGTATAGTTGCATTTAGCTGCCTCTCATGCTAAAAAGATATATATACGTACAGACAATGAATGATGCGATATGCAATATGCAGTATGCACATTCTCCATACCGATTCCAAAACCAGATACATCTACTAAAGAAAGGGAAGGTGACAGAAATATTAAAAAAAAAAAAAAAGAGGCCTATAAGCTATAATAACTAAAGATCGTGAGAGGTTGTTATAGAGTTAATTATCTCTTGATAGTGGATCAATAAAGAAAAAGAAAGAAAAGGAAAAAGAAGGTGCATTGCATGAGTCTGCTCTTTTTTCTATTCCTTCTTTTTGGGGGAGTGGACTGATGAGATGATAATGGGCTAAGGAGTAGCACCAATGGAGCAAAATGCAATGCTGAGATAGTGTTTCTTTTGATTATAAAACACAGAGAATAGCTACTAAAAAGACACAGGCTGCTTATACTAACAAACATATTCTAACCAAACAGATATTCATGCTGAATTGGGACTTATAGCATCATCCATCTATGCATCATAACAAAACACTTGAATTACTTAAAACCTCAATTAATAAAAGAAATGTGGCATAATTTGGATTTAGAATTACTCACCAATTAATGTTTCTTAGCTGATCAACTGGACATTATTAGTCCAGTGTATATATAGCTGAAGACCTGAAAGTAATTTTTCAAAAATGGGATTAGAATTACCGAACAAATTTAATCTATTCATTAGCTCACAGATGACGATTAACATAAAAATACCTTTGAGATTCTGAGTGAGTTTTTGGGGAAGGAGTCATTATTATTCCCAATTGCAATCCCGCACGTAATTATTGGAAATTTGTGAAGCTGGGTTACTCATTTGGGAGTTCGGGAACTTAATTGCGCCATGTTAACATCTAGGATCCTGATCCCTGAGCACATTGAAAGCGTGCTTCATATAGATGGCAGTTCTTTCTCCTTCCACTAAAAACTCAACTATATCTGGAAAAATAAGATATTTCTGATATATAGAAAAAAAAAAGATTTAAAACATTCTATTGAAGTAGTGTATTTGATTCATGTATGTTGGTTGGCTAATCATAATTTTTTCGTAATCAATTATGATTAATTTGAGGTCAAACCGAACATAAAAAAATCAACAAAAACAAAGTGTAAAACTATTAAGTTTTCGGAGGAAGTAGCACATGCCTGGGTGAATTAAATAGGAGTATGTACATCGAGAAGGAAGAAAAGGAACTTACATATTACGTACGTCACCGGAATAGACCCCAATATCATCATCTACGGCCTCTTCACCATCTTCGTCAACATTTTATAATTTGTACCAGAATTTCACTAATGGAACTGGTAAATACATGGACATAATTATAGAGTTATAAAAGGATGATAGATCGAGATTGACAGCAGAAAATAATAAATTGTTTTAACGTTCATCTACTTGTCAATCAAATCGTTAATTAAGCTGGAGCTCTCTGCAGTTGGTACTATTGTTTCCCTTGTTGATTATGTTTGAAACTGAGTGCAAGAATCAAGATGAGTGAAGAAAGAGACTAATACATCAACATAAGAATCACCGACACGGATACGGACGCGGACAAGGATATGTTGATACGTCTGTAACAAATAAAATTGCACAAATGATATTTTATTGATTTTGAATATTTAAGTTTACAATCTATATGAATCCTCTGATTCGACTCTTCAAGAAATATCTAGAACTTGACTTTGTGAAGTTGAGCGACTTTGATGCTTCGGTCTTCTCGTGTTTGACTTGGGAGCTTGTTGACTCAAGGGCTTTCGCAGCTTGTTCTTGAGACGACACTTTGACTTATTTGAAGTTGGCGGTCGACGCTTGTTAACTGCTTGGATTTGTTGATTCAAGAGCCTTCGCAGCTTGTTCTTGAATCTTCACTTGAAGTTGGCGGCGATTGCTTGTTAACTTCTTATCAAATTGATGGATGTCGTTGACTTCGTCTTTGAGCTTCTTGACTTGTGTATGTCTCTATCTTCTTCAAGGGCTTTGTGCTTGATCTTGATTAGGATAGAGGACTTGACTTGAGTGCGTCTATTCGAGGGCCTTCGCAGCTTGATCTCGAACTTGACGGGGATTTGACTTGAATGGTGTCAATGCAAAGGCTTCGCGCTTGATTTTGAATTGAACGTCGGGTCTTGAGCTTGATTTGACTTGAATTCGCTTGGAAGCGTCAATTCAAGGGCTTCGTTCTTGATCTTGAATTGAACGTCGGGTCTTGAGCTTGGTCTTCGCGAACGAACACGTCTTCAAGAGTCGTAGAGACTTGATCTTGAATTTGGAGTGTTTGTTGCTTTGATCTTCGAGCGAGTACCTCCACGAGCTTCTGCGTTGGAGTTCGATCTTCTGTTGCTGCTGCAAGTGTCTTCGCGACTTGTTCTTGGAGCTGCCTTCGCCTTCTTGAAGAACTGGAGCAGTCTTGCTTGGAAAGATGCCTTTGATCTTCTTGGCTTCTTGTGGAATTATTCACTTCTGTTTGAGCTCTGGAATTCTGCTTCTGGAATTGTCATTTTTTTTGGTGGAGAATGAGCTCCTTATATAGGTGAGGAAAAAGAGAAGGACCAATTCTGATTGGTCGATACAGATTTGATCTTATCTGTATTTACTTCTAGCAATTAATTAATAACTGCATCAATTTTATGACGTGACACAATTTGATAGGCCACAAATGAAGCATATTAAAATAATTTAATTTGATGGTTTTAATTATTTACTAGACACATTTTGTGTGTCTACAAATTACAACGTCAAAATTCAAAAAAGTAGAATACGGATATATAACCGATACGTTTAATTTTTAATCTTTTTTAATATATTTAGTATGTAAATTATTTAATTTTTAAAAAATTTAGCTGGTTGGTTATTCTAATGCATATTAAAAAACCAAATAAAAAAGTGAACTAAATATTACTCTTTAGTTATCCATCACAACTCATGTCAAATGCTCAACAACATGGCTAAAGGGGATGAATATGTATCGGAGACAAATCAGGACGAATCGGGTATTGGATACGTATCGAAATGGATACTCGATCATTTTGGAATATCGGTGCTTGCTAAAATATAACCATCAACCAGATGAGTTAGTTTGATTCTCAACATTTTATAATCCATGATCCAGGTTGTTTTTAATGCTTCCCTATTAGCTCAAAGTTCAGCCCCATTTGATCAGAATTCTGACAAGCACAAAATCAAAATCAAACAATCCAAGAAAACAATTGCTCCAATCAAATCATCTGAAATGAGTTGTTTGCATTACGAGTCGGCGTCGCAAAAGTATACAGTATTACATTACTTGAATCTGCTTGTATTACAATCTTCATCTTGAGTTTAATTCCTGTATTGAATTCATCAATGTATCCAATTTTGGGGCAGGGTTTATTCAAGCCTGAGGCAGAAATAAATCTCCCAGGGGTGAATCAGTTGTTTGTGAGTTGCAACTGAACCTACATTTCCCACATTCCACAAGTATCCAGTTTTTCCCCAGTCGAAACTTAACTGCAAGCAGTTGTTAACTCGTGCAGAGCCCCCCCTCCTCCTCAAACAACAACACCCAAAGGATAAAAGCGCACACACGAGGAAGGAGGAAAGAAAAAAGTAGCAGCAGCAAACTTACAACCAAAACAATAAACATTGAGAACGAAAAATGACTCTTTAAAGTGCTTCCAGGAACTAATCCATTGAAAACATAAGGAAAGGGCAACCTGAAACGCAAATTTGAAAGGAGCTGAAGTTCATTTACACATGACCATAAATTAGATAATGCTGAACACAAGGCAGACAAGACATTTGACAGATGACTACATACTCCCACAGAGTAGGAGAAGACGGGGGCTGGAAATGAGGCTCAGAAGTAAGGGTTGTATCGCATAGGTGCCCTAAACCGGGGAACTTTCCTGCACAGTATATCATGCATCAGTCACACATTTGTATACTGATGTCGAACAAACCTCACATAACATTCTGTAAACAACAAAATCATAGCAGAAGATTCGGTCAAACATACCCATATCCATAAGGAGAAAACACGAAAGGAGCAGGCATGAAAGGCATCCTGGACCGAAAGCCACCACCCATATAGGGATTGGATCTTCGTGGGCGGAATTGCTTCATACCAGGGACGTTGGTCCTCTTGGCTGAAACCTGCAAAATTCCCACCAAATTAAAGTACTTCCAAAAAAAAAAAAAAGAGGAATTCATGCATAAAGAAGAACATGTGTGTATTATGGAGTTCAACCTTCAATTGGCGACCATGAAGTTCACTTTCATTCAGAAGAAGAGCCTGCTCTACAGCTTCTGTTTCGAGAAATTCAACATATGCATAGCCCTTTGGTTGCCCATACTTATTGGTGCGGATAGTTACTCTATTCACCGTCCCACAAGACTGGAAATGCTGCTGAACCTCCTCTGGGGTACATGAATAATCCACCTACAAGGCACATTATCAGTATCAGTGCGAGCAGAAAATTAAAAATAGAAAACCTTGTTTAGCTTGTCTTCAGTCGGATTTAATAGCAAAAACACAGACAAGCATAACAGTAATTTCAAGTTGACTTTCAGCAGCAGTTGAAATTAAGTAATGGTAAAAGCTATCCATATATAGAGAATAACCAACAAGGTAAAACCAGATTTTTCTTGAATAACAGAAAATCACATAACCTAGAGTAGCATGGACAACAAACGTATGATGTTAAATGACAAGCCCAACATCCAACCAACAACCCAGTGCAATGAATGAACAGATGCAGAGCAGAAGGAATAGAAAAGATGCAGGATGATCAGGCCAGTGGCATCATTATCATAACCAATATTGTAACAGTCTAACACCTAGAACGCACTATAGCAGACAATTTGTACAGGCAAACATTTAAACATGGATGTATGTTTGTTATTGTAATCAACAACCTATCTGCTTGCTAGTAATGCACTAATGCTCCATGCTGAAAGAAAGCAGTCATCACGCAGGCAATTTCCTCAAATAAGACATTAAATTTATCACAGTTATTGGCAGTTTATGGCTATGCGAACTTATAACGACTTCAGAAGCCTCACATTGCCAACAAAAATTGAACGAGCATCCACTTCTTCCTTATTGGCCTGATCAGCAGCCGTAGCATTAGGATCTGTTTCACAAAAAGTATATATACGAGTATAAGACACAGTCTCATGAACATTTGCACTATAACCAATCCAATTGATAACCAATACGCTTATCGGAACACAAAAACAGCCTAATAGTGACATTCCTATTTCAAATTCAACGAAATTCACAAAAATTGAAAATTAGAAAAAAAACAAAGAGATGAAATAATAATAATCGAGAAAACCTTGAGCAGCGCCCATTTCCTGTTCAACTTTTGCCTGCATTTCACGAAGGGCAGCCGCTTCGTCCTCCATCTCCTTGAGCCTCTTTTTCATGTCATCCAGCTCCTGTACACACATGATACGCCAAACTTAGGGTTATTTTTTTCCTTCTTAATTTTCATTTTTCAGATTGAAAATAACCGAAATCAAATAGAGATATACAAAACAGGAAGAAATTCATTCAAATGGAGAGAGAGATGATGATAGGGGAATTAGATGGTTTACCTCGGCGGATCCTCCGCCTTCAGCCGCCGTCATGTCGACGTCGGGTTCCATAGATCGCTCTCTCACGCAGACACGTGCGAACCTTGTCTTTCTCCTCGTGTGTGTGCCTGATGAGGCAATAATAAGTAGTGGGAAATTTAAACTGACATTTTTGCCCTTCATATTTATGCAATATTGCCTTTTGGTTTGTTCGACTTTTATTTTCTTCGATTTAGGCCTAAAGGTTTCAATTATTACTTCTAGTCTTATTTTCTTTTTTGAGACGATAGATATCTTTATATTACATGTTCACAACTTTTTTCAAAAGAATAATTTCCCACATAAAGTAGAAGAGAAAATAAAGTAATTTTTTAAAAGGTGGTTTATGTAACAAGAATTTATCTTTTGAAAAATCGCTATGACATTTGATAGTGCCCGCAGATAAATATGAGATTTTGATATTTTATATGCCTAACATTTGATACAATAAATACATGTTTTATATTTCTTTTTCAAACTTTAATTGGACTTGGAAGCCAGTTTGAAATCACAAACAAACAATTCGACCAAAACAGGATTTTAACTTTTGGAGTGGAAAAGAAACTTGTTTTGTATGAGAAGGGTGATCCAATCGAAATTCTCAATGTGATTTGATTTGTACTTATAATTCAAATGCACTTTATAGATGCTTGGTTGATTACATTCACTCTTAAAATCGGCACTTAGAACATTTGTTTTAAGAGGTTATTTATAAATTTGTATTCGTATATAAAATTCTATATTCGAATGTATGCTTGAGAGAGAATGTTCAACGGTTGATGCTGTTGAACATTTGTTTTAAGAGGTTATTTATAAATTTGTATTCGTATATAAAATTCTATATTCGAATGTATGCTTGAGAGAGAATGGTCAACGGTTGATGCTGTTGCAATTCGCTGTAATATACTTTAATGATATGAACAGCCTAAATACATTCAGTTAAGGCTGCAAAAGCAAAGCATTTATCCTAACAAGTTCAGTTAAGGTGTTGGTGACAAAACTGTGGTGGCTTTTTGGGTCAGGAAGGCGGAAAGCATAGGTTTGAGTCTCACCCAAATGTTGTGCTTTACCGAAGTACATTTGTGGTATTAGCTATAGCTTGTTTTTAATTGGTCTATCTATCAGAGGTGTTATTCGGGTCTATCTAGAGAGCTTGGAACTTGGAAGGGTTCCTCAATTATTGCAACTGCGAATTATGCTCATTGAGTCCATGTTTGAGGTTTTTGTACTTTGTAGAAACTCAAGTGGAAAGGTGAGCTTGCGAATTCTTGCAATGTGCCAAGTGTTTGGCCATTATTAACAAGTAGTTTATGGACTTGGGCAATTCACAATTCATTAGACATTCAATTAGTTTGGTAACATTTGCCCACCTGACCTCACTACCACTAGTCCTACAATAAATCCTTTGCCATTCTTTGCAAGGTGGACTCACTATTGATAACTTTCATTACCCTTTTAACTTTAGCACATCTCTTTAAGGAACAGAAAAAACTAAGGTTGAAGATCACTCTACATAATCACAGTAACACACTATAGAGAACTTACAAACGGCAAATATTTGGTGAACAGAACACCCTCTATATTTCATGCCAATCAAGGTTGCAAATTGCAATGCATTCTCAAAGAACCTCAAATTGCAATGCATTCTCAAGATCACTCTACATAATCACAATAACACACTATTGATGAACTCCCTCTATATTTCATGTCCTATCATTTCATGTCAATATAACATCAAGGTTCGTTTAAACATATGCATAATCTCCCAGAAGTAACTCAGACATATTGTCGGGAGTAAGGAAAGTCGTTCCACCAAGTATCAACTCAATATCAGGTCTGCTGCTCTCAGTTAATGCCTCCTGTACTTCCCGCACCTTGCAATAAGACAGTTGGACTGTGTTAGTATTTGCCACAGATGCTCGTAAAGCAACAGAATAGCGATTATTTCAGACACCATGCATTATCTTTAGTTTTCTATTTTACTTTTGCATAAATGACACCCATATCAACAAGATGCATGCAATCAGCAACCATCATGTGATCGTAGAAAGAAAAAAGCTTTAGGTTTTATTTTTCTCAACATAACTTGCTGAAATAGCCTCACACGAGCTGTTTGTGCAGACTTGAAAGAAGGAAAATAATGTCCAGAATTTTAAGTTTGAAAGTAAAAATAAAATATATTCAAGGCTGTGATTCTTTTGCTTTGGTCTCTCATGATGCTTCTAAACCACGGCAAGGTCCAAGGTTTGGTAGCTAATACTTCAAACAAGAACAATGCTATTTCTTTTGTATTAGTCAAGGAGCAACTCTGGTAGGAAATAAAGAAAACATCGGAATCTCCAGAAACCTTTTCAGTTAGAAATGTCAAAAAAAAAAAAAAAAACAAGGAAATGATTCCTTAGCTTTGGTCTCTCATGATGCATTTAAAACTAATGCAAGGTACAAGCATTAGTAGGCAATACTTCAAACAAAAGTGATGTTATTTCATTTGAATCAGTTTATGGGAAATGAAGGCACAGCTACAACGGCAAAAGAGCAGAAGCATGGGCGAAAATTCTCCAGGACAAAACAAAAGGCATACTATATGAGTAAGAAAATTAATTTTATTTTTAGACCCACACATACAATAAATAAAAAAAAAAAAAAAAAAAAAAAAAAAAGCAGATTTCAGACAGCAAGAATGAGATCAAAGAGAGCAAACCTCAATTCCATTGATTCCACCAACTACAAAAACCAGAATAACATCCTGCTCAGCAAGACTTGTTTTGGCCTGCATGAATGATGAGAAAAAACTAGCAGTCAGACAAACTCACAACTAGAAATAAATGTGTGTGAAAAAGAGAGAAAAAAGTATACCTGTCCAAGGCCAAACCTTCCAAACCCACTTTTAAATAGCCTACCAACAGTAGAAGAATGGTACTCTAAACCAGGTATGTCATGCTTGTCAAGTATACTCCTCAGAAGTTTATAAAGCAAACCTTTACTTGAATAAGGGTCATCATTCAACAGTCCTTCCCTTCGTGGCATAATCCTCTTCATGCTGGCTAACTTGTAAAGGAATTTGAAAAGATTATCTATCCTATCACGTAGCTCTAGCTTTAACTGCATATTGTCAAATACTTCATTTTTGCCCGTATCTTTACCATCATCATCATCATCACCCCAGTTATCCCACTGATCATCATCAAAATCAACATCATCTGATGGATTTTCCTTTTTAACAGCAGATGGACTCTTACTCATATTTGCATCAAGCTCTACAGATAAACCTTGAAGAAACTTCAAATTCGATACATCTGGGTTCTCAAGAATAGCGTCCATAATAGCTTCTTTAATGAAGTGTTCCTCCTGCCATGAAAATGGTCCAACGGAACCAGAGGTAGGGAAATTGTCACCAGCCAAAATATACCCAATTACTGTCAGAAGTAGAGTATCTTGAAGATTAAGTATCCCCTTTGTCTTCTCCATTTTATAGTGAGATCCCACTATAGCACTTTTATTAACAAGGTCAGTAAGTTGAGCAGCTAGGCTTTGGCTTGTATCCCCAGCATTTACATGCAATATCTTCTCGGCACTACTGAATGCATCCCAACTAGCAGAGTGTAATTCATCTAAAGAGTGTAAAGTGGCTGCTGCTAACTGAATGATTCCTTTGTTTCTAATCAAAGACGGTTGTTTTCTCGCGAGAGCCTTAATTAAAGCTTGTAAGTCGGACTTGGAAGCCATACCGGGACGGATTTTGACATCCAAAGATGTGTTTTCTCTACGTAAACTCTCTTGAAGCCATTTCTTAATTAGCATGGCCCCATCTCTTGTTCTTCTGTCGAGCAATGCTTCCAGGTAAGGTGCTCCCCGAAAGTTATCAGTAGCAACAAAGGACCCATACAGAAGATCATCATTGGCTTGTTGAAAGGATTTTTCATCATTCAATTTCTTACTGAATTTAACCACTTCAACAACTTGCGAATCTGAATCACTAATGTTCCACCCATGCATAAATGCTTCTACACTTTCCAAGAGCCTAAAAGTTGAATCTTCTTCCCCAATTATCTTTCCAATTGGAATCTGTACGTCAAGAGGAGCACGTTCTAGCCTAATATGACCAGTTTTCAGTTGGTTTTGGGAGCCTTTCGTCTGACTTGAGGACATACGTTTTCGACGGGGCAGAGCTGAAAAAAGCCTATCCACAAGTGAATCCCCATGTAAACATGGGGTAAGGAGATCTAGCGTACGATCAATGAGCAGTAGCCCTGCTGATCTTTTGCGCCGACCAACGTCATATAGACTAGACATATCTGTTAAGAGCTTCCCTACATTTTTCGACAAATCACCCATAGAAAATATTTCAAGTTTCAGATCCATCTGCATGTTTCAAATAAAAAAATAGCATCATGAAAACAATAACTCTAGCATTTCAGTAACACAAGTTCATAGGAAAAAGAAAGATTTTGAACTCACAGAACCATTAAATACTCTTTATTAGAAAGGAGTATTGTATCAATGGAAGAAAAAGACAGTCATTTTGCCCTTAGATTAATTTTTTTTTTTAAATGAAAAGCAAGTCTAGCCAAGAACAAGAACCTACCACCAATTATTCTACTTATCATTATAGAAAGATATTAAGGAGAGAGGATGTCTAAGATCCAAATAACCGGGATATGCCAGACATCTTCCATTAAATTTACTTTAGCACAGCCTCAAAATTCCTCAGAGCTATTCTATTTGATAAAGTTGCATTCACAAGAAAGAATTCCAGAAGACAGGTCTTCCTACCTTTAATGCCAAATGATACAGAAATTGAGCCGTAAGAGCTGCTCCTGCAGTGACATCCTCAGTATCAGATAGTTTTCCTGTGCTTAATGCAGGTAAACCAGAGCTTAGGGAATTCTCATGTTCCGAAGACAGGCATGCTTCAGCAATAGATCCTTCTGAAGGCAGTACAAAGACTCTTGGTGATAAAGGACACAGCATCAGTGGGAAGTGATGCACAGAAACGATCAACTTTTGTTCAATATCTTCAACTTTTGATGACATTTTTGGAGTTGAAATGCTACCAAATCCAGAAAAATCATCCTCAAAAGAAGCCAGTTCCGACCATCCTTCCTCTCCAGCTGCATCTTCCTTGAGCTCATTGACCCCGGCCAAACTGGAATCTATGTCATTTTTCTTAACAAGCTCCTCATAATCTTGAGTTAATAAAGATCCATATTCATGAAAAGCGTCAGGACCCAGGGGAGAATCAGGATACACCGAGTGACCCGCCTGCAGTAGGAAAATATGAATGAAAAAGGAGCTCCCGGTTGACAAGTCAAATATGACATGAAAGGAGTGACAAAAAAACACGTATACCTGCCTGGACAATCCAAGTTGATTCAGTTAAATATTTTAAGAATTCAGGAGAATAGGCATAGAAACCATCACAAGGTTGAAGACATCATAAACACAAATCCAACACATACCACAAAAGCTCCATAGTTTTCTGAATAGTAACCAATATACCCCGGACATTTAGAAAAGACCAAAAGAAAATGTCTACAAACAACACGAAACCCTATACAGACAGTAATGCTCATGTCAATGCAAGGGACAAGACCCAGCTTTTACAGTATAAGGTCAGACAAGAAGCGCCACAAAATCTGTATTTTTCCATTTTCTGAAGCTGTTCATCGAGTTACCTCAACTATGTGCCCGGGTAGATTAACACCTTGGAAAAAGACATACTGAATATATGTTCCAGAAAGAACCAAATCAAGTACCTCTGAAATAGATGTATATATTATACAATGGTGAACACTCTGGAGGGTGGTGAGGCAACGTAATATATATCGATGCGCATCACTGAGAAGCCGTGTAGTGATCACCACAATTTTCCTTGGCAGATGAGAATCAGTAGTCCAGTGACAAACCTAGGCAACATAGTTAAGTATTACTACCACATTATTACACTAGAAATGGGACTAAGCCCAATTTACATAAAATGCAGCAGCAATCAAAGTGATAGAAAGCATGGCAAAGATGGATAGTAATAGTAATGGACCTTATCAAGTGAAGTCATGTTCTCCAAGGTGCAAACAGCAAGAGCACCAAGCTCCAGAAACAAAGGGTATGCCCCAAGAAACTGGAAACTCTCAGTACTTCCAGCATCCAAGTATACAATTGAATCCCTAATTTCATCAGATTTCTGACAAACAAACAAACAAAAAAAAAAATTTGAAATCAAATTAATTTACTCCAATTAAAAGCCCTAATAAAACTGATTTGAGGAAACAATAGGAGAAAAACTCACTTGTCTAATGGAATCGAGGCAGCATTTGATCACATCAACCGAGGCGGCCATACTGTATCAAAACGATAATCGCAGATTCATAAACCCCAATGAGGACCAAATCAAAATCAGAAGATCTTCTTTCTATTACCTGAGAGTAAATTGCAGTTACACCCCTCGGCTCTATAATAATTAAAATAATATTACAATGTGATCCTTAAGAAACGTGTACGCTTCCACACTGTGCCGTCGTCATCTCTTTTGAAGTATTCCACTTAACTGTTTCATTGCCTCTTTTACACCAAATCCCATTGAAAGTCTTCAAAAGCCATTTATTCCCTGTACAAACAAACTATTCTGAGTTTAGAATGCATATACAGATATTTTCGTCAAGTTAACAGCTATCTCCCTTTTGATTTCCTTTTTCAGCTCTTAATTAATTCTTCCAAAATGATACTTGTTGTTGCTGCCGTTTAGAAGGAGCCAACTCTTGCTTTGGAGGTTGCTACAGGAGGCTATGTCATATTTGGGATTCAACTGGATATTGGAGAGGTATGTTAGCTAATGCCACGTACTTGACATTAGGATTTCATGTTCAATCGTTGATTTTCATTCTGTGCTTGCCGGGGGCGGAACCAAGAATTATTGTTAGGGGGGCGAAAATCATTTTTTAAAGTTCGGGGGGCGAAAAGTTGAAAAATCGTAAAAAATTCATTTAAAAATTTTGAAAAATCGTATATGTCCCCCGCCGGCCCCCGTTCTGCCCTGCCTGCCAATTTTCCAAATCTTATACGGTAAAGTTTGTTTACGCTGCAAATTCGTATCTACTACTTTTGCTATACAGTCGTTCTCACATTGTAGCCTAACTCAAGTCTTTTATCTGTTTAAAGTATCTTATATGTATTTTTATTTTTTATAAATGCCAATCAGAATATTTAAAGTCTTATTTGTCTCGGCCAACCCTTTAACATGACTCAGCTGTCATATATTGGAATCTGTCATAAATAACATCCATCTTCTTAGTATATGCTAATGTGAGGACAAACTTTTCAAATTATGTCTTTCTTTGTCTATATGCTATAAGCCTATAATATGCTAATGTGCTAACAAGCTTTTCAAATCATGTGTAATTCTTGTCCACTGACTGACATGATACTTAATTAACTTTATCAGCTACAGACAAATATATGTGAGAAACACTATAAACAAAATTAAACTTGTCCTTAGATTCCAAACTTGAGCCAAGTCTATGAACCTTCATAACACCACCATTGAATCTGCTGTTCAACTCCTCCACCTGAAATCAGTTCTTGCACTAAACACATCAAATTGATAATGG
Organism: Plantago ovata; assembly: GCA_028274465.1. Lineage (NCBI taxonomy): Eukaryota > Viridiplantae > Streptophyta > Magnoliopsida > Lamiales > Plantaginaceae > Plantago > Plantago ovata. Next base: position 53,332,092 of record CM051455.1, on the reverse strand, counting down.
AGTTGATAGAGTGCAAGTGTGCAACAATGTTGGGAGCTTCAGCGTTTAAATCAAATGGATTTCACATGGTTTTGTGCATAATATACGATGATTTACGAAACAAAGGATCCTATCTCCCAAAGAACTACCAGCATCCTTATGCGTAGAATTGGATGAATTGTCGTTCAATAATTAATGCATTTATGATTGTAGTAACAGAGTTGTGCATATCCACCAAGTGCGTATTTCCAGTTATGTGATTACGAGTTTGCTTGATGCACAAAATCACAGGGATAACGAGTTTGCTTTTGCCAAGCATTACTGGGGGAAGTTGTGGATATTTTAAACTGCACGCCATAGATTGTGTCCTGCACTCGTAGACCTTACTTTAACAACTCATAGCTCATGGTTATGATAACCTATTAACGTTCATATGTATGTGAAAGTCATTTACTTGAAGTATGGCATTGAAGTTCTGAACATGGTTGCACCTTACCAATTTTGATACTGGTCGTTGATGTCAATAGAGAGATTCATCACTTCGAGCACCATTATCACTTTGATTTGTTTCATGCATGAGTTGAATGATGGTGGTGTTCTTGAGCATCTTAGATCTCTTCTCTTGAGCCTAATTAGGATAACTTTTAAGTTGTTTAATGGTGATTATATTTGTTTTCTAGCCTAGAAATTATTTTACTGTTCTTTCGGTGGACAAGATATGCATAATTTGAAAACACATTATGGTTGATGTTATACATGATGAGAGATTTTAAGATATGGCCACTATTTATGAGTGTTAAAAGATCAGTCACAGACTCACCGTACAAGAAGCATGCTCAATAAATGTTATTAGGACTGTTCATTAGCATGCTGGATCACTTTCATAGTTTCATTAATTACTAATAATTAGGAAGATACTTATCTTACACTTTAGTTTAGTGTAGTATATATAGTCCAACATTTGTATGAATTTTAATCAGGTTAATACTATGTTTTCCGTCCAACATATTCATTTCTAACCAAATATCCAAGTATGATTAATCTCCAACAGTTCAATACTAATGTTTTCAATGAGTTATGTCACAATCATTTGATTGACAAGCTTGCCTTTTATATTTGGTGTGGTTTGTTTTACCTCTCCACTTTTACAATGAATCTAACTCCACTGTTAATTGACAGGTTTGTTTGCCTTGTTTTGACTCTTCCTGTTTCAACAACTGGAATCTGGATAAGCCTGTTCGGCAATGAAACTTGTTAAAACAACTCTTCACGCGATAGAAAAAGACTATCTAACCCGATTATGTGGTGGTAGTTTATTCTGAAAGAGATTTAGCAAGGAACATCGGTGAAGTAATTGATGATTTCTATCTTTAGAAGAATCACAAGGTACACTTTTAGTATAATTAAGCTTTGGACTATCTTATTCGATGATGAACGTTCAATGTCAAAGTTTCTTTTAACTTTCAAGTATTTCAAACGGCAGTTTAATATAACAACACCCGCTAAATAACTCTGTCGTAACATTATTTTATTCGACAGCCTTATTAACCACCGATTGGTGGATGGGTAGCGGGTTGAGCTTCAGATTTATCATTTGTTCTTAATATTGTGTACTTCTGTACACTTATATAAGTTATAACTTAAACTTTCTATGTGTTGTTGATCCACATGGCCACATAATTACTAACAATCCTATGCGCGGTTTATAGGAAAATCCACCCGTTATCGTATGCTAGTAGTACTAACATAGTGTGGGTTGTTGGTTGATTTTTGTTAACCAGCGTACGTACCTGTGTGTAATAATGAGTTCTTTTTCAAGATGAAGCAATAGTTAAGGCATTCTAATCATAAAAAGAAGCTTGTAGCTTCAAGGTTCAGATAATAGATCAGATTTGACCTTATGAAAAAATAGAATTGTGCTGACCAAGAACTCGATACTAACAAAAGAACTCAGTTATACTTATAAAATATGAAGCCCGAGATAAAGGCAGCTATTTTTATCTTGTCATATCACATGCTCATCACAGTATTTTGGGTCATTCGTTCATTCATGGCATTAATACTTGAAGACCGTGAATTATTAAACCTCATGTTGATTCTTCTGCCTATTAATTGACTTGATAACAAGTAAGAGAAACCAAACACTTGCTCAATAACAGCAATAGTATGAAAGTAACCTCTCTTGCATCAACAGGAACAACAATATGATTAAAGAAGAGAAACCAACTTCTTATAGCAGGAAGAATTTCAGATTTCTAGACTTGTCAAATGTTACTTATGTTCTTGCTTGTTGGACATGCCTGGTCATCGCTGTAACCGTCTACCTTGCCTATACGAGAAACTTCAGTCACACGTCCAGCAGTCAAGGTCATACTGAGCCCGTTATACGGCTTAAAGATAGTAAGTCAAGTTTTAAATGATCATTCATAAACTTATTTCATATAGATTCTCAGGTAAATTTGAACAGGTTCTTTCTTCAACGTTCAGGTAGTGCAAAATGTGACCTATTTAAAGGGCAGTGGATTCGGGATGCTAGAGGTCCTTTGTACACGAACTATACATGTACAGCAATGCAACCATCCAAGAACTGTTTCTTGCAGGGGAGAAAGGACACAGATTTTCTCTACTGGAGATGGAAACCGAACCAATGTGAACTTCCTCGCTTCAATCCAAGAGAATTTCTTAGAATTGTAAGAGGAAAGACAATGGCATTCATAGGTGATTCAATTGCCCGAAATCAAATGGAATCACTCGTCTGTCTCCTATCTACGGTTTGTCCTAGAATTTAGTCTCTTTTACTTTAGTTGGTGAAAAGTTTGAGAAGTTCTTATCCGGCTTTCCCGGATGCCTAATTACCATCTCCGAATATAAACTGCATTGTGTTTTTACAAGATTTTTGTCCTTGTGAACCACCTTTGTGTTTATACTTCATATTTAAATTGCTTTAGTTTCAAGTTTCATCGAGGCAGTTGGTTCATATTCCGAAACTTGAAAATCCTGCAGGCCGAGACTCCAAAACAAATATACAAAGACGGTGAAGAAGCAATCCCGTATAAAGACGCCAAAGATGCAGTCGAGACGACATGGAAATTTCCAAAGCATGACTTCACTGTAAAGTGTTTGTGGTCTAAAATCCTTGTCGCACACACTAAGCGAACAATCAATGGCTCCTACACCGAGGGATTCGATTTGCAGGTTGACAAAATGCACACCAGATGGTCCCAAATACTACCCTCATTAGATTACGCTGTTATGAACACTGCTCTCTGGTATTTCCGACCAAATTACCTATACGAAAATGGGAATCTGGTAGGTTGTACTCAATGCAGTGTCCCAGGCGTGATGGAAATGGAAGTTCACGCCGCCATTAGAAAGGTCCTTCGTGCAGCTTTTAAGGGAATCAACAACTGCAAAAATTGCAAGAATCTCCGCATTTTAGCAAGGGCATTTTCTCCGCAGCATTATGACGGTGGAGGTTGGAATACAGGAGGAAGGTGTAATAGGACTAGACCTTACAGGAAGGAAGAGGTTGCGTATTGGGGTGATTTGGAACTCAGGAATGTACTAGCGGAGGAGATTGATATTGCAAGAAATGAACGGGGAGAAAACGGAAATGTGTCATTTGACATTATCGATATTACAGAAATGATGCTAATGCGGCCTGATGGGCATCCTAATGAGCATTATGGGAAATTTCTGGATACTGGTTACAGAGATTGTACGCATTGGTGTTTGCCTGGTCCGATCGATACTTGGAACGAGCTTTTGTTGGAGATTCTTAGGAGATAGTCTGACTTGATTTATACATATCCAGGTTACATAATGATTATGCGCATTGGTGTTTACCTAGTTAGTCAATACTTGGGACGAACTTTAGTTCGAATCCTTTTGTTTTTCTTTCAATATTTATATATATATGTACATTGAACTTGTAACATAGTATACAGAAAAGGAATATAGTTTTTTGTGGATGTTGTCATTATAGTTCATCAATCTTCACCATCACAATTTACAACTGAAAGCCTCCACATTGATTGACATTTGACAGAGAATCTAATGCATGCTGCAACGTTAACATGCATGTTCTTCACAAAATATTGAACCAGCTTCACCGGACCTTGAAAACTAGCAGCTGTCTGGTTGAATTTGGCTACTCTATAAAAAACAGAGAAGGGAAACTAAGTTTCTGAGCTGTTCAGAGCTGTGTGTCCAGGATTGGCCACCATTCTGGAATTATTATCATTTTTCATTATGTTTTCACTTTCTTTCTTTCATCTTGATTTTTTTTTTAATTTTCTTTTCCTTTTCACAATTTTACAAATAAACTATGACATCGTAATTATGTGACAGGGGCATTTGGTGTAATATTTAACGTTGACCATGGTTGACTTAACGACAGGGGTGTCAATGTAAACTTTCAACGGGGCCTTAAAGATGAATGCAATAAAACCAGGGGGTGTATACGTAATTTTCCCTGAATTTCTTCATCAATGATTAATTTGGCCATGACGATGCTAGGGGCAAAAGGAGAGCTATTCATTCTTGCCCGTCACTGTTCATGTTGGATCCCTACAATGAGGAGCAAGAGCACATGTTGACCGGTCATGTCCTGAGTAAAAAATGAATCCAACAACTTTCCGAATCTAACTCAAGTGTCTAGCGTGAGATGGTTGAATTTTTAGGTCACTTTTCATTTATTTATATTTACCATTTTGAGAGAGTACAATCAAAAATAGAAACATCTTATATTAACAAAAACTACCTCCAATTCCAAATAGTTTTAGTGAGATTGTTGGTGAGTAAGAGTATTGTTGGATGATAAAATGCTCCTCTCCCTAAGAGCCCCATGGAGGAGATCGAATGACATAGTAAGGTGGTCCTTGTCTCGTGCAACCATAAAGTCCACCCCCAGCAATTCAAAGTAATCGACCAAACCATTTTAGCAGGGAATGTAATGTGATTATATGGAAAATGCTTACTTGACCTTCTAGCCCCCTGGCAATACTTACTTGACCTCCTGCCCCCCTTGGGCCCAAGATAAATCATTCAGCTATAAGATTCTTCTATCCAAAAGGACATCAATAGTTGTTCACTTATTCCAGGAGGCTTGATCAGTTCTATGAGAGTTAACATATGTTTTGACTTGGTCTAGATTCGAAACAACCAGGGAGATAGTGGTTTGAAACAGTTAAAGAGATAGTGGTTTGAAACATTTAAAGAGATTTAGTGGATCCCCTGACATCATCCAAAGGGGCAACAACCTGCCCTGGAGGTCCACTCGTCCATTTTACTTAAATTTCAGTTGCAAATCATTACTGAACGGGTTTGGCCACTATATGCGGGATGTGAAGCTAGTTTCCTCCCAACCATGACTATATAAATAGCTTAGAACTCCATTATGATAAGTTAGATCATCATAACCCATTCAAAAACTTGTAACCTCTTTACAGAGAAAGTTCATATGAAACATTTTGCCATCGAATCCTTTCAAGTTCCTTCGATTTAAGTTCGCAAGATTTAACTCCGGGAACCAACAATATCAACAACACAAAATGGATGCTAATATATATATGAAAAAACCTATAAAAGATTAGATATTTTAAAGGGGTTAGTAGATAGAATAATTTTGTGGAATTATAACTCGAAAGATAATTGCTATTGTTGCCCAAAACGTCTTGTTGAAGATGTCCAACCTATAACTTTTGATCACCCATAATCTTACTCGTTCCTGTCCACGAACTGTACTTAATCCATGGACGAATTCCATTTGTAGTCAACTCCAAACTTGCTTCGATTTGACTGGTAAAAAACTTTATATACAACTCAGTTGCTCGATACACTTGATCAACTCTTCATTCAACAACTACCCACTTATATCGAAGTCTTTGACATCTACTCCACAAGGGCTTCATTGCTAGTTCCACCTACCCCAGTCAATGTACTGCTACATTAGGTACTTATTTGGAACTTAATTTACTTATTCGACTACCGTCTCGTAACACTTACTTTTCCGACTGTGAACTTATAAGTCAATTTACTTACACATGTACGCACAGACTCATCGATCGTATAAAAGTAAAAAATAAAGAGTGTTGGTTGAGGGGGGTGGCAAGATTGGTAACTCGAGAGGTTAGTAAGGGCAAAAAGTGAAACTGTCAAACAGAATCAGATACACACTCGCTTCTCTCTCTCTCTGATTATGATGTAATCAAGACCCACCTCCGTCCTTCGCCGGAGCTCCCAAAATTCACTCCAATTTCTTCTTCTTATAATCAATCAATCAATCATTTCCCCTAAACGACGCCGTACTACACTACTACTGCTCGCTTCAATCGCTTCTCCACTTCCCAATCGCCCCATGGTTTTGCACCTTTGAAACGGTAAATCACTGCTTCATTTGCCCTTCTATATCAGTAGTACATGCGCCTAATTTTCTTTTTTTTTATTTATTTCTTCATTTTACTATTTCGATTCAATTGGTTTAGTCTGTTCGTGTCGACTCTGTGCTTAATTTTCCGATAGAATTTCGATTTTCTGTTCAATTGATAGAGTTACGGCACGCAATTGTGTTAATTAGGTTAATTATATTTTGTGTGCATTCAGAGCCTACTGTTTGATTTAGTACTCATGGGTTATCCTCTGTAATAGGTGTTTGTGGATGATGGAAAATGAGAGAAATGAAGTGTCGTTGTGGTTGTGGATATTCAGATTTGAATCTCAGTTGTTTTTTGGATTGTGATTATTGAAATCTGCACCAGGTTTTGACGCGATTCTACGCAAGGGTCTTCGGCGGACAGAGGACCCTTAGATAACTTGTGCCTTGTAGTTTTTGTGGTTAATTTTGTTCGGAGTTTAGTCGGTTAAGTGTTTTTCCATACAATGCCGGCCATACAGAAGCTTTACAATGCCTGTAAAGCATCACTTACGCCAAATGGACCTGCATCCGAAGAAGCTATTGAAAAGGTTCGGAATCTTTTAGGTAAGTACATGAATATTCCTCACATTTCTTGCGGTGTTTCTTGATTTCTTTGTAGAATTCAGTAATATTACATGTTTGGCTAAATACTTGTTAGCTTGATATATGTCTGAATTAAAGGATTGGTTTGTGTGTGTATAAATACTCTGGTATCAGTGAGGCATTTATGTAAGTTTATCTGGTTGATGTGATCATTATGCCTGACCTGTGGTGTTTTATTCTCCGAATATGATCTTTCCTTAAAATCTGCAATATGCAAGACCAGTTATTCATTTCTTGATTTCGAAGTCTCTTATTTTTGTACTCCAGGTCTCCAACAACACTAGTCTAGAGTCTAGACACACCGATCAATACCAAATGTGGCATGCTGGAAGTAAATGGTGAAATATATGTAGACATTAAACATTATTTAAAGGAAAAAATTTATTCTGCACTAAAACCTTTTATACCTTTTTCAAATTACACTTAAAACTTTATTTTATTCTAAACTACACGCAAACCTTTCACAATTTTTCCAAATTACACAAAGGTTGGATGGTGTTAACTTTTCCATCCAAAAAATCTTAAATAATAATAATGATAATAATAATAATAATAATAATAATAATAATAATAATAATAATAATAATAATAATAATAATAATAATAATAAAAGAGGGAGGGAGGGAGGGACGGAGGGAGTTTTGGAATATTTTCAAAGGGTTTGATTGTGTCTGTGTCTGACAGATGAGTTGGATTGATTCCGTTTTTGTATTTCTGTTGCGTGTTATTATAAGTGTAGTGTGGGGAAAAGTAGATGGTAAGGTCTGAAATAGTGAATTCTGTCATGTTAATGATGTTTGCTCCATTTCTGTCAATGCAAGGATGATGCTCTATAGAAGTGTGATGCTTGTTATAGATTCTCAAATATACATCTAGATTTGTGTGTTTGTGTGCATGTGTGTGTAATGAATTAATGATAGGTCCTAGGCTTTTATTAACATCATTATTTATATCCTCAATATTGTACTTCTTTTAGTTTTTGGCATGCTTAGCTAATCAATCTTTTATGTTGTATCATTTGGCTGGGTGGAGAAGAGGAAACATGCAATTTCACTTTATAATTTCAAGTTACATCCCGCTGTTAAGGGATTCCATAGAAGAATCCATCTTTTAACTGTATGTCATCCCCGTGTGAATCCATGTCAAATTAAAGTGCATGATGTATCTCTATTCTTCTTTAGAATCAGAGGGCAATTGTAAAGCCTACTAACATGGCTTCATGGATAAGTTAATTTGTTATACCACCATATTCTGATGTTAGATTTTGCAGTCAGTCCTCTAGGTGCCGTGTTACTGATCTTTATCACACTGTTTCCTTGGCATCAGAGAAAATCAAGCCTTCTGATGTTGGACTTGAGCAAGAAGCACAATTAGTTCGGAGTTGGAAAGGTTCGATGAGTGAACAAAATGGTAGTAGATTACAGCCAACGATCAAATACCTCCATCTACATGAAAGTGATAGCTTCTCTGTAAGTATCTTCCTTACGGTTACCGGTAGTATTTGTTCTATCATTACTACATATAATTTCGTTGATTTGGCTTCAGTAAAATCATGATCTGAGCCATGGCTCTGGCTCATGGGTCTGTATAGATCTTTTGAAATTGAAACCTTGTACCCGAATAACTGAGTTATATGATATCTTCTCTTTGGGCAGATGGGAATATTTTGCATGCCGCCTTCCTCGGTCATTCCCCTTCATAATCATCCTGGGATGACTGTCTTGAGTAAGCTGCTGTATGGTTCGATGCATGTAAAATCCTATGATTGGATTGACATCGGGCCTTCTGACCAAGCTGAAGGTAGAGTGTTTTTCGGCATATCTATTTTACTAAATCCTGGTGTTTACTGTTTCCTATATTTGTTAAATTTTCCAATTCAGTAAATGATTATATAACGAAGTGCTTGTTCGGTGTAAAAAGCAAATAGTAACCAACTAAACATTAAGAGTCTTTGGCTGAGTTCCGCCAATCCTTTCTTCATCCTATACCCCTTATTTCCTCTTTGCTTTTCTCTCCTACACATCATACACCATTTAATTGTCAGAAGATGTGTAACACGAATGTGACTGATGAAAGTCCAGAACAATTCATAATAAGAATAGAGTAGTATTACTAGTTTAGTTTATCTACATTCCTGTTTGAACACATGTCGAATTGCTACTTTATAAGATATTTAGGTTATACAAAGTTTCTCTAATTATATTCCTAGTTTGGACAGATACTCTGACCTATATATATAGGTTTGCTCTTTGTTTTTTTTTTCTTCGTCTTTTTTACATTAATGTTAGAATTTCATTATTGAGTGATGAATTACTCCATGGTCTATTATCTCCTTGATCATATTTGTTTTACCTAACAAATAGATGGTGTCTGTTGTGCAATACTGTGTAGTACTTATCAAATACTTCTTGCCATTTCTTATGTAGCTACTAATCCCCTTCAACTTCTACCTCCCATCCTTCTCACTTTCTCCTCAACTACATCCTTCTCCATGTGTGTTCTGCCCAAGCTCCATAAATAAATCCTATGTATATCCTATTTGAACGGATATGGTGCATTTGTACCAATTATTCTAGCTGTATGCTTCTGCTTCAGAATTGCAAATGCATAACTCTATTCTGTTTGCTTTCAGGTGCAAGGCCTGCAAAGCTTGTTAAAAATTGTGAAATGGTTGCTCCATGTGATACCACTGTACTTTATCCAACGAGTGGAGGTAACATCCATTGTTTCAGGGCTATAAGTCCTTGTGCTATCTTCGACATCCTTTCCCCACCTTATTCTTCGGATGATGGCCGACATTGTACTTACTTTAGAAGGTCCCCTGCAGCAGATTTACCTGGTAAAACAACTGCTATAAAATTTCTGCTTACTCTTTTCTTTTTTCTCATCAAAAGAAATACCTCATAAAGTCTGTCATAACATCCCGAAATAAATTTGAGAAAATATCAAACGCCTCCATAAGGTTTATCTGATATTTTGTCAACCCATGGGGGATAGGAGCCCTATTTGATTGAAGTGAAAAAGTTATTTATATCTTCCTGTCCACTGTCCTTATTCAAGGTACCATGGAGGTGGATGGAGTAACAGTATCTGAAATTACTTGGTTAGAAGAATTCCAGCCACCAGATGATTTCGTGATCAGAAGGGGACAGTACAAGGGCAAAGTCATCAAACCTTGAGATGAGAATTTTGATGCTACTTGGTTACACTTCATATGCATTGGAGACTTCACTTGGAGTTGTTTACATGGAATGCACGTCTCAAACTTACGAAAATGAATTTGATGGTTAGCAAGGATTAGTCTTTGAGATTAGACTCAGGTCTTGTACATAATGGGAGGTGTGGTATACATGATTCGATTGACCTCACCCTACATATTGAATCTTGAAACATGCAGTTATGCCTAGGCTAATAATTGTTTTTCACCTCTGGTTCCTATTGATAGCAGAATTCAATTTCCATTACGGTATAATGTATCCCTATTTTTAGCCCCATTTACAGACTAGGGTCTATAAATTTATGCCACTTCGGCTATAATTATGGCAACACTTTTCATTCTCGGAGTTGATCAGGTTGTTCGGTATTGTTACTCATTCAGATGTTGAAGCGCAATTGGAATGTACGGCACTGTAATTGTCAATTGTACGATGGTGAGTTGTTTATGGATTTTATTCTCATGGAGGATGATCTGGTGTAAATTCACTTCTCATTTCTCTAGTATAATTGGAATGCATAAACCATGCTGTCATTGTACGATAGGGAGTTGTTTATAGGTGCTATCCCATAGATGATCTGGTCCATATTCACTTCCCAATGGAGAAATATTACACAAGCCAAGGGAAATTTTAGAGTCCCACAACACTGTTCCAACTTTAGTACATTTAGCCAAACGTGTTTGATGTGAAAATCTTCTTTGTTTCTATAATGAAATTCAGACATAATGAAGTATAAACAAAGCCTGGAGCAGTTTTGGTAGGATTGTTGCTGCCTCAGATGAGAGCTAATTTCTAAGCAACTGTCTTTGATAGTACAGGGATCCCTTCAGATCATAAGTTGCCAATATAGAGTATATGATTACAAACTCGGGTTGGGTTCTCAAGTAACATCGGTGTTCATGAAATGCAAAACCTGAGTCCCTTGGCCTGCAACGATTTCTGTATCTACTTCCACCTTCAAGTCTTGCATGTACCAGCCATAGTTGACTGACTCTCAAGTATTACAGGGTTGATGAAACATTGAAGACCTCTACCGATAGGCCTCTTCGGTCCTATGCTGCTGCTGTTTCTGGTTTCGATATTTCCCGCTTTGTGAACTTAGCAATGAAGAGTCCGCTTGTAGATGATGTCAATGGATCAAAGCGTAAAGCCTTTGGCAATCTTGCAGGTCTGCAAGGCCAGTCCTTGGCAACATCTATCTCCAGCAACTCTGCAAAATAGTAACACAGAAAATATATTGAATGGTACTTGGGAGGAAAAGAAAATCATCAACATTGTCACAGTTCGATGTTGGATCATAGCATGGAAGGTGATTGATACAGCAGAAAACATAGGCTATACCGATGCCAAGTTTTCAAAGAAAAAATAGGACCCTTCTCCCAGGCAAATCCACACCCGCTACCCTTAGGCCTGCAAACGACGTAGGCCAAGCTGGAGAACCAGTGATAACGAAGGCATAAAAACAAATTCACTCCCTGTTAGGATCGAAAATGAGACCAAGGGGCAGTTATCCCAATCTTCAACCAACTAGGCCACCCTTACATGTAACTCCTAACTATCTTTTACAGGTAAGCTATTAAAAGTGTCATGGTTTAACTGCTCTAACATGTAAATCGGTCAACTGCGGTGAGAGTATACTTGTAAAACCACATAATTTCTGACCCGGACTATAAACGTCCCTATGATACTTCTGGGTGCACGAGAATGCTAAACTCCCAGCTTCAACTTTCCTCAACAGTCAACTGCAAATCTGACTTAATGTCAAACTTACTGCTCTATTATAGGCAGATATACTGAGATTCAGAAGCAAAGTTAGACCAGACAATCTCCCTTCCTTCTAGCTTCTGGGAGTATCCTTAACTCTCAGTTATTTTAACTTATATAGTAGAATACTACTAACTATCAAGACATGGCCCGAGGTTTAATGCTTTACCCTTGCAGACTGAATAAGACCAATGTGATGTGGTATGATTAGAAGTCAGAAGCAATAAAATTCGAAGACATACAAGTTTTTTACTATTTTGTGTTGCTTTTCCTTTTCTAGCAAGTTAGGTTTTAGTATTAGACTTTGTGTCGTATTTGCTTTCTTTTTCTTTTCCAGCAAGTTAGGTTCTAGTATTTTCAGGCAGTTATGTTTTGATTGATTAATAAAAAAACGAGGTTTCCTCACAAATCTGTCAATTTTCGGCAATTTATAGTAGAATCAACGAACTTTGATAAAATTCTTCAATTCTTTAGTATTCTGCGGAATCAATGAAGATTTGATTATCGTTCTTCCTTGCTTGTCCACGTACGCTGCATCACAATGATCCACATCATTCTCCTCACTGACCTCAATCCTTTCACCCAACCCACCTGTCCTCCCTCCTCATATATACGCTTTAGGTTTCTAGTTCAGAGATGTAAGATCTCTAGGGATCATTGTAGATAATTACACTAGTAGTCAATTTTAAAAAGGAAACTAAGAAATAAAAACATAGTAGAAGAAAAATAAAGGCATAAAACATAATAGAAGAAAAAGAAAGGCATAAGCTCTAGATCTATCTGCAAACCTACCAGCAGATGCATGTTGAGAAAGGAACTGCTCCACTACATCTTCGTTCTGGGTAAGAGTTAAACTGTTCACAAGAAGAGTATGTAAAAATGAGTGCTACGGGGAATTCAGTAAAGAATAATAAGGCCACTTCAAACTTTTAGGGAGGGAATACAAGAGAGAACCTGCAGGTGCTGTAGATAAGATATCCTCCAGCTTTGAGCAATCTGAACCCATTGGTTAGGAGCTTTAACTGCAAAAATAACATACAACTATGAGGAATTACACACAAAGCAATGAGAAAGCGAGGTGCACAAAGAAGTTAACAACTACTATCTCCGGTAGGTGACTGTACACTTATTAAGGTGGTTTAGTTTTCCACAAATACCCCTATTAATTACATGATTGTAATTCAAAAGTAAAGAATATGTCAACCTTAGGGAACATGTAGGGGTAAGAATAGAAACATGTAGTTAAGGAAGCTAAAACATCTTATATTTTGGATATCTATAGTCTAGATATTTGCTATAACATCTCATATTATAAAAGCCAGCTAGTATGACATGTCATAATGTGACTAATGCTTTATGCGAGATGGAGAAAAACTTTATTGTACTTCTAGATGGTTGACAATAAAGAATCACTATATGAGCAAGTTATTGGTTTAAGAATTATGATTATTTCACATTTCCATTAGTGGGATTCACTTAGTTGTATAATAAATAAAAATAAAAGGGAAATGGTTCCATGGTTTTTATTCCTTACACGGGTTCAGACTATAATCACCCATCTATCTAATCTAGGTCATAAGCAGTACTAAAGATTCATATAACCCGTATTGATATACTCAACTAACCTAGACGTATGTGAGAGGTCTTTTGAGTTCGGGTAGGCTTAGAAGCAAGTAGGTGGTTTTGGAGTGGAAGATGCTTGTCTCATCATATGCATCACTAGCAGTCATTAAATTTATACAAAAGTGATATTTACCTAGACATACCCCGAACAAAAATGTTGGTGCTTCTAACTTTAGACCCCTTTATGTCAAATTCTTGTGGTATTTCCGGTTACTTTTGTTGTAACTAAGCAAAATATGATTTTTATCCCACCAAGTGACATAACTTTGTTGTAATTCTCTGAGATATCCTGGGTAGTGTGAATGGTGAACATATAAATGATTTATTATGCATTGACTCTATTGGATGATATGATATCCTATCAGTACTCCAGAAATCAAATGTTGACTGCCAATATTGCCATTTCTTACATAAACACCTCGCTGGATCTATCACGAGAAAGTGAGAGCTGCGACTATGGTACCTCACCTTTACGACGATACTACTTCAGCCTTCATGATTTTGTTTGCTTATATCTATTAATACCAGCAAGATCCACCGTTGCTGACAAGTTGTGTTGAAGTGTGCCATTGGGATTTCCTGATACTGGAGGTTGGTTACAAGTTACAACTTTACCACCCATTATCTATTCCTTATTCAGATCATACCCCACTTACAACTTTATCAATTATTTAATAATACCTGATACTACTCATTCTTTCCCTCCTTTCTATTCTATTCTCTCTTGTTCACATTGCTTTTCCACTCAGTTTTTATTCCTTTCCCTCTGACTCCTCTCTTTCTATTGCCTTTACATGCCTTTTTCTACTCTACATTTGCTAAAAGGATTCTCTCCTCTTTTAGGGTACGAACTAGTTGGTCTACCTAGATTCTACCATATGCCAAGGTTATTTCTTGTATGTGCTTTCCATGTATTGGTCGACTGCGATTGAATGTACACTTGTGGGGGAAAGGGCGGCATCATAGAGGCTCATCACAATCTACAAAATTTATATAGAGATTGTAACTACCTCCTCCAGCTTTATTGTAGAGCCTCAATTGACTGAGAAGTTTTTTTACTTCAAACCAGAATAGTTCAATAGCATTGCCATTTAGCAGACCACTAAAAGGGAAAAGAATATCGAAGAATTGTTATGCAAGTTAGAGAAAAGTTCTGAATGCTTGTTAAGGTCTTAGTCTAACACTTGGGATTTGAGAACTAAGTACTACACTTTAATACTATAATTATCATGCTTATCCTTAATCACTGAGACACGTTTAATTTCGACGAGGGGGGAGACAATATAACGGGTTTGATACAAATACAGAACCCAGTAATGTTACCTGAAGCACAGTCAAATCATCTGTTCTCTCAGCATCCAGCACACGACGTGAAAGTGTTGTCCAGCCCCATTGTTCAAACTTCTGAATGTGTTTAATAGAACCATCATGTGTACATTCTGCATCCACAAGAACCTGAGCTGAACTTAAAAATTTGGCAGACTTCTAGAAAAAAATTATTGTAATCGTAGAAATGGTAACTATGAAAAGAAAGTAAAGAAAAAACAAGGAGCTATGAGTCAGAAATCACAATATACCTTGTCATAGCCAATTGAGAAATCTCTTGGTCATTCGCGCTTCGGTAAACGTCACATTTACTCAAACCAACCACCCCAGAGCGACACCCATAAAATAAAAGTTCTGGTTCTTGAATTTGCGAATATGTCTTACACCCAATATTTTCTCCAGATTTAGCTATTTTCTTCCGTTCTTTCCATGGTCTCCGAGACGTCCATTCCTTGTATATCGGAGAATCTCCCTCCACCCCTTCAGGACCTGCTAAAGAATGTGTTTCTTAAGAGAGTATTACTATACTAGACCCTATCTTTAAAAATAAAGAATAAAGACAAGAAACATGTTTAGAGATATACTACATGATTTAGACCCTGACTGGAGCCTTAATGGAATAATGGAAAATTTTGTCCCATCAGCCACAAAAAGTCGGCATCGGTCACCAAGTGTGTATTTCTGCAAAAGAGTTCTAGCAGCTGCCAAGCGATGTCTAGCAACATCAACACCAGTCACAGAACCCGAGCATCCAAGAAGGTCCAGTATCATACAAAGTTTGGCACCTGCAATAAAGATGATCCTGAAAACCGAACTCACAAAATATCTCAACGAAACTCACTGAGGAAAGAATATTTCACAGATCAGAATTAAGTGCATTGCCACATTGTACAAAATATACATATACTTATCATTCTACTTGCTAGCTTGGCCACCTCACACTACAGTAGCTAATAAAGGCAGAAAAAACAGCATCATTTTATTCATTTTTAAAATTTCGAGAGGTGTGCAATGAAGATTTGTAATCTTGAGTTTTACTCATCCAAGAATGAACTGCATTACCAGTGCAAGTTGAAATGCAATTGTTAAGAGATCCTGCAATTTTCCTCTATAGTATTCGATTTCATACATGATTGGTGCCTTCAAACTTTCAAAGTATCTATTATCCCTGGCTTTCCGAAGACACCAAATGAGGCATTCCAAGTTCATAGTTCAAAATGTGATATGATTATGACACTCCATTGCCTCATCAGGTCTTCAGATCAATTGCAAGTGAACTGCTATAGTCATATCACTACTTATAACGACTTTATATCTCTCTTATTCCTAAACATGGCAATATTAAACACTGACTGAAAAACTTTTACCAGAACATTACCAGGTGCTGCACACAGGTCAAGCACGTGATCTCCAGGCGCAATATCCAAAGCTAAAACAGCAGCTCCTGAAGCCGCATCAATACCATATATCTGCATAGTAATCATACTGATGATTAATAAATGGATTAATGAACAAAACAATTGGATTGTGTAGTAAATCGAATTTACATAGATACAAAATCTCACAGAGTTATCTTATCTCTATCACCTTTCCTTGCTGATAGGCCTTTGAGCTCGCAATTCGAACATCAGGAGGAATATGATAGAAATTAGGCAGCCAATCGACCAGTTTAAGCTCGCAAGCAAGCTCAGCTTCGATTTCGGGAATGTCGGATTCGCAGCCAGGTTTCAACCTGATGTAGCGAGGTGTGGAGTGTGCGGAGGCGAGATAAACTGAAGGATCTAAACCGTTTTGGGCGAGGAATTGGAGAAACGCTTCGGGAAGAGGAGAATTGGACGAGGCACTTTCGATTTTCTCGTCCATGGCTTGCTTGCAGTCTCTTATCGCCGCCAGCTGCCGCCGCTATTTCTCTCTTCTACAGTTCTCCTGCTCTCTCGTGTTTGTTGGTGAAGAAGCGTGGTTAGGCGGCTTTCAATGTAAATTGAAATCACTTCGTAATTAGCAAAATTATTTAAAAAATAATAATAATAATAAATTAAAAAATAGCTTATTAAGATCTTGTGTCAGTACTTGGTAGTAGTTCTTGTTTTATTCTTTATCTATCATGTAGATGAACAATAACTGGTTTGATCTCGTGAAGCTATCAAACAACTTCCGATTTAAGGGTGTTCACAAAATTTGGAAGCCAAAAAAGCCAGTGGTTTGCACGATGAAGAAAAAAAGTGAGGGTGAAGTCTATGATGCTGATTTGAGTGATTAAAAAGTAGATTGTCGTTACGCCGACACCGTTTCTTATAAGCCTACTCTGTGTGGATAAATTGATGAATAGTTTTGGCTCCTGATGTCGAATTTGAGTGATTAAAAAGTAGAGTGTTGGTGTGTTGACATAGTTTATTATAAGCCTACTCTATGTGGATAAATTGATGAACTATTTTGGCTCCTATTTTACATATGTCATTTTCTATGGTTTTAATGCGCATATGGGTTTTAATGCGCATGTGATGGTGTTGCTAAGAGATTAAAACCAAGCCATTTGACTTAACGAACTGACTTCATCAAGGAAGTTTAAGTACATCACGAGTTCAACTTGGAATGCGTACTAAGCTTTCTGGTAGTCAAATTTGCACTTCTTAGTTTTCTAATAATTAAGAACCCAAGTACAATTTGAACTTCTAGTGTTTGTTTTAATATACAACTACAGTTGGTGCTATTTGGTATTTGGTTTAGTATGTGTTGGTTTTCCGTGTTCACGTAGAGCCCATTCCGTCATTATGTTGGCACCGTTTCTTAAAAGCGTACTCGCAATGTGGATAAATTGATGAATTGTATCTGGTCTTGTTTAAGTAGTTTACTTAACACGCCCTTCATTTCGGTCTACAATCAACCATACAACCTATATAAATGTATGGATCTGAAAATACCACGAAATGAGGGGGAGTTAGTGCAATATCATAAAATCGATTTACCGTATGGTCAAATCAGAATTTGAGATACTTTACTCGGGGATGGTTAAAGTTCCGACCCTGTATAATAATCGAAGTGCACTGTGAGAGAGTGTTTAGAGAGCACCTAAGTATTTTATTGATGGTGTCCTTCCCCTTCTTGAAAAGTACTCAGGTGCTCTCTAAACACTCTCTCACTGTGCACTTCGATTACTATACAAGGTCAGAACTTCAACAACCCTCGAGTGAAGTCTCTAGAATCCCAATTGGACCATATGACAAATTGGCTATATTGCACTAATTCCCCCTTGTTTTGTGATATTAAATTTATATATATATACTCCTTTTATAGGTTCTATTGTCGATTTTAGAGAGAAGTTGGACATCAAGTCACAAACCCATGCCCATCTAAGTTTCTACGGTTCCTAAGGAAGATTCTCTCCCATCATTTTGGCGCTGTCTGTGGGAACTAACGACAAAATGTGTTATGACGAGCAAGAATGGTGAATACGCGTTATACCACATGAAGGGGGTCTAGATTTGGTTCAGCGACAGCTTCAACCAGGGGAAATTCCACTCAAAGAGGTAGATAATGCCCACCTATATAATTGCTAATGTTAGAGCTAATACAAATGTAACTGAGAGGATTGGAGAAACGTTGGAGGATGGGCACGAAACTAGTGTCACAACTTCCTCCGAGAAAGGGAAATGTGGGACTCAACAACAAGGTTGGTGTTTCAAGAGGCCTTGAGATGTAGAGAAGAAGCAAATAAACGGTTGACAGAGATTAAAACGGTACAACTCGAGGACGCATGAAGGGTGGAGGCTAGAAGGACATCCAACATAAGGTCTCAGCAACTCCCAACATAAAATGTGAATCCAATTGTGACGCAACCCGCATAAACACATTCGAAGCACCATTTCAGAATCCAATCGTACTTACAAGCTTCCCATCTCAAGTAACAAAACTTTCACTTGCTTTTATCTAATGCATTAACACATGCTCCTTAGACAGGAATATATGTTTTTGCACCACAACACGTATTTGTTCCTATTTCGAATAATGCACAGATGCATAATTTACAAGAGTATGCTTGTAATCTCGTCACCTCTTGACTCATGGTTTCCCGCTAGGGGGTTGACATACTAGATGAAAAGGGTGGCTAAGAGTAAATCCCATCCATAACGTGTACGGGATGGTGCATAGTTGGAATCGATTTTGGTGTAAATCCTTTTGGTATAGGTTTCTTTGATTGTTGGGCACAAATCTTATGCACATTAGTCTTTTGTAATATCTCTATCCTTGTAAATAAAATTTTTGGCATTTAAAAAAGCTACAAACATATATGTATCTTGTTGTTAGTGTACTACACTTCCACGTAATAATGATAAAGTTACTGATAGCTAGCTGATGAATCATCATACCATTTTATTTATTATTTATTGTAGTCAACATGATCTAATCCGTTTAACACTAAATGCTAGCAATTTATTACAGTCAAACTACTTTATTTTGATTAGATAAAATCACAAAATAAAATGTGAAAAAGAAAAGAAAACTTTAATTATCATCATTAAATGAATCCCCCATGCCACGCACCCCCCGGGTACATGATAAAATCACTGCTCCTACTAACCGCGTCTGTCTGCACTATTTATTACTATTACATGCCTCGTTTACATCTCTTTTCCGCTGTATTTCAATTTTTAGCAACAAAGACAAGATTTCAGTAATATAGCTATATACAATACGATACCAATAAAAATACCACTCGTTTCATTTCGATTCTCATTCTTCCCGATTCAGAGTATATGAAACTTATTCTTCGAATACTTGCTCGATTCAAATGTGCCTACGCTTCTTCCTCATAAGATAGGTAAACAATTCTTCGATCATCATGTATGAGTTTACGCATCTTCAGTTGTTTTTTATCGATTTTCTGTGAATATTTTACCAGCCGTGTTGCTAGTCGATTTGTGCTGATCTAATGTGAACTGATTCGAGTATCTGTACTTGCCGGATGCGGGCGTAGGGAGGAGAATTGGTAGATTGTTGATATTTTTTGTTTTTTGTACTGGTGTTTGTAGTGATTGAAGATCTGTAAACTGGTTCCGAGGATTTTTATTTCTGTGCTGTTAAGTTTTGGGGGAACTTTACCAGTTTAATTTGATGGTTAGGATACGATTTGAATTGATAGGATTGTATTTGTTAATGCCACTTATACTATATGCCCTGAGTTGTGCTCTAGCTGGGGTATATTGCTCGGTAAAGACGATTGCAATTGTTTTGCAAGTGTTATTGCATTTAACTGTGCCGATGCAGTGATCACCTTTAGTTTTCATGAAAGTAGCTCTAGCATCTAGTGCCTTAAAATGCAGCTTATAGGACGCTGTTGTTTTGCTGTTGAAATTTTACTTCTGATCTACTGAAGTTTAGAGAAGCTAGTCTGTTGCGTTGCTGTAACCTTTTGTGAGATCTGGCGTGGCATGCTACTTTAAACTCTTGTTCTAGCACGAGTCGTAACTGTGATTGGGTGTAATGTTACATAAGTCTAGGTATCTGTGGAACTCTAACTGTATATGATGGTTAGAAAATAGAAACCTAGAGATGCCGTTTATGGTGCAGTGATGTTTCGGATTGTCATCAGTGTTTGGAAATTAGACACTTGTGGTGCCTTTTAATTTCTTGATGAATGTCTATAAATAAATAGATTTATAAGTCACTTGCCCCCTCACCCCCCCCCCCCCTGCTCTGGTTCTCTTAATCAACTTGCTCTATGCACTAACAGAATGGAATCCAAAGAATATTTCATTTATTTCCCCGATTATATTTGGGGAGAAGAACAGTATTTCTGCCTGAAATGATGAGCTGCCTAAAAGGCTAAAACATATCAAATTATGAGATACTCGTAGAATGATTTTATTTTCCTTCAATTATTATTCCTTTCTTCCTAGAAAGAGCACATTAGTCAAGAGTCACATTATTTGTAATGAAAAATATATGGAGATATGATATATAGTTTGAAAATGTAAATAATGGAACATTTGTGAGGTTTCTCATGTCTAATCTTGTCATCTGTTTGTCCTCCACACCCTTCTATTTAGTCGCAGTAAAGATGAAATGATAATATTGTAAAGTGTCGATTCAATCTTGTAGAATGGGTTGATATACTGTCTTCTAGTTCCCTGAACTGGTCACCTTATCTACAGGAGGTTTTATTAATTTCTTCTCATGGCAATGCATGACTGCAAAGACATTTATTGTCCATCTAAAGCGGGTAGAGGTTACTCTGCTTCTATGTATAAGAATGCCATACTTTGGCAATGGTATGAAGATTTAATTGGGATGCTCTGTTTCTTCAGAAAGTATCATTGACCTGTGAAAACCTCAGATTTAAGACTAAAGGAAACTGGTTATTGAATGTTTAGACTTGAAGCATAGACAACAGGACACTAAAAGAGTAGAAAGAATTAAAAGTCTAAAACCCATGAGAACTGGTTCTACACATCTAGCTCTAAATTGTACTAAAAGATAAACTAAACTCTAAGATGATGAGAGAACATCTTTTTACCCCGATACTCATCAAAATTACTATGACAGGTTTCTTTTCTCAGTCTTGATTGCTTTAGGTTCATCGATGAGACTTCAATTTAGCCATGAATAATACTACACACTTAATCATGAATAATACTTCTACACTCTTTAGGGTCATCAAACTATCAGATGCAACCTCCTTATTTCTTCTGGCAGTGGTAAGACCTTTATGGATGTGCTACTACAATGCTGTTTAGTTCTATCTTCATTTATGGTTCAAACTCCTACACCCAGTCTCAACTCTCAACTGTGTATAGGGACTAACTCTAACTCAAATCAGTAGCACTAATCTATTATTTCGTTATACTCACTCATTTTTGTACCAGATTTGAATTTCTGTCAGCGTAGCATTTATACTTGGTATTGCTTTCTTACATTTATTTGATTATTTTATTAATTTCTTTAGAGGAGAGTTTGGAGTATAAATCTACTACTTATATTTATCAAGTACATGCCTCTCCCATGGCCCTGCATTGTCTTGCCAGAATCTAGTCTTGATCTCAATTTTCATCCTGTTATTTGGAGGAAACATTTAGCCTGAGAAGTTAACTTGATTCATATTTTCAGGTTATTTGACCTCCGGGCTTACCTGATCTGCAAAGAGAGCCATACGTCAATGAGTTTCTCTCTGTGAAACTAGTGATTGCTTTATTGAGATAGAAATGGTTGTTACATATTGCATTTTGATAATTTGACATGGAGGACACACTAGACCATTCTGGACATTCAGACCAGAGATCTTCTGGTGCTGCATGGTCACCACAGGATTTAGTTGAAAAGCTAGGATCTGTGTCCTTGGACTCAAAGGATGAGAATTCGAGGAGAAAAGAGTACAATGTCAATGAGAAATCTGGTAGTTGGTCTAGTAATAAAGCATCGCAGATCCTATGGCGGACAGGAATGCTTTCTGAACCAATTCCAAACGGATTCTACTCTATTGTTGCGGTGAGCTTGAAAACTGAACTCATAACTTTCATGGCATGGTATTCTATTTCTATTTGTTTGGGTTTACTTTTTGATGTTTGAAGTATTACCAAGTATGACTGTCAGTTGTTTAACCACGTCTATCAATTTTCCCTTTTTGCATCATTCATTTAGATAGAACACTTGATATATGAAACTGAATAGTGCATGTACTCCTGATGTTTACACCCTGATAAAGTTTAGCGTGTTTTTTCATTGTTTGTGTAAAATATTGGTAGCTGCAAGTTTTGCTATGTCATAGTTTGAACATTATAGGACAGTTGCACTTTATTCTTGTATTATCTTATCCATTTTTGCATCTGAAGCCTGGGAAAGATTATTCTCCTTTGTTCACAGTTCATACATTAGCACCAGCCACCAGATGCTTCATTACTTTTGAGTTTTGCTGCCCAACCATCAATCCTCACTGCATTCTTGATTTGATTTAGTGAGCCTAAGAGGCAATTTCAATTCAATGCTCTCAATGTCAGGATAAAAAGCTCATGGAACTTTATGAAGGTATACCTACTCTGGAGGAGATTCATGATTTGGAGCTTCAGGGTTTGAGAGCTGATGTTATTCTTGTCGATTTAATGAAAGATAAGAAGCTTTCTATGCTAAAGCAGTTGATTGTCGCTCTGGTTAAGGGTTTGAACTCAAACCCTGCAGCCATGATAAAGAAGATTGCTGGATTAGTGAGTATTTTGTTGTCTCCCTAGAATAATTTACTTCTCTTCCAATTTCAACTTGACAGAATTGCTTGTATATCATACATTAACCTTAGCTTTTCAAAGCTTTGAATTATGGTATACAGTTGTTTGTTTTAAAAGCCATCACCCCCAAATAATTTCTTTGAGCAAACCTGGTTTATACCAAATTCTATTGCTAATGCAAGTTTTCATAATTCCCTCCACCCCCACCCCCTGTGGTTCCAGTTATAATTTAACCATATCACCAGACCTAGACATAAATTTGTTTTCTTTTTACTATTACAAGCGCAAAACTTACGCCTCTCTCTCTCTCTCTCTCTCTCTCTCTCTCTCCCCCCCCCCCCCCGGTAGCACTAGTTTCCAAAACTTTGCATCATCTTCTGACTGATGTCTTCTAATGGATTTACCATGTTAATTATCTCGATGATGTCTATCGTGTACTACATTGTTTGTTAGGTGTTTCTGTATAATCTTGTTTTGGGATGCCTGACTTCTTCCTTGAATAGGTCTCTGACTTTTACAAACGGCCAAACTCAGAACAAAGTCCCAAGAAGGCTTTCCAAGAGGAGTCTTCACATTTATCTGAAAATCAAGGCGTGCAACTGCTTGGGCAGATAAAGCATGGTACATGCAGACCTCGAGCCATACTATTCAAAGTTCTTGCTGATGCTGTAGGACTTGAAAGTAGGCTAGTGGTGGTAGGCTTTGTTTTAACCTGGGATCTTTTTTTACTTGCATTATTGGTTTATCTGTGTACTTTTTCATTCTTACACACACACACCACACACCACACACACACACACACATCTTTGCTTTTTTTTACTAATGTGCTAGTTATGCAATCATTCTTGAACGTAAAAATCTGTGTACTCTATCCTTTACACATGAGTTTTTTCTTACTAGGGTTTACCTACTGAAGGAGCTACCGAGTGCATAGATTCGTACAAGCACATGTCTGTCTTAGTTGTGTTGAACTCTGTTGAATTACTGGTTGATTTAATGCGGTTTCCCGGCCAACTAATACCCCAATCAACAAAAGCTATCTTTATGACTCACATATCTGCTGCTGGAGAGAGTGATTCTGCAGAAAATGATTCTTGTGATTCACCAATGGAACCAAACAGCCCACTTTATGGTGTATCTGACAGAGTTGATCCCGAAAGGTTACTCTCACGCCTTCTTTGTTTTGGGATTTGGGTTGTACCAGGCATGATTTCATATTTACAATTTGTTTTCTTCCTATATATTTTATGTACATGATTTGACATGTTGTACACCTACTTATCTCTATACTCCTAACATCAGAAAATTCTTGTGATTATTAATTTCAAAACCAAAATCCAACCCCATCTTGTTTAACACTGTCAATGATTTTGTTCAACATTTTAATTTATGAATTGAAATAGAAGCATCCTTCATAGTATTAATTAGCGAAGTCTTATGAACAAGAAAAAAAAATATTTATATACTGTATATATTTATTTTGTATGGAGAATTTATCTTCTGTGAAGAGAATTCATAGCAGTTATTGTATTCTCTCTAGTGCTGAGAAAGAAGATAGCCTGCTGTATCAACGTAGACTGGAAGCATCATCAAATGCAGCGGGGCCATCATTACGGAATATGATGTTAAGGACAAATTCAATAGACAGAAATATGAGGTACTACGATTGCTCCAGATGAAAACCTTTATCTCATCCCGTGAAGATTCTTAACTCAAATTCGTAGTGTTTCTTTTAACATTCAAGAGATTAGTTCTACGAAAAATACATTTCTTACATTTTAATTCCCAGTCACACTGGTTTTCAAAGGTTTGAACTATCTGTATAAAATTAGATGACTTTTCATGCTTTAGCTGCTTGATGTCTTTTAGTGACCCATGATAAGAACTGTTTGTATTTATTAAGATCTTGCTTCTCAGCTTTTCACACAGTGACCCAAATATTGCTGCTACATTTTGGCGGAGGAGCAGGAGAAAGGCAATTGCCGAGCAAAGAACTGCAAGCTCAAGGTTCTCTTTATAACTTAGAATCTTGTTTATGTTAAGGAGACCTTTTTGTGTAGTTTATCCATTTACGAATTCCACGTGATTTATGACTAGCAAGATCCATGCATATTCTACTTTGCTATGATGTTATCATATCGGGTTTGAGTATTTGTCTGCATATTAGGGCCAGTGCTGTCTATACACCACATGGACTATGGTTAGGGATATATATTAGAATATAACTTTCTGTTTGAATTGAATTCTTGGTGTTTAATTTCAGTTGAGATTTAAAGATTAAAAAGATTAGTATAGATGTGGGAAGAGTTGGGAGATAAGTACAGTGCAGACGGAAATGTGTGTATTGATTTGAAATGATGAGCAGTGAGAGGATGGGATAACATTTCCTGAAAAACCATGTTCTATGAAGGTGATCAAGACGGAAAATTGGATCTTCGGCTTTCTCTTGGAGCAAGTTATATCAGAATTATGTTAGAGAGTTGGCTGGTATTATATTTTTAATTTACAGCGTGAACAAAAAGGTGTATCAGAACATTATTAAGAAACAAACAATACACAAGGAGTGTATTATCAGAACATTTTTTCAAATTATTGTAAACATATTCTTTTGAAATCCCATTCTGATTTGGCATGCTCTCAGAACATTGTGACACAAGTCCAAGACAGATGGAAAGTGTTTAGTTCATGTAATTAGTTGTAAGTTTCATGGTCAGAGAGAAATCATGTGCTCTCGTACAAAACATTAGTTTTCATTCTATGATTGGTAGAGTATACTCGAATATATTATTATGAGCAAGTCCTGGTTACAATGTAGTTAAAAATGCTTTACTATATCTGACTTGCTAAAGCTTGGACTTCACCATATTACCACCAAAAGCGGCATGAATGACTATGATCCTTCAGCTCTCTCTTTTACCTAGGTTTTGTTGTTTTAGAACAAAATGACTCCTTTCCATTGATAATAATAATTGATGCTGGACATAGCTAACACTGTTGTGCTTCTCCTTATTTATCCGTTGTGAAAACTCCTCTTTTATGGTTACTCGGCGAAATTCTTAAGATGCTCATTATGAATTTTTGATAAGTTGCAATACTAGAAACGCCTTGAAGGCGGAATTTTTCTAACAGATGTATGACATTTTAAATTTTTCAGTCCAGAGCATCCATCGCTTAGAACACGCCGTCAATCTATGCTTAGTGGGGACAACAAAAGTTTCAGGGATTATGCTGACGATGTATCAACATCAAGGTACCTTATTGTTTTTATTCTATGGAAGCCTTAGTCATCTTAATCTGTAGCTTAGTATTAACACTAGACTAGAAAATCAGGATATCAATATGGAATTTTTTATGTTATCCTACTGCTGCTTCTTTACAGCTTTTAATTTGGAAAATCTGGAACATAATGTTTCTTGCTTGAGAAATGATAAACAAGAAAAGAAAGAAGTTGCATCTGATTACATTTAATGATTAATACTTTGTCCCTGATCTGCAAAAATGATCAAAACTATAATATGTATATGACAACCTTATTCTGCTTATAGACATCATGCGTGTATGTATTCTTACAGTAATAGATAATCATGCAGTATCTTTCTTTGTATATTGTTTTGTGGTCATTTATCCTTTGCCAACGTCGCCTATAAACATATTCTCCATTTCCCTGAGCATTTTGACCTAAAATATGTTGCTCTGAGCCGATTGAGCTGAAATGACTTTGCTGCAGATCCGAAGGTGCACCCAAGCCTGATGCTCGTAGAATGAGACGAAGAAGCATAAGCATGACTCCGGAAATTGGTGATGACATCGTAAGGTTAATTCTATCTCTGATAGTGCCAATACGCATCATTCTGTTTTTGTAGAATACACTTCCATTTATTTGATAAGGATCCTTACTATGGCCTATATTTTAAAATGAAAACTCAAGGAGGTTAATTATTGCCAACTGATACTTTTAATTTGTACTAAACACCAACAATTAACGTGGAGGAAAATTCGAAAGGGAGAGATAACAAAGTTGACAGTATTCCCTTTAGACGATCTACCAAACAGTACTACATTGCACTGTATTAACGGAAAATATGAGAAGCACCAACATTACCTTGTATCAGCCCTTTTTATTAGTATGATTTTGCATTGAACGATCAAGCAGCTAGTTCAGCTAGTGTTAGTTGCTTCAGATATGCTCCTCCTATGTGTTGGTACACCTCACCTAGAACTATTGAAGAACCTATGCATGTTGTCATGTTATAGAATTGGACACTACCAGCATGTAGATGTTCTTGATATATTAAAGTACGAATTACTTGGGGAATGGGTTATAGAAGACTTTTCTTAAGTAGTATCCTGAAAACTTAATTTGATACTATCATACTGGCAATTCTTGAAATGTTTACTGAAACAAAATGCAAGTAGTTTGATGTCATATTTTGGCACTTTAATATAATACTCCCTCTGCCCTGCAATTAAATGAACATACTTTTGTGGGTGTTTTATAAGGAATATGAATAAATAGCTATGCAGGCCGCAGCTTTCAATAAACAATGGAATCGTTAATAACGATAAAACACATAAAGAATGATTAAAATTGGTATGTGGCTATTAAAGTACGATAGATGAATGAATTAAGAGTAGAAAAAGTCAGAAAGAATGAATAAAGTTGGAAGATGAGTGGTATGTTTGTATATAAATGGGATATAGGAAGGGTATTAATTAAGTATGTGGGGTTGTAACTTTGACATGTTGGAATGAGTATTTATCAACGGGATTTTCATAAACGGAAAACGGGTATAGAATAGCTGGATGGAGGGAGTACAAATAGTTAAATCTACTCCAGAATCTGACCAGATGAGAAAGCGTTAAGTATCCAGTCACGGGACTGCATATAATACTTGCAGAATGTAGTTTTGCATTTATAACAATATACTCCAATTTTTTTTTGCAGTCCTTCATGTATTTGGCATTTATTGTGGATATTCCGTGAATTGCGTTTAAGATCTGAGCTACTTTTTGTTTCATATTAAATTCCCAACACGAAATAAGTGAGAGATTATGGTCCACCACCACTTTATCTAGGTTTTTCAAGCCCAAATCGCCGGGGGGGGGGGGGGGGGATCATTATTGGAATTTTATTAGAGCTTGTCTGAACTACCCCTATGTTTGAGTCATGAAAGGGGTTCCTATGCTACTTTAATAGAGCAGACCAAAGCAAGCGCTTTCTTTAGAACAACTTGTTATCCTAATAGTAGTAGGAAAAGAGAAATCCAAGAAAAGTAAAGTTGTGAAAGCTATAACCAGTCCTGAGTTTACCGAGCCATTGCCGATCTTCATCACCGGAACTAAGGTCAGCATATCTCTACACAATTTTGTCAAATGCAGATCCAATTGGACTTGATCTCTTTTTGTTTAACTTTTAGAAGTTTTGGCTGCATACAATAATGTATAGAGTTAGGTTTTAAACCGAGTGTTTTGCAGCAATAGAAGGGGTGCCTAAAATAAAAGTTCGTTTGAGGGTTTTCTAGTTGCTTTAATTAATTTATTTATTTATTAATTATTATTTTCTGTCTGAAACTTCTATGACATTGTTGCAGACGTGCAGTTAAGTTCTCATGTTTTGAAAAGATAAACTAGATGATTTTATTTTTTTTAATATCTGTAATCGTGAAAAGAAGAAATCCCCCTCCCTCCCACCCGTGCGTGGAAACCCTAGCCTCCGTGGCTTCTGTGGAGGTGTTTGGTTGTGGACTTAAGCTGGCATTTATTAGAAACTGGGATCTTAATATGCAATGAAAGATAGTTTAGATTTTTTCTGTGCTTTTTGGGGTATAGTTGGGATCTTGAGGTGATTTTTGCTCACTCACTTGGATTATGTCATATATTATTATATTATATTTCTATTAATATGCTGAAGTTCGTTTGCGCTTCTCCTTTCATCTGCATAAGAATCACCAAAAACATTACCTGTATCGATAATGATTGAGTGGAGCTTTTTTACTTTCAAATCATTGAAATGTATTTCCTACTTTTCTGCTATAAGAATCTAAATGAGTTGTGCTTCTTAAGAGAATTCAACTATAATTCTGTGAAGCTTTATTCTTTTTTGAAAATAGTCACAAATTTTATGAACATGACTAGGAAAAGTCAGCGAGTCACAATTGAACACTAGATGTATGATTCGTTTAATCGATTTGTCAGAAAGATCACTTTGGCAAAACCAGAGATTATTCCAGTGGGTTATTTTGGGGTGTGGGATTTTGACGAATACTTATCTCGGTCTTCCTTTGGGCTTGGGATCTAAAACTGTGAGTGTTTGGGACAATCTAGTTGAAAACACTGAGAGGAGGTCTGAGTGATGGAAGACTATATATTTCCTGTCCAGGCAGAGGCTTAGAATTAAACCCACACATTCTAACCTTCCAACCTATTTTCGATTTTTGGTTCCTGTTTCCGTGGCTAGCAAGGTATAAAAGATACAGAGGATTATTATAGGTAGAGTTGGGGGTGAGGGTAAGTTTCATTTGGCTAATTGGGATACAGTTTGTTCTGTCATCATGTAGGAGGTGTAGGCTCGCACAAGCTTGTTGCATTTTAATAAGGCGTTGTCAGTAAGGATATACGGAGATTTGATTTGGAGAGATGTCTTTGGAGGATTGCTTATTCTTCAGATGTGTGGCTTGATGGTGGTAGGTGTTCTGTCGGGTCTCCGAGTCCTTACAGGCACTTTATGGAATTGAAATTCATTAAAAAGACTTTTTCCGGCTGTATAAAGCATTACTTGGGGCACTGGAGCTGTGGTTAATATAATATTTTGGAGATTCATAGTGATGTCATTAGCTGGATATCATTCCAGGAGGGACCTTCAGGATTGGGATTTCTGAACTGTTATTAAGTTCTTTATCCAATGTGTAGACTATAGAAGTTGATGGAGGGTAAGTGGATAACAGACAATCCGTGTTTCTTCAGTCTGCAGTTACTTCTCCCCAAGGAGATCCCTCGAATTTAATTTACCTTAAGAGCCTATTTGGAGGAACAATCTTCCATCTAGAGCAGCTCTCCTTGCATGCACTGTTACTAGGGGGAGAGTATTAACATCTGAAGATCTTCATCATAGGGTTTTTGACATTGTGGACTTGTGCTATGTGTGTAAGTTTTTTTTTTTTTTTTTGGTTGGGGGGGGGGGGGGGAGAGGGACAGTTGATTGTTTATTTTGTCATTGTAACATGGTTAGAAGAATATGGGGGTATTATTCTTGATTCCGAAAGCTTTTCTTGGGTGATGCTGAGAAATAACCAGTGTTCTGAAGATATTATTTGCAGTAATCTGAAGCTGAGGATTTTTTTTTCTCTCCAGAGACTATTATGTTGGTTTAACACTGCTTCTAAACATCCCTTAGGACTTTGGAGTAAGTCTTATAAAAGCAGTTTTTCCTAAACATTAGGAAAAACCATTGCACACACTTGGGTGGGTGGTGGTGTTGGTTGATATCCATAAAATGTGTTGTTTTTTTCCTAATGTTTCAGGAATACCAGTCTTTTTCTAAGAAATTCACATCTTCTTGATGCAATTTCTTGGTTACCTAATAAAAAGAAACACAATGGCCAATTCTGACACAAGAAGCATAAAAGCTATAAAATTAAAAAAAAAAAAAAAAAAAAAAAACAAAAACAAAAGAAAACAATCTTAGAACAACCTGTTATATGCTAGTAAGTTTCTGGCTTGGGTTGTACTTTGTTGCTATTTCCCTCTGACTTCATATTAGGCTGATGGCGTATTACCAAATTTGTGCACGTCTGAGAGCCTGAATATGTTAGGATCCCAGAGAGAGAGAGAGAGAGATGGTGTCTGTTGGATCCCAAAAAAAAAAAAAAAAAGAAGTACAGGAATCTGAATCTTGCATTCCTTGGTAAACTGAATAGCAGCATATCAAGATAGCAGAAGCCTATCAAACAGCCCACATTCTTAAGAGCGAGCTCGGCCTCAGATGTTTATATGTTCACATTGATGATCTTAAATTATTAGTTTTCATATACATGGTGTAGCTTCCTTCATATATTGTTAAAGATTGTCTGATATCTGAATCACATAATGGATGTGCAAGTTATGACTGAATCCATGAAGCAGAATCTTGTTTAATTTTAAAATATTAGTTTTCATATACAAAGTGTAGTTTCCTTCCCTCATATATTGTTAAAGATTGTCTTAATCACATTAGGGCTGTGCGAGCTATGAATGAATCAATGAAGCAGAATCGTGTGATGAATGAACGAGGTGAAAGTGGTTCATCTTCTTTTGGTACGAATGACGGACATAGTGAAGACCAGTCAAAAGATGTAAGTGTGCATTAGTTAACTTGTGATGACCTTCTTTTCTTCTATAATTTTTCCCCCATTCAATTGCTATGTAGTATTTAGATAATGTTCCTCGTGTGAAAGTGCTGAGTGAAATTTTTTCCTCAGCCATGCTTTTTGTGTCTTTATTAACTTCCATGGTTTTACTTGTCTTTTTACGCACCGCGTTTCATCTTTCTCCATACAGGATGGGTTGATTCTGCAGATTGTATATTTCACTTGAGCCTTTTCTAGTTGTTATCAGCTGAATCTCGTTCCTTCCTATACATTTCTCCAGAGGCTTATCACTAAAAAAATCGTTATGCTTTTCTGTGAGACGATACTGCAGAACTTTAACATGGTTGGAGATTGGTGTCCATGTTCTGCTCCTTTTGAACAAATTGAGGACTATTTTGTTTTTCCTTGTGCTTGTGTATGTTTTTTTTTTTTGCTTTTGCTATAAGTTTGGTGTATTGTAGTTTATCCTCTGGCCTTTCATTCTGTCACATGCTTACCGTATTCCTTGTTTGCATTTGCACGAATCCAACAACCCTTAGGATTCCATATGGATGAAAAGAAGATAAATCTGTTTGCGCCCGTATGCTCTTTCTGCAAGACATTTAGCTAAGTCACGTCCTTTGGTTTATTTGAAATGCGTTTTACTTGAGATAAGCACATATTGATCTTGGCTGTATCCTCATGATTAGTCATGTATCTTCCGTTAACTCCACTCATCCATCTTTATTTCCTTGAAAATGCTTCCTTTGAGGAAAAAAAGTAACTGATTCTTTTATGTTACTTCCATATTTTATGCTCGTTGCAATTAGTCCGGTCATTTTTAATAACCTTGACTCCGTCTATAATTATTATTGTTATTGTACTTCAATCAGGTTACTAATGTTCACCTTGGTGAACATGATGAAATTTCTGGTGGCGGAGGAGCTGCTTTGTATGGCCCCCTGAGGCAGCACAACTCTCAGAAGGCGATGTCATTACCTTCATCTCCTCATGACTTTAGGAGTGACACGCCAGAGAGGCGTGGGACTCTTACGGGAAATAAAGAAATGGTTTCAACATGGAATAGAGTTCTGCATTCACCAATGTTCCAGAATAAGCCGCTACTGCCATTTGAAGAGTGGAATATTGATTTCTCGGAGATAACTGTTGGCACTCGTGTTGGCATTGGTAAGCACCACACCTCTTACTATTTACTGCATCTGCGTGAGCTGCATTCTGTACTACCACTATCTGACTATCTGTACGAAGATACTGCTGATGGGAGTCAGGATTACAGAAATGTAGTGAAAAAGAAAGATATGCAGTACTAGTTGGTATACACCAAGAAATAGATCGTTGCCCATTTCTTTATGCTCTTCCACACATAAATTTCACCAAAGGGATGCACAGATTTTGATGAAATATGATAACAGAAAGCATTTATTTACACACCTTTTGGAGATTTGTTTGAAATCATATTTTTCTGCACTTATTCACAATTTGTATCTTGAATGTGGAGAAGGAAGCTAAAGGTGTGAGTTTGGACTACACCCATGTTTAAATTGTAGGCGAACCTGGCCGAGGAATCCCAAAACATCATGATTTTCCACCTCATCGCGATGAACACGTAGAATTTTGAAACTATTTAATAATTAGAACTTTCTCTCCTTAATACGTATCCATTTTTTGATTTCTGAAACGTATTCCGAAATGGGGATTCTAATCCATGATTACACCCTGATTTTTACATTTTCTTAAGTCTTCAATTTCTTTTGGAAGATATTCCTGTGCTCATCAATTTGCAGCTAATTCATTTTATTTTCTTGTTTAAATTTTACAATTATTTATTCATCTTACGGAGGATATGTGTGAAGGTTTTTTTGGTGAAGTTTTCCGTGGCATTTGGAATGGAACGGAAGTTGCTATCAAAGTGTTTTTGGAGCAGGATCTCACTGCTGAAAATATGGAGGACTTCTGCAACGAGATATCCATCCTCAGGTACACATACAACGAGATATGCATCCACCAAAGTTATTTTGTTTATTTGAAACATTATTCTAACTCGACAGTTCTTTTTTCTTGTTGCAGTCGCCTTCGCCATCCAAATGGTACTTTTCTTCACCCCTTTACTTGCAACCTCAAGTTCTGTATTCTGGATACTAATTTGATTTTAGCTTGAGGCATGCTATATATGACGAGACGTAATGAGTCAAAATTTTCAGCAGATGTCTCTTAAACTGAAAACAATAGATATTCAGCATTTAGCAGTTTTAACATCCCATGTTGTTCCATGATGAAGTTTGTAATTCCGAACTTGAACTAAAATTATAATCTTTAGGGCTGCACTTTGGTGCAACTCTGATGGACCCATGTATCCAATTCCAGATTCATGGCTCTGTTGAATTCACCCAGATCCAGTGGATGGGACTAATTCTGAATCAGCGGATCCAGATGTATCCTATCTCAATCTACTAAACATATGGTAATTAAAATTAATCTTGAAGAATATTTTTATATTTTAAAAGGAAGATCAGCCAACCTATTCAAGTCTAACATAAAAACAACCAAACTACTTTTCTCTGCCTGCGGCTTACAGCTACCCTCAAAAGTAAAGATCCTAAGTCTTGAATTAAGCAGAGTGCTACATTGGATCACAAGATTTTTTCCAAGTCTATTGTGTTCCTCTTTTTCTCGCTGTTACAAGTCGAATCATGCACACTAAATAACTGCTCCACTTCATATTGTCATCCATCCTTCAACAATACTAATCCAAAAATCCTAGTACCAAATGTAACCGCTTGAACATGCAAGTGGACAAAGGGAGAATTGGAGGTGTCTGATGACAGGATTGTAGTAGGAAAGATGGTTCAGAACAGTCAATGTTTGTTTCTGCCAGAAGACCAGAGTTTTGGCGTCTTAAAATTTTCCCACAGGGCATGCACACTGTCAAACATGTAATAGAGCTGTGTTTGTGTTCAGTTGAATCTTTACCGTCAGCCACTCAAGAAAAGGGGAAGTCACTTTCCAGCTTCTCAAGGAATTCAACCAAGATTGCACTATTGACTTTGTCAAGAAGTTGGAAGTGTTGAAAGTCCGTACTTTCTGAGGCAGAACTGAATTGAAAATGAAGCTTTGTGTTTTTTCCCTGTTTCGCGTCTCTTGCTCTTTTGATCCGTTGGGGTTTAACAATATAAAACATGCAACCATAACTTGTAAATATTACATTGGTGATTCACCCGATTGATAGTAGCATGCCTGATACCTATTTCTTGGTCCTTGTATTCATGGCTTTGGCTCTCATTTATGCTTCTGAATCATAAAGTGGCTCCAGGAATTGTTTTATCCACTACCTGAATGGTACATCATAATAAAATCGAGGAAGATATTGATTCAACCAACTTGAAAGTTAGAACTTAGATCTATTGCATGCATAGGTGTGCACAGCAGAACTTGCGCCTTGAATTTTGTGGCTTGAAATAATATGGATATTGGTCATGCAATGCTATAAATGTAGGATCTTTCTTTTGTTGATGACGTTTTCACTTCACTGCTTTAAGTTTAATAACTCATACTTGTATTTAATATTTCTTACGAGAAAAGTTATGCTATTTATATGGTACTCATGTCAGACATGGAGAATTATATGGAAGCATATGGTCTTTAACAAAAGATGGGGGTGTTCTCAGTTAATAGTTACTTCAAATCCTTGGGGCTTTCCTTAGCTTTAAACTTCCCATGGAAAATTATATGGAGAAGTAAATGACTCCCTTGGGTGACATTCTTATGGACAGTGGCGTTGGGAAAGGTTTAACCACTGATAATTTACGGCGACGTGGTATGTATGTCTTGGAATTGTGTTTCACGTGTAACGCTGATGGAGAATTCATTGACCACTT
This sequence comes from Plantago ovata, assembly GCA_028274465.1. Classification (NCBI taxonomy): domain Eukaryota; kingdom Viridiplantae; phylum Streptophyta; class Magnoliopsida; order Lamiales; family Plantaginaceae; genus Plantago; species Plantago ovata. Next base: position 53,296,734 of record CM051455.1, on the reverse strand, counting down.
ATTTCTTCATTGTAAAATGGCTAGGATCTTGTGGGACTCAATATTGGGGATTTGTAATTTGACATGGTCAGTGCCTAGCAACGTGGTAGAGTTGCTGAGGGCCTGGAGAAGGAATTGGAAAGATAGAGAGAAACAGTAGATGTTTTGAGGATGTTGCTAGCCCGGATCGGAAGTTTCTCAATAATATTTTTGGACCGTTACTTTGAAGTTTCTCAAGTCACCCTTTTCCCGACTATAGTAGTTTAGTTTCTTGTCTGTCTAAGTTGACATGTTGGTTTTAATTTCTTTGCAGAACTTAAAATGCTACTAGTTGTGCTGAATAAATTAGAACCTTAACGACAATGCATAGGATCTAATACCCTGCAGGCCTGCTCCATAAATGTGTATTAGAATTCAGAACGTTGGATTTATGAGAGATAGTAGTTGTACTTAGAGAGTGGGATAGAGAAGGTAACAAATCTTATCTTGCATTTTGTAGTTTTGCATACAGTAAGTATTTAGTAACTTTATGAATAATTGAAATCAGTTATTTGCAAGCTAATTGATTATATTTCTTCTTTTCTTTATGATGTTTTTGCAGTTATATTATTTCTTGGTGCCTGTACAAAACCTCCACGCCTATCCATGATTACAGAATACATGGAAATGGGATCTTTATACTATTTGATTCACTTGAGTGGTCAGAAGAAGAAACTCAGCTGGCGGAGGAGAATAAAAATGCTACGTGACATATGCAGGTACTTAAACTTTTATATATATTAGACATTTATTTGTTTGAAATTTACATTTTCCTAAATAAGTTGTATTCCCTCCATCAACAAAGGTTCCCACCTTGACTTGTTAACTATTTTTAGCCTCCGTTTAACCTCAAATTAGTTATAAATCATACTTGAACAATAATTAAAAGATTATGTTATAAAAGTATAATCATTATAGTTTCATTATATTAGTTTCCCTTTATGATTTTAATTTGAGGTCAAATGCGGGCTAAAAAAGTCAACGAGTGAAAGTGGGGACCTTGCTTGTGATGTAGGGAGTAGTTGTTAGTTGTTACATTTCAGGTTCTTTTAACGTAATCAATAAGATGTTTGTGAACCAATTACTATTACCGGCTCACTCGTCAAGTAACTATTCATCATTATCTTTGTAGTTATTTCATGACTGCTTTCAGCTGCAATGATTGTTATCATCCTTAGGTTTGATCATGCTTTGTGCAGAATAAAGTTAAGTTTCATGTTTGTTGCAATGAACAATGATTAGATCAACTTCAAGTAGAAACTGAGTCGGTGATTAGCCAATACAAAAAGAAGTAATCAATTTTGTGGCCAATTCTTGGCTAATTTCTCTCATGATAAAATCCAATAGAATTTGGGCCAACGTTTATACCTTATATGATGATGCAGCACATTTAAAAATGAAATTATATCTTTCTCAGTGATTGTACACGACTGCTTAAAGATGTTTTCGGCACATCACCTTCATAACTTGGTTCTCTTTAAAATTTCTTTATACTCAAGATGTTGGGAAAGTTTTGATACACATGGTGCTAGAGTATTCCCAGCGTGCTTTCCTGTGAAGTCTTTTCAATCTAATGTTAGGGTGTGTTAGAAATTTCTGTAGTGTCACTAGTACAAGTTTGGGTGAAATGTTACTCGTGCATAAGTTGGAATTTTTGTGTACTGTGCAGGCTACTTTGATATGTTAATTATCATGTTCTTGTTGCTTTATGCTAATCTTACTACTGTCTATTTGGTTATGGTACTGGAGGAAGAGAGTTGTAAGTTGTAACACATCAACTGTCAATAATAACCACAAGAAATGCTACTGTTATTGTTTTAATGGGCATCAAATTTCTTTCTGAAAGACATTCTATGTGAGGCCTAAACAAGGTTTGTGATTCCCTTTAGATCATATAAAGTATTAACTGTTGCAGGTCTACTTGCTGGTCTTGGAAAATTGCAGATTCATTTGTATTGCTCTCTAAATAATATCCTGATGTATCTGTTACTATGATCCATTTTTCTATATGTTTCTCATTAGTTACATTGAAACCTAATAAAAGAAAAATAAGAATGAAGAATTAACTAAAAGCTTTGATACACTGTAAAGTCACCCTTCTACTGTTATATCTATGACTTTGGTCCAATTTTATAGTTACTTACCTCGAAACATAATGAAAGAAAATGAAAATAAAGAAAACTTTGATACACTATGAATTCATTCTTTCCCTACTCTGGGCAGAGGACTGATGTGTCTACATCGTATGAAGATAGTCCACCGGGATCTTAAAAGCGCTAATTGTCTCGTCAACAAGCACTATATGGTCAAAATCTGTGACTTTGGCCTCTCAAGAATCATGACTGATGAGCCCATCAAGGACTCGTCATCAGCTGGAACACCGGAATGGATGGCTCCTGAACTTATTCGGAATGAACCTTTTACTGAGAAATGTGATATTTTCAGCCTCGGTGTTATAATGTGGGAGCTCTGCACTCTCAACCGACCATGGGATGGAATACCACCGGAGAGGGTATTGCAAAATCACTGTTTATTTTATATTGGTCATATGTACACCATTTTTAATTTCACCTATGCACTTTTAACCATTCCAACTTATTTCCGGAGGTATTATTTAATTTTCCTCTCTCCTTGCCATATCTAGGTTGTTTATGCTGTTGCAAACGGGGGATCTCGGTTAGAGATACCTGAAGGACCCTTGAGCAGGTTGATTACAGGTATGTATTGCACAGCTGGAGAAATTTCATGAATACTAGTACCATGCTGCACTTATTTTGTGCAGAATTCTGATCATTTTATATCAGTGCATATAACTTCCCTTGTGTTATTACCAAGTATGAAGCTAAACTCGCCAAACTTAGAAAGTTTTGCAGAGTAATATTTCCTATTATAAAAGCAAGGGTGCTTGTGGGAAGTTTTTAAAACATATTGCCTTGCAATACAGCAACAAAGGGATTCAGTCGAAGTTGCAAATAAAAAGCATGCAAAAAAATCAGCCTAATTACTTGGCACTTATAATGTTCGGTAGCTCATTACCACTTTATTTCTTGGTTGCAGATTGTTGGGCAGAACCGCATGAACGACCAAGTTGTGAGGAAATTCTCAGCCGCTTATTAGACTGTGAATTGGCAATTTGTTAACGTCATATGTTCATGTACAGATAAACAATAGTGTTGAGGTTTTCCATGTGTGCCGGCTCAAGTTGTTAAAAACTTTTCGTGTGAATTCGGTTTTAGAACAATGTTCCTTGATTTTCTGTTTGGATAGAAACCTGCTGTAGAACAATGTTCGTTAATTTCCAGTTTGGATGGAAACCTGTTGTGCAAACGAAGGCGGGATCTTTTTACCGAGGTGTTGTCCAAGGTTAAGAATGTAACACCGACACAGTACACCTTATAATCTCAGAAGTCAGAACATGATATGACACCCCCCCCCCCCCCCACCCCCACACACACACACACTATTTTTCATTTTCTTTACATTAGTCACTATATTGCCGTAGAATAAATTGGCATGTTGTATTATCTCATATGATTCTCTGTGATACACTGTAATACATGTATGGGTACAATAATCTCAAGCATCAGGAATAGTATAAGATAGTACAGGAAAAACCGAACACATTCTTCATGCTCAATGAAGATCTGGCCGTCCAATCCCTGCGGGGTTGTTTCTACCAAACCCGTTTGGAACCAGGAAACGGAACAACTTGGTCTGACCCACCTTAAACCCAATCCAACCCGATTCTTATAGTTTTTGTTGTTATAAAATGAAATGTTTGGTGGAGTAAATTTGTAAATTAGTCACATTGACATTTAACTAACAAAATTATTATTATATATTTTGATTAATGAAGGTTGCTTCTCAAACACATTAAATGTGATGCTTGAAATTAATCTAACGATAATTTATACTACACATGTGTAAGTATATAGAGAGGCTAGCCTTTCCTATAGAGTAGGAAAGACTGTTTTTTTTTACCTAAAAAATCAAAATTCGCGGTCAGCCCAACAAATAACCGGTCAGCTAGTTTTATTATAAATAGACAAAAACTCTAAATCTAATTCATTTCACCATAATCTTTCTCTCTTTACAATCATCTCTTTCTCTCTAAAATATCTCCTCCATTCGCCTTCTTCAACCACCACGCAGCCACCACCTCCACCACCTTCTTCCACCATTCCCCTTCTTCCACCACCACGCCGCCGCCACCACCACTACGCTGCCACCACCACCACTACGTCGCCGCCACCACCACCACCACGCCGCCGCCACCTCCACCATCTATGCTTCTCCATGTCACCACCACCGCTGCCTCAGTTAGATCTACATTCTCTATTTTCAGGTCTACTTTCTCTCTCTTCAGATCTAATTTCTGTCTCATCTCTCGTTTTCAGTGTAGTTTTAATACTAGGTGGTGTGGTTTTAAGATTGGATGGTAAGGTTTTAAGACTCTCTCATGTGAATATTGATATTTTAGAGCAATTCAACTCATAGTGTGTGGATTTGAGTTTTCAGCTATTTGTTTACTTGTAATTGTAAACGAAATAGTTTTGAATATCAATATTTTCTAGCAATGTATGTTGATTTTGTGTTCTTTGTGATATGATGAGAAAGAGGAGGAACTTGAATTTCAATTCGATAATGTGTTTTGTCATGGATCCACTGTTGTGGTTTTTAATTAATAGATTTTGGTGTGGTTTTTTATTTCATGTTGTTGTGGTTTTAATGAATATATAATATACTATTGTGTTGGATTTGTCGAGTGTATGGTTTTAAGGCTACGTGGTGTGGTTATAAGTATTTTTGTTGTTGTTTTAAGAACTCGTGTTAAGGCTCTAAATATATTTGATATAATTTTTAGATTCAGTTGCATGTTACCGCTCGATTATAGTTTTAAGGGAGTTCGGTGTGGTTTTAATTCACGTTGTTGTGGTTTTAAGAAATATATAATGCTACTGTGTTGGATTTATTGTATGACTTTAATGGGACATGGTGTTGTTTATAAGTATTATTGTTGTGGTTTTAAGAACTCGTGTTAATGTTCCAATCATATTTGATATGTTCTTTAGCTTCAATTACATGTTAATTTTGTATTATAGTTTTAAGATATTTTGGTGTGGTTTGAATTTATGTTGTTTTAGTTTTAAGAAATATATAATTTTGATGTGTTGGATTTGTCCATTGTATGGCTTTAAGGGGACATGGTGTGGTTATAATTATCTCTGTTGTGATTTTAACGAGCGTTGTTATGGATTTAAGCAAGTGACGATGATGCCAATTGAGTTTGATGAAGAAAAGCCAAGAAGAAGAGGTTCTCCAACAAATTTATTTGAAGAAAAAAAGCACGGAATGTTTGAGCATTGTAATGACTAAAATGTTTTAAGGAACTTATTGTAAACTTGTTCATTGATACTTTAATGGCAATTCTCAAACTTTTAGACTTGTTTAATAGAGATCTTTTTTTTTATTTGTGAGCAATTTTAAATTTTCGCTTATAACTATAACAAACCATCGTAAAACCACAACGTATCTTCTTAAAACCATCACCTCATATATTAAAATCACACCAAATGACGTAAAAACCATAACAAAAAACTTTCAATGCTAAAATTTAAAACCACACCATAACCCTTTAAAACCATAGCGCGAATGTGCCCGACCGTCTTACTGGTCGGGCAGACCAAGTAAGCTAAAAAACCAGGCATTTTCATTAATTTAGGAAAGATTGGCCTCTCCCTAGACTTTAGCTTAATGCAACTATTACTATACTACTCCTATACAAATATACTATACTACGTTAGATCTCCACACCTAAACCGTTTTATGTCTCTGCCAGAGATCGAACCATGCACCTTTACTTCACGATCCCAACTTCGTTCCACTGCACCACCTTATAACTCCAGATATTATTCAATATTATACTAGATGGATCAGACTAGATGTAGATTTTTCAAATGGTTGGTCAATTTTTTTTTTGAATTGATTGATTTGTGTAAACTTTTTATAAAAGTCATTTTTTCTTTTTTGAATCCGTTGGAACACTATACGGGGTGTCCAAAGAACTTTGGCGAAAATGATCTGATCCCATAATTATCTTATTTCATTATTGATACAATTAACCTGTAAGAACCATCATAAGACCTAAATATATTCATCTCATCTCAGTCCCACTTTTAAATTGTTTACTATAACAACTTTAACCCTCGTCCTGAATCATTCTGGTGTGAAACACGCATATATGGCCATGCGTGAGTTGATAGAGTTAGACATTGGTGTCGGTAGCCAAATAATTTTGTTTGGCAAAATTAACATCTTATTCCGTGTTGAATTGGCACCAATATTTAGTTCTAAATGAAATTCACCAAAAATTGTATATAACACAACAACAATCTTACGCCGTCGATGATTGATACTCGTAATTCGTAAATGTATTTTTCTTGTTTGGCACCACCGGTTGGTATTAACATTTAATTAATATTAGTAGTACTATTAAGGATAATGTAAAAAATATAAATAGATTCTATTGTAAATATATTTTTAAATGGAATTGAGAGCTACTTTCTATAATAATTTGAACTCGAGAAAATAGAAATTGGTATTTTGAACTCGAGAAAATAGAAATTGGTATAGCCAGTCTATTGTAAATTTAATTATATATTAGTACTATATTATAGTATGATAAAAGGTCACAAGGATCCCTTTAGAAATTAAAATCATGGGATGATGAACCCAAAAGACCCTTAAAAACGATAAAATTACATCCCAATTTTAATTTCTTAAATTTAAAAAACTGTGTGTAGTCCGTTGCAAAACAAACACTAGAGAGTAAAGTAGAGCATATAATAACGTGGCATAAAACCGCACGAAACCTGAGAGAAAATACTGCAGACGTAGTAGTCGTCAATCAATCATTATTTTCAACCACTCTTCTTTCTCTCTCTAGTGACTAGAGTGTCTTTTTTCTTTTCCATTTCCTCTGCCCGCAAAACTCGTTATCGAGAGTGTCAAACAGTCGCCATCTTCCGAATCTAGAGAGAGAAAGTAGTAGTATACCTAAGAGCTCAATCATTTGGATCGGCGATGGCTTCCTCTTCAGATCGGGAGACTGCCGTCTACGTTGCTAAGCTCGCCGAGCAGGCCGAACGCTACGATGGTAAAACCCTCACCTACTCCTGTAAATTCATATCATACGCGCGCATATGTATTTCTAGCTGATTGTTTGCCGTGTAATCTCATTTCTGCTTTGATTACTCGTATATAGTTCATAATAATTTGGTAGAATTTGATTCATGTTAGCTAGGTGATGGTGTTTGTCTGTTTGATTACTGATTAGACTAAGTTGACCAGCTAGAGATACTGTATGTCCACTATTTTTTCTATGTTTTATAGCTTAGGGTTTTTCAATTTTTGTTTCTGTGTGTGTGTGTGTTTACTGGTGATGTTGTTGATTAGGAGTAATTGTTGAATCTGGCAATTTTTGGCAGAGATGGTGGAATCGATGAAAAATGTTGCGAAAATGAATGTGGAGCTGACAGTAGAAGAGAGGAATCTGCTATCAGTTGGGTACAAGAACGTGATTGGATCTCGGAGAGCTTCGTGGAGGATCTTGTCTTCCATTGAGCAGAAGGAAGAGTCGAGAGGAAATGATGTGAATGCCAAGAGGATCAAGGAGTACCGTCACAAGGTGGAGACGGAGCTGACAAACATTTGCAGTGACATTATGGCCGTCATTGATGAGCATCTCATTCCCTCGTGCCCTGCTGGCGAGTCCACCGTGTTTTACCACAAGATGTGAGGAACTTGCTGTTAATTTCTGGTTCTTAATTGTTGAGTTTGTGATTGATTGTTGTTGCAAAGATTTTCTTTCACTTTTGCAGGAAAGGGGATTATTATAGGTATCTTGCTGAGTTCAAGACTGGTAATGATAGGAAGGAGGTTGCTGATCAGTCACTGAAAGCATATGAGGTATGGTTTGGAGACTCATGATGGGCATGGTAGGATAAATTGGCCTATATATTTACAACCAATCTGCTTCAGTCTTGGAGCCTGCTCCTGTGCCATATTGTTAATATGGTTGGGAGGTGATGTATATTGACATATAAACTCGATTAAGCTTAAGTAGATCCTCCAAAGTCCAGACTAAGTTGCAATGTACACTGCCACTTTATTATCGACCCATTTCAATTTAATTCGGCCAAGGCCTGTTTATTCTCGTTTATAAACTGAATGAATCCAATAATGCATGTGATGACATGATGCCCTTATGTTTATGGTGTATGATCCTAGTCAGTTTCATGCACGTGCAATCGTTTTTTTCATTTGACGTTCTTTAAGGAGACAATCTGCACATTTGGAGGCTTATAGGAAGTTGATACTTGTTATCACATGCAATAGGATTCAAGAGAATATTTGTGGTTTTAATATGGCACATCTATAGTATACTCCCTCCCTCTTATGTAAACACTACATTCCATTTTAAGGAAAAAAAACTCTCCACCCTTGCTGATTTTTTTTAAAAATCCATTCTCTTTCATACGTTTTTCACCTACTCACAACTTTGTCAATGTAATACCTCCATAAATTATAATGTCATTATTCCTCAATGTTTGTGCCAAAACTAATTCTAATGTTGCTAAAAAACGGCAATGAGCTATTAGATGTATCCATCATGTATGCATAGAATGTGAGGAATAGTTCCTTAATTTTCTAATGGAGACGGGTTTGATGCTTGAGCACACTTTGTCTTGCGTTAAGTTGTTTGATATTAGCGGGTGATGAGTTTGGTGTATTACAAACATTTTCTCCCCATAGATAAGAAGACTGATTCACGTTTCCAGATTGTTTCCATTGTATAAGTACTATCACTCTTCAGTATGTCACCTGTCCTCAAAAGCTCAGTGTTTACATGTATGGGACTTTGATGATGAATTACCATATCATTCTGATTCCGATGATAATGATTCTCTTTTTTATAATTTCGGATGAGCTTAAGGTGGATATACATCCACTTTCTCCGAGAATTTTGGTTTAATACTCAGATTGGGTCGTGACCACTAGAAATAATTCATTGGATGATCAAGAATCCATGCTTCCATTCAATGTGATTATCCTTCTGCAAGTAATTAATTTTGTTTCTGGGTCTGACTGCAGACTGCTACCACAACTGCTGAAGCAGAATTACCTCCAACTCACCCCATTCGCCTGGGCTTGGCTTTGAACTTCTCAGTCTTCTACTATGAGATTATGAACTCACCTGAAAGGTTGGTGGTGTTAACATTTAGGCATAACTAGTCTGACTTAACTTTTGTTTTTACTTATATCGCCTGGCTTTTCAGGGCTTGTCACCTTGCAAAGCAAGCTTTTGATGAAGCAATCTCTGAACTGGACACCCTGAATGAGGAGTCATACAAGGATAGCACCTTGATTATGCAGCTTCTTAGGGACAATCTTACACTGTGGACCTCTGATATACCAGAAGATGCAGGTAATGCAAAACTATGAATGTAGACACATTCCAGGCTCTGGTCTAATTGTGTTGGTTATTATATATATATTAGATTCCTGCTTCTTAGTGTCGTTTGCTCTGCGTGCTATTTGTAACGCCTTTATGTTATTTCTATGTTTGGAATGGTTTAAGTTACGAAACTTTTTTCCTTATCGTGAAAAGCTATGAACGAGAAACTTAAGTTTCACGTATGTTCTCCGCTTATGTGAATAAAAGCAATAGTTTGGTATCCATGGGATCTTCGCTCCCCACCCCCGCGCGCGCACGTATCTTGAAGCTGTGAATCAGAAATTTCAGTTTCATATTAGTTACCAGCTGATGTGAATGAAAGTTTCGCTCGATATCTATGATGTGTATTGTAGTAACGGGTATATTTTATGGTACATGATCAAAATACAATTAACTTTTATATATCTACTACCTCTAAATGAGAAAGTTATGTGTACAAAAGTGTGTTATTTTCCTATAGAGTTTTAACCATAGTTAATATTCTTATAGAGCACTCCTTGGCCTTGCCTTTGCTTACTTCTAGAGTTCTTCAGCAGATTCCTCTGATCATCATTACGAGTTTCCATTTACATGAAATACCATAGCCTTTATACATTTTTCTCTCTAGTATTTGTTTTTATCTTGTTTCGGAGAGTAAGTTGAGATAATATCGTGCTAAATCACTCCCTTGGTTGCAGATGAAGCTCAGAAGTTGGACAAAGCTGGAGGTGATGGTATGGAGGTGAGTACTTTCTTGATATCCTCTAGTTGTGTACGTCAGATTGTATCTTATGTGTTGTTTTATAGCTCAATATACTCACTTCATATATCTTTATATTGCAGTAAAGCTGTGGGTTAATTAAGGGTTGGAGCGTCCATGTATGAGGGGGCGTTGATTTGCCGTTGTAGTAGATACTTCTTTTATGAGTGTGTCTTGTTGTTTGTTCACTCTTCAAACTTGATGTTCTCTTGAGATTTTATGTTGTATCCCCTTGAATTGACCTCCCTCTCTAGTGTCTGGATTGGAGTTGGCCTATGGGTGGCTTATTTTAGTGACTGCCTTAGCCTTAGAAGAAAATTTCTGTCTTTTTCATATTCATCTGTTGGTGAATTCTGTTAAGTTGCAAATGGTGTCTGTTTGTTTTGTTCATCTCTTTCTTTCAGTTTCCTCAGTTTGGTGACTTAACCCTCTGTTCTAATATTATCGACCATGAATTGGGTAGTCATAGTTGTTGGTTAGCCATTCCAACACTGTTTTTGTTGGTAAAAGAGCTCAATCCTATTGGTGCATATTCTGCTATAAACATCTCTCAATTCAGTAGAGCGAGTTGCCCGCACCATTTAGGCCTTGCACGTGCATTCCATATGTTAGGAAATAGATACTACCTCTGTTTCTTTGAGTTCTTTACATTTGATTTTGAAATTATTTTTATGATGTTTGTAAAATGTTGTGTTGTTTGGGTTTATAGTTGGACACACCATAAAACTGTGAGATGAAAAGTTTGAAAAAGAAACTATAATTTTTTTAATCTAATAGAAACAGAGGGAGTAGATGGAACACCGGTCCCATATGCTGGAATTTGTTATGTGTTCTTTCCGCCTCTGATTGGAGAATGGAGTTTTTACTAACTTTTGTTTGTTTGAAAAGTATAAATGATTACATCAATTTGGACCTATGATTGAGGACAAAGGATTCGGATGACTCGAGGCATATCCCGTAGTGTTATTCTATGCTAGTACAAGTCTACAAGATATTTCCCAAACGTAGTGAAAAACAAGCATTTAACATGTCAAGTAGGAGTAGTATTATGATAATTTTGCACGGATTCGATGTGAATTTTCCACTATCATCCAATTGACTCGTTCAAAAGAACTATACATAGTATGAGCTTCTCAAACAAAGAGAGCCTGTAAAAGAATTATTGAAATCACCATCAATGAGGAACTTGTATTCTCTCTAGGTTTAAACTTTAAACTGAGACATACGTTGTGGGATTTACCTTACATGATATAGTGTGTAAAGTTTATCACACCCTGCCTGTGACCTTAGAGTTAGAGGTTTACTTGAGGCGCATCCAAGAGTAATTTTTTTGGTGATAGAATTTTAACTATATTAAAAGTTTAAATGGATATGAAGTTTAACTAATGACAAACTCAGGTAGAAGATCAAGATACGACAAATATAATACTGTATATATATTTGGGCCTGGTAAATTAAATAAAAAAGAATATCTGATGCTGCAAATCCTTATTCCTGACGCACATTGCAATAATCTTTGTTATGCTCACGCTATCTAATTTAATATCTACCCACCCACATGCTCACGAGAATCGATTCACTGCTTAGAATTCATTCATAAACACCAATCGTTATAATAACAACAGATTCTAGTAGTTTATTTTCTTGTCTCTTGGATTTCAAAACAAGGTGCAGTACTAGACAAAAAAACACAACCAAGTAACCAACCATGGAAAACAACTCCCATTATTCTAAAAACATAACCGCTGTCATATTTGATTTGGACGGGACCCTTTTGAACACAGGTACGTATACACCATCTATTTAGTTATTTATCTATCTATGCTGATTATATGTATGTATGTTTGTAAGAAGTTGAGTTCTCGTTTTTCATGTAATGGTGTCAGACTGGCCTAATCTAAGTGCAGTACTTATATTGTCTTCGACTAAATTGTGGGTTGTTTGTTTGTCATGTGCATTGGGTAACAACTTCAGAGCAACTGACGAAGAACGTATTGAAGGATTTCTTGGCCAAGTATGGGAAAGTGCAGGATACTGAGAAGGAGAAGAAGAGGATGGGCCTTACTTTCAAAGAATCCAGTGAGGCCGTTATCGCCGAATACCAACTTCCCTTGACACCTGACCAATTCTATGCTGAGATTTCCCCCATGTATCAGGGAAAGTAAGTGTCTTGTCTTTCTATTGAAAAAAAGAAAAAAGAACTTGTCTTTTTAGTAGTTACAATCATCTTTTGCATGTGGTGCTTGCTTATTTGTTAATGGGACTATGTCATATAGTATTACTATTCAGTTTAATTGTGCTATGTTAGTTTTCTTTAATTTGCTTTGATCTGATATTACTATGATGTTATATATCAGTATATGACATAGTAGGTAGTAGCCTTATGTCAAGGCTTTCGATCCTTCGACACCCCCCCCCCCCCCCCCCCAAAAAAAAAAAAAAAGAAAAATCTCACTGTTCATGTTGGTCCCCACAGGGCACAGTGAGGGGGAGGCACAATAGGTCTCCCCTCCATGGTCGAAAAAAGGCCTTATGTCCTGCACCTATATATGATAGGAATTGGAGTATATATGGCCTTGAATCCATGAAAGTGAAGATTTATTCCATTTCAAGTTGTTTATTCATGGCTAGATATGATTAAGTTGATTTTCTCTTTACACCTGGAGCTTATGAGTTGTAACAAGATAAACCTTAAATACACCTGATACATATATCTGTGCACTTTCCTGTTCTCGCATAAAGAACATGATCCAGTATGTGCTGTAGTCAATGGTGCACCATGAGCTATTTATGGGATGTGCATCAGTGTGACTGTGTGAGTGCACTAGTTGTTAAGATTATCCAGTGTTGACTATCTTGTGATCCTTTGTTGGCTATCCTACAACATTTATAAGTGTAGTTTATCTCTCTGTTAGATAATTTTATTCTTGTCTCCTCAATGACTTGGAAGTTTTAAGAACAATATATACTTTTACTATCCTGAATGTGTCTGACTAAATCAAGATCAAGAGAGAAACTCTTAGCATTTTTTTCTATCACAATGAATCTTTTTGCAGCAAGTCCCAATAATATATTTTGTTTCCATGCAGGTGGCTAGAAGCAAAAGCACTTCCTGGTGCTAATCGTCTTATGGAACATCTTCATAAGCATGGTGTACCATTTTCACTTGCCTCAAATTCTCTGACAAAGAATGTAGAGGGAAAAATCTCAAACCAAGATGGTAAGACATTTTCGTACTTACAAGACATCGGTCAAAAGTCATAAGTAGTGTTGTTTAAAGTAGTTGATCTTTGTTCATTGAAAGTTAATGCGTTTGATCCCTGGCAGAGACATAAGGTGGTTGGTTTAGGTGTAAAGTGTGTTTGGTATAGGAGTAGTGTAATCTTTGCCATTTACAAAAAATGCGTTCATCATAACAGTCATGCATAGAAGATCAAGAGTTACTATAGAGTATAGACTTTGAATTTGTGTAACACATTCATGAAGAGACAATAATGTGTTTTCCTCTGAGTTTGCATTAGTCACATGTAGCAGATACCAGTAGAGACCAAAAGAAAAAAAAGAAAGAGTTCCACTGCAAGATTTCTATAATGACATCTCCAGAGGACGTTGTATTATTTTGTTAGTGTTCAGAAAGACATAGTCAGCTTCTTATGGTTATTATTTTGCCTCTAGGTTGGGCAGAGCGGTTTGAAACGATTCTTGGGAGTGACCAAGTTCAATCAGGAAAACCCGCCCCAGATATGTAAGAAACAAATCTCATCTCTCAATGCCTCTCAGAACTTTTATTTTGTCCTCAGGGAAATATGGTAATCTACACTTGAAAATGTTGTATATTGTTAGTTTGTTACTTCAGTTTTTTCAGTCTCTCTTCAGAACCTCAATTGCAGACCAAGGAATAAAAGTTAACATTTACAAGTTAAAAACGAACATAGTTTCTAATTATTACTCCTATTAATATAGACTGAGATCCGATATTACCTTGCTCCTCTGTCTTATGATACTCTTTCTTTATTCCTCGTATAATTTATCCGCAATCTTGTTCCTGTCAGATTTCTGGAAGCTGCAAAAAGAATGAGAGTTGATCCATCGCATTGCCTTGTGATAGAAGACTCTGCGTAAGTTTAAAGTTACTTTCTTATAAGTACCTCAGGAACACTGTACAGATGAAACTATGTTGATACTTGAGACTCGACATGTTAACATATTTTCGACATTAATATCTATTTTCCATATTGAAGTCCAAACACATTACATAACATTATATTACTGACCTCAATGTATATATACGAATTTCAGCGAGTGTTATGGTTGTGAATTTGCGTCTCACACTCTATCTGCAGTACTCTATCATGTCATGTCCTTTCTTGTTTGATTGAAAATGACTTCTCTCTGGAGAAATACCTCTCTGATGATCTATACTATGACCTGCTTTCCATTCATTTGATTTTGACTTCACCCAGCCTATTATTATGAGTTTATGACCAACTACTATAGAACCACCTTCCTTTGCACGGCTTCAATGTTTATAGTGTCTATCCAAGCTTTTATTATAATCTGAAGGAGATTCTTTTCAGAATATCTTTCATGGCTGCATTTAATTTTGGTTAATTGATCAGATTTTCTTTCCCAGAAGCATATCATAGAAGATTATAAGCATGCTATGAGTTAGTGCCTCATTTCATGTGATACGTCTCACTCTCCTATATCAGCTTCTCCGTTTTTTGATCTTTTTTCTTAGATATATGATTTCTACCCCTCTCATTTGATTGATGATTTCATGTAAAATCATGTAAGCTTTAGAATTTAGAAATTATCTTCCACATTTGAAAGAGCCAACTTTTAGTTCGTTAATGGAAAACATACAATTGTAATGTGATTTAAATTTTTTCTTTTTCTCTAACAGAGTTGGGGTGAAAGCTGGAAAATCTGCCGGAATGAAAGTAGTAGCAGTTCCATCACTTCCGTTAGAAATCGAATCATATTCCATTGCTGATTCCATACTTCACTCGATTCTGGAGTTCAGGCCGGAATTATGGGGTCTTCCACCATTCGAAGACTGTATGCTTTATATGCTGACCACATTATCTCTGTTCCTAATAATCTTCATTCCGTGCTTCTATAAAAGCATACTAACTGAATCCAATGATTGCAGGGGTGGAAAATGCATTACCTATTGATCCTATCCATCTATCAGGTATCTTTAGCAAAGGACTTCTCCAGAAATATACAGGTTAGAATTATATCTGTCTTCCGGTTAAATTGCACATCACTGAATTAATATTGGAAGTGGAATCTTGACATTTGTTGAAAACGATGTGCATTCAGAAAACGGAACATCTTTTCTTCCTGATCAAATCTGGGGAATCTACATCGGTTGGGCCAAATTTGATGGACAGAAGCCCGTGAAGGCTGTGATCAGCATTGGTTGGAGCATTACCTGTTGTGGTTCAAAGAGAAAAATTGTAAGTATATGCTTAACATAGCAATTGGTAAACTTTACTTGCAGAATGTTTTACTTATTACTTGCAAGTTGCAAGCTGTTGTTCTATATGATAAAAACTTGTTTAAGAGATTTAACAGTTATACTTTAGACGACACCCCTTAAATATTAGGGAGAAGCATACCACATCCACCCAAGTGTTAGGCGAATTTCCCTAGTTTGCACCTGTCTAACACAAGTTCTTCTCGTTCTATATATCTTTGTCATATTTTCCTTAGTTACCTACTTTAAGCAAGTATTTATTATTCACATTTGTGGAACAGACAGACACCTTTTCCATAACTGTGCAAAGAGGGCTTTTTATCAGTTCATGGTCTTTGCGTAATTATTGATCAACTGGTTCAGAAGAATCCACTTTATCTTCTTTAAAATGCTTATTGTCGAATCATTTGAAGATATACCTTTCTCTTAGTGCTACTTATTTCGTTGAGCTAGTTCTTTTTTCTTTTTTTTTTCCTCTCTCGTTTCTTCTTTTTTTTTTTTTGTTAATTTTAATCACAGTTCTCTCAACTGGTCTTTGCGGAATTATTGATGAACTGGTTCAGAAGAATCCACTTTATCTTCTTTAAAATGCTTATTGTCGAATCATTTGAAGATATACCTTTCTCTTAGTGCTACTTATTTCGTTGAGCTAGTTCTTTTTTTTTCCTCTCTCTTTTCTTCTTCTTCTTTTTTTTTTATGTTAATTTTAATCACAGTTCTCTCACCGACTATTTTGTGTTCCCAGCAAATATGTACAGTTGACGGGAGTGAAGAGAACAAACATGATGCTGAAATGCAGCTGTTGGTTGTAGGCTACCTTCGAAGATCATATAACGCGGTAAGCACAAAAAGAAAAGAAAAAAAAAAAAAAAGCCTGTAGGTCAAATGGTATACCGAGTCCTAGTGTCATGGTTTCAGTGTCCTCCTTTCCTTGTTGAAACATTAAATTATACAATCGAAAATGTAAGCTGACATTGGCATACTCCGTGCATAGAGTTTACTAAGACTTGTTTCAGTCTGATTTAAGCAATTGTCATGTAGTCAGATTGCCAGAATTGATTCCCACTATCTGATAGTAGTTGTTTAAGAACAAATCTGTTCAGATATCCACAATGAAGTTATGAAGTAGTCACATAGGCACACTTATGTGTTTATTAATATGCTGATGACTGCTAAATGTCAAATGTATTGCTGAAAATATACAAACTGTTATTGATTTTTCTGGCGTGAAGTATGCCTAGCTTAGCGGCATTTTTAGCTATGTCTCATAACTGTTTCATATTGAACGCAGGGCACTAGATTGGTCAACCTTGACATACTTGATGAAGACAAATCCAGTGCTGATGCTGCATTGAATTCGACAGCATTTTCCCACACACTGTGCAAGTCATTTTCACCATGAAACGCAGTTGAAGAATGAAATCATGGCTTGAGGCTTAGAAAACCATGAGATGTTCTGCCTCCTATTTTTCCCTATCTGTTGTAAACAGGTAGAGTAATAAACTTTAAGCAGTAAACATGTACCAGAACTTGTTTAATGTTGTTGCATACAGAATTTGTCTACAACATGTAAAAATGACACTCCAAAATGAAGAACTATCTTCGGTTGCCTTCAAGTTTCAGAGCCTTGGCCATTTTGTTCCATGTGATTAGCTATATTTTTAACTGTATGTCTTCATTTGCTTAAACCGATGAGCAGGTGTATAGGCTGATAAATAGTTTATGTCTTAAACAAACTTTTAAACAGCGTTTTGTGATCATTTAGTCTTCAAGAGGAGGAACACGTTCGTTAATGTTATTACCCAAACTGGCGATTCGTAAATATATAACCAGTCTTCTGTAAGGAAAGCATATAAGGAATTCTATTCCACCACAAATATTGATACAAGATAAGTACAAATCTATCTGTTACAAGATATCTACACTAATCTAATATCTAACGTAAGTAGATGACTAGAGAGTTTAGGTGATATCTTTAGAGATATGGTCAATATCTTCCAGTATTATAATAACAAGAGTCGAAATACAAGCAACACACAAAAATAAGACTAGATATTAATAATGGTAAAACAAATGAATTGATGGACAGTCTTCTCTCACCGGAGTAACTGATTGGAATAGAAGCCTGAGATGAAATTGAGATTAGAATTTGGTAATTTAGGAATATAGTGTATAAAGCTTAGAATGGGTAAGACCTCACTACTCATCCATAATGCCTTCTCCATGCCAAATTGTGCGTAGGAAGAAATCAGATGATCAGCTCGGTAATTGAGACTAAATGTAGTTGTTGAGGTGACTTAATTTTCAAGTATGCTTTTTTTTTTTTTTGAATCAGCAAACATTTATTAAAGATAAAAAAATCATAAAGTACAAGTACACAAAGACTCAAGTGCATAAGGAATGCACAAAAAAGAAAAATCCAAACCGAGAACTCAACCCATATCCAGAGAAGTGTAAAAGCATGTTCGAACCACACCTTGTTATGGCCATACCAAACCTTAACCACCCCCTCGTCTAGTATATCAAACTCACTAGCGAGTTGGGGGGTGACGAATTGACCCAACAATTCTAATCAAGGCTAACGGAATAGAATAAATTTCGTTGCTTTAAGAAGTAAAAATAAACATGAGAGGTGGAATCAAAGAAAAAAAGCCGTCTATCGGTTAACTAAGAGTTTTTTAGAACACGTATCTACTCTTCTTTGGTCAAAATAGTTAAACATACACGTTCATCTTAAAGGTTGTATCAGTAATATAGAATACCAAACAACTAAAGTCCATGTCATAACTCAAGCCAAAATCGGACTAAATCAAGAACATGGAAAGTCATATTATGTATATTACGTTTACTAGTTCTAGCTAGAAATTTATACTTTATGAGCTATACTAAAGTTAGTATGTTGCTCGTTTTATGTCATAGATTCATAGATGTATATCTCTCTTTGTACGTACGTGTCACTCACCCAACCAATTACAAGTTTTCATTACTTATTTCCTTGTAACCTCCAATAAATTCTCAACTATTAGAGTTTTAAACTGCTATGTTATTATTATTGAGTCAGAGTTAGTTTTAAACTACTATGCTACTATAATTGAGTCGAGTGGAACCTTTCTAGCTCACGGTCTCACAGACACCGTGAAATATAACTTAGTTACGGGGTATTTTTCTGAAATAATGCAAGCTATGGAACTAGAAAGCAATATAATTATGCAAAAACGCAATAAAAAAAGGAACTATTAAACCCTCAGCGATCGCATATCATATCATATCAATATCATTTGTTCTGTTCACCCAAATCTTTTCTACTTTTTCTCCATTGTCCCTTCTTCTCTTCAACAATCATCCATGGCGAATAGCAATTTACCCAGACGGATAATCAAGGTTTCCTTCAACCTCTCAGGTTCACTCTCTTCGATCCGACAATTATTAACGCTTGAAATACCTAACTTGTTTTCCTTTGCTTCTTACACTTTACAGGAAACTCAACGGCTCCTCAGTGAACCAGGTGATTTTCTCTTCCTTTTCAATTCTCTATTTATGCGTATCTTCGATTTTAGTCTCTATCTGTAGCTGCTTGTTCTGTTTCTTCGAGACACTTATTTGGATCGAGTAATTGTATCATCTTAATAGATCGTTGAACGCTTTTATAGGTTATTCATGTGTTAGTTCACTCTAGTTTGTTAATTTGTTTCGCAATTCTGAAAAACTGTATTCGTAATTGGATGTTGATTTAACATTGCTAATCAGATACTTTAGGATAGGCTGCTATCATGTTTTATTATTTAATTTAATATCGGAGCATTGCTACATTTTGTTTAATTCCATTTGGTAATTGGTATCATGACAGCTCCTGGAATCAGTGCCTCACCCTCGGAAGAGAATATGCGCTATTTTAATGTGATGATACTTGGCCCAAGCCAGTCTCCTTATGAAGGCAAGTTACATCTTATAACATGGCCACATGCTTATTTGTTAACCATATATTTTTGTGCTTTGAGGTGTGAGAGTTGGAATAGGAATTGTTGTATTGATGTAGTTAATAGTAGAGAGAGCCTCTCTTTGAAAATTTGGTATCGTTCATGCATCGAATGCTTAGGACTAAACTTGTAAGGTTGTCGGGAACATATCATATTACTTTTGATCTTGCCATGATGTGTGATGTTGAGTTTCCGTGGAGGTTAGCATGTCAGCTAGAACTTGTCTTGTAAACAGTGATGAACTTCTTGCCATGTGTTTCTGTGAATTGTAACATTCTATTTTGATCAATCAGTGAATTTCTATCGAGAACTAATTGTGATACTAGTGATATTGGATGGTGTTAAAAACATAGAAGTTGCGACTGAAGATTGAATTTAGGGATGATTCCATGGAGAATTAGTGGTTTTCCAGACTCTTGATTAGTAATTTTGTATGCGGATGATTTCACTATAATCTTGGGAAGCTTTTTGGGCAGGGGGTGGGGGTGGGGGTACGGGTAGGGTTGAAAAAAGAACAAGTTACGAACTTGAGTAATCACGCATTTATTCAACACATCACACTAGTGACCAGTCACTCTAACGACATAGTGCAGGATCGATGCATTATGGACTATATTTTTCTCAAGTAAAGATTCACATGCATGCATGCCCCTTGAGCACTGTGATCTATGTTCTGGGTCATTAACTGGTCCGAACCCCAGAATCCTTAATAATAAGTTTTCCGTGTATATTCATAAATTGAGCATCTAGCTTTAACATGTCATATTTTCATCTATGACTAATGACTATTTTTTTGACCGGTTCTATTCCCTACATTGTACACTTCAAAATCATAGGTTGCTTGACGTCACCAAAATTAATTGATTATTACTATTCTGTGGTTTTTACCACGTTAAATTTGTTCTTAATTATCATATGAAGAATTCTGAATATTCATATTATGCATCAATAAATAAATCAACTTACAGAGATTCATATAATGCAATAATTGCCCGGCATTTTGTGACATACTGGAAAACTGCAGGTTGTTTTATAGCCTAGTCAATGTATTGTGGCATTAAAGCACTGAATAAAAACTCGTTGTATCTTGATGGAAACTACATACATTTAACCTGTAGGAAAATTAGTTTATCCCATGTCAGAAGTGGGTTTGAAAGTGATTATGTCCTAGTTTTATTAGGCCTGAAGATATAACAAGACATGATTTTACTGTGTTTTGTGATTTCTGATGTATGAGCTTTGAATCGAACAATATAAATGTCAGTTGAAAAAATATACTTCCATAACTTGAAGAAGAAATAAACTGTAAATCCGACTCATGTATCGTCCACATTATCTGGTGAAACTGTCAAAAACTGATTTTTGGTGGTTTTCAGCATTACTGTTGAAACCTAACTAGGCATACAATATATTGTAGTATAATCTAATCATGAAGCGTGTTCTTATCTTCCTTTCATTGCTATCCCTGTGTTATTTCTGAACTTGATATCGAAACTTATGCTTTTCTGTTTCCTATATAAAAGGAGGTGTATTCAAACTGGAACTTTTCCTACCAGAAGAATATCCAATGGCACCTCCCAAGGTAATCTCATTGAAGAATCAGTTTGTCCGCTTATGTGATCATTCTTCTTTATTAAGTTATGCTAATTAATCACTTTCTTAACAAAACAATCCACTTTCTGAATTTCCTAATGGAGTATTCATGTGTAATGTCACTTTGAGTAATGAGTGTAATACCATTTTCCTGAGCTGATTAATCCTTTCAAGAGTTTTACTTCCTGTGCTCGACTTATTTATTTTGATTGTTTTGGGTTGTAGTTCATGAAATTTAAAGTACCCACATGGAGCAAATGAAACAAATGCATATTCTAGTTATTTTCGCTTTGTATCTATCACTAGAGTGGAGGCCAATTGCGATCTATCACCTTAATACTTATTAGGCAATATGAATCATTATTTACTGACATTTTTCATTAATGTTGGGGAATTTGCATATCCGTGGATTTATTCTTTATTAGATGTATTATGTATAGCACTGTCTTATCCTTTTATTCACGCTTAATGAATTACTCTACATGCTTTGTCCAGGTCCGCTTCCTCACTAAAATATACCATCCAAACATTGACAAGGCAAGTATCAATGGTCCAGACTTCAGTACCATCTCAGTTTAGATCGTCATTTTTAGTTTGTTCTTTGGGACAGACTGTTATGCATGTTCTCATTGTTTCTCTAACCTGTCTTCTTCATGCAGCTTGGTAGGATATGCCTTGATATATTGAAAGATAAGTGGAGTCCAGCCCTCCAGATAAGAACTGTATTACTGAGGTGATGCTTGTATTTTCTCTCACCTATTTTTGCCTTTTCTCCTAGTTCTCATGATTTCCAGATTAGTAAAAATTTCTCATTCATTCTTAGAATTTATATGCGCACATACCATTGTGGTACTCTTTATAAACATATGTTGGTTCGTCCTAAAGTTAGGCTCCATACTTGGATTATATTAATCGTATATTATTTTGTTTGATTCAGCATTCAAGCTCTTCTTAGTGCACCAAACCCTGATGATCCTCTTTCTGAGAATATTGCTAAGCACTGGAAATCAAATGAAACTGAAGCTGTCGAAACAGGTAAATTGAGGCAAAAATGGTACTTGTGCACTTATGTGCCCGCCCTACATCATAATGAAATGATTCTGTTTCTAATTTGTTTCGTCTCCGTCTTCTTCCATTAAGTCACATTGTTCATCACCTCATTCACCTGCAGCCAAGGAATGGACCCGCTCATATGCAACCGGCGCTTGATACAAAAACTGTCACCTTTGTCATGTAAACCTCTCAACCTTTACAATGATCTTTCTTTATAAGGTGAAAGGAAGTGTTGGCTGTATACAATAAGCAATCTGTAGGATTGTTCATCTTGTCTATGAGATCTTTAGCGGTGCATTCTCATAGAGTGCTCGCATAGTCGCATCTGTACAATATTCCATGTAAGTTTTAGCATGCTTATTCAGTACTACTATCTGCAAGTTCTGCTTCTGGTGTTACATATTTCTCAAGTTTAATGTGAATGTATCAAGATGTATATGTACTCGATCGGTATGGATTGCCCTATTAAAACTTAGGCTAATTGGAAGAAAATATACATGGGAATAAGGCGTACTAATCTGCTCAATTGGGGAAAATTAGAGTGTATTAATAGCACAAACATCTGTCCTATAGATTTCTCCTAAATCTTTTTTACAAATTTCGTGTCCTCATTAAGAACCCAAGATTTCTGTGTCGAATGCTCCTCAGTATTTTATTTGGCACTCTATGTTGAAGCTTTTGAATGCGCTTTGTTCTTAAAGATTAGAAACCTGAACAGCTGCTACAACCATCTCATTTCAGAAAATCCCCTTGTACACTAAGGGTCAAGAAAAATGAACAAATCAATTATCTGCAAGTCCTTTAACTTCAATGAAAAAATGATCAAACTTGGACTAACAAATCTCGGCAGGTTACGTTTTTAAGTCTTCATGGAAACGGATTCATTTTCGGATTAAATAGAAGATGTTGTCTTCAGTTTTTGGTTCGCTAATTAAGAACATAGAGCAGTCTACTAATCACACACATGCAAAAATTGAGACTTCAGTAGAAACTTTAACTAGTGACTAAACTCATTAAGAATGGAGTAAATTTAAGATCATCTACTCTATTTGGTTGTCGAGTTTAACAACGAATCTTCTTGAGCCTAACCAGAACATCTTGGATATTAGGCCTCTTCTTTGGGGCATCTTCGGTACATTGTAAGGCTAGTTCCACGATTGTCTTAACGCACTCCTCAATATTGGAACCTTCTTTCGAATTCAGCAGTTTATGATCAACAATTTGCATTGTATTAATTGGATATGATTCATGCACCCATTTGTTCATGGGCAACTCTTCCGAAAACAGCTCATCAATAGGCTTCTTTCCGGTAAATGTTTCCATCAACATAATGCCGTAGCTGTAAATGTCTGCTGTTGTTGACACTATTCCTGATGACCCATACTCTGCAAAGTCATGAGTGTGAATGATAGACTGAGACTAATTCAGTTAATAAAAAATGTAAGCTGTGACACATATATGACTTCACTGGTAAATACAAATATGCATTGATCAAGATTACTTTAGGTAAAAGATGATTTACCTGGTGCCATGTATCCAATTGTGCCCAATGTTTTGGTCTGCTCTATCCTTTGATTTTCCATCAGGAGCTTCGCAATTCCAAAGTCCCCTACACGAGCTACCATCTCTTCATCCAAAAGAATGTTGCTCGGCTTCAAATCACAATGAACAATGGGATTGGAATATCCATGATGAAGGTACTCCATTGCAGAACCCACATCTATCATAATTTGCAATCTCTGATGGAAGTTCAACCCAAAATCAGGGGAATGGAGCCACTTATCAAGGTTCCCATTTGGCATATATTCCATCACCAATGCTCTAAATTCAATGTTTGAGCAACTAGTAATGATCTTGACAAGATTTCGGTGTCGAATGCTCCTCAGTATTTGGCACTCCATGTCAAAGCTCTTGAATGCACCTTGCACTTCTAAATTGAATACCTTCACAGCAGCGACCATATTATCATAAAACATTGCCTGGTATACGGAGCCAATACCTCCTTTTCCAATCAAATTCCCAATATCCAGGTTGTTCGTTGCTCGAAGAATTTCATAGTATGAAATCCTCTCATGTGTGATTCCTAGAGGTAAATTTGTCCTAGGGGTAGCTCTTTTTTTCTATGACAACATCTGAGCAACAAGAGGATAAAAACTGTAGCTACTATCAAAGAAGCGACTGAGGGGAGAACATACTTCAAAATTGTGTGAAGTCTATCATTTCTCGTTGAAGAGTTGGACGTGTTACATGGCTCAACACCGAATCGAGATGGTCCACACAAACCTCTATTATCCCTGAAAAGCCCTGAACTGAAGTTCCAAAAATGACCTCCATTGGGGATTTCTCCACTAAGTTGATTGAATGAGACATTGAAGTAATCAAGATATGTGAGATTCTCCAAGGACATTGGAATTGGACCAGAAAGACTGTTTTGGGATAAGTCCAAATACTCCAAGGCATACAGATTGGCGAAAGATGCAGGTATAGAGCCATTCAACCTGTTATTTTGCAACTCTAGTGTAGTTAGACTCTGAAGATTACTGATAGCACCTGGAATGTTGCCATAGAAATGATTCCCGTTCAGGTACAATCTCTGCAAGCTTCCAAGGATACCTAGCTCATTTGGCAAATAACCATCTAATTGATTTCCCGACAAGGATAAAACTTGAATCCGGAAATCGGACCACATAGTTGAAGGAATAGTGGAATTGAATGAATTGTTGTCTAGATATAGTTCTCGCAGTGAAGTAAGATTGCCTATACACCTTGGCAGTTGTCCAGAGAGACTGTTGCCCCCTAGATTTGCTCCAAAAAGGTTTTCTAGGCTACAAATACTTGCAGGTAGTGAGCCATGCAAACTGTTACGGTAAAACGAAAAGGCCTGCAAGTTTCTTAAATTCTCCAGGGTGGTGGGAATCTCCCCAGTCAGGTTATTTATTCCTAAGTTTAACAAAATCAAACTACTTAGATTACCAATTTCACTAGGAATTCTGCCATTGAGCCTGCAACTTGTTGCTAGAAACTGTTCCAGAGAGGTAGAGAGGTTGCCCACGGATATGGGTAAAGCACCGGTAATGGGGTTGCCTGATATTTGCAAATTGGTAAGATTTCTGCAATTCGTTAAAGAAGTTAGAAAGTCTTGCTCAGGTACGGAGAGATCATTTGTAAAATGATTTCTCCAAATTCTGAGGGATAGTAGTTGGCGCAAGTTTCCAAGATTTACTGGGACTAGCCCAGTGAAGAAGTTATTTCCCACATCGAAAATCGTTAGTTGTGAAAGATTGGCAATGGAAATTGGGATTTCTCCTGAAAACTTGTTTTGTCCAAGGTATAAAATCTCAAGGTTCGGTACCAACATGTCTATGGAAGGTGGAATGGTGCCAGAGAGTTCATTAGCTGGGAGGGAAAGTGTTTGCATTCGAGTGAGGTTGAAAATCGAATGTGGTAGTTCACCGTCCAGTCTGTTTTCTCCAAGACTCAGAAATGTTAAACTCGACAAACGTCCCAATTCTGAAGGAACGGTGCCTTCAAAACCATTTTCACTCAAGTCTAGTGCTTCCAGATTTGACAGGCTACCGATTGAGGGTGGAATTGAACCTATAAAGTATAACCAATACAATTTGCATAATGCAAGCATGAAATAAATTTGCAGTGCATGTGATGATGAACCAATAAAGACCATATGTTACCTGTCAACAAATTTCCGCCTAGAGCAAGTATCTGCAACTGCCGCAAGTTCCCAAATTCCACTGGCAAACTACCAGAAAAATTATTGCGAGACAAATACATCATCCTCAGGTCTAAACAATTCGACCAACCTCTTGGAATCTGTCCAGAAAATTGATTTACGGAAAATCGTAGCTCCTGTAACCTGGACAAAGGAGGACATATCTCTGGCGGAAGATAGCCAGTGAGATGTTGATTCCTAGTGAAAACAATCACTCTGAGAGGGGTAATGTTGAATATTCCCCAGGGAACATTTCCTCTCAAGTTGTTTTCAGCCAGATCTATTATTTCCAGGTTTCGTAACAATCCTAGAGATGGAGGAACGCTCCCACTCAGCTGATTATCGCTCATTCTTAGTTCACGAAGGCGGAACAACTTCCGATTGTGTCTGGGATCATGTCAGTGAAGCTGTTGTTTCGTATGTCTAAGTAGGTGAGGAACGAAAGGTTACCGATTTGAGGTGAAACTGTGCCGGTTAATTCGAAATCGAAAAGGTTGAGGGCGGTGACTCTGTGGTGCCTGGGGCTGCAAGTGATGCCAATCCAGGTGCAGAATGAGGTGCCCTGTGACCAGTTGGTGGTTATAATATTGTTCGGATCAGAAGTTATGAACGATTTGATGGACAAGAGAGCTAATTCGTCAGTGGTGGCGCTGTGTGATTGAGCTGTGGAAATTGTTATTAGGGAAGATAAATGCAAACAAATGATAATGAGCAGCAGCTGCATTGCTTTAGTAGAATGCTTCTGTGCCATTGAAAGGTAGGTAAGGTAAGTCTCATGTAGCTAGGAATGATTTTCAGAGAGTAACATTAGCTTTGGTTTTATAGGCTTTTCCTCGAGGGCTATATCTATTTATTCCTCCTTTTTTTTTTTTAGGGTGGGGAAATGAATGGTGAGGCCTTTGGTATTTGGGTTGCTGCGGGGCTGATTTTCGGTGTCATTTCAATCATTCATATTCAACGGCCTTAATGTATGTATGTGAGTTGTGACTGGTGCTTGGTGGCATCATCTAATCCACATGAACCAAACCAAACTGCGTCAATGCCCAATTCCCCCACGGCGCTGGGAAAGTTGAAATTTTTTACAATTGCAAATGCACTAAAACACATCACAATAATTTAGATATTTTAGACAAGTAATATATAATTAAATATGTTTCACGAAATAACTTTAATTTAAATGCACCCGTATTAAAAAGAATTATATGGTAATTAAGTGAAAGGGCGGAGGTACATAACTAAACTGCAGCATGTTCTTTTCCCATTTTGAGTGTAAAACTAGTTGTTCTGTTTAGGAGTAAAAAAAAAAAACTCATCTAACAAGAAAAGAAGACTCACCCACTAGCTAAAATCAAGTCAATTATATCTACAAGTCCTTTAACCTTCAATAAAAAATGACCAAACTTGGACTAGCAAGTCGTCTTTATTTGTCAAAAGTATAAAATTGATCAAACCCCCTGAACTTTACTACAATTGAGACATTATCCCCTAACCTATTAAGTTTGAGACTTAACCCCCTCATCTATTTAAAGTGTTACGACATACCCCCTATATAATATTTTCCCTTTAATTTAATATTTTCATTCAATTTAATATTTTTACTACAATTTAATATGTCAGTTGACTCCAATTAATCCTAATTCATACCGAAAAATAATTTTAAAAATTATATTATAAAAATATAAGATTTTACTTCTATAATATAAGTTCAAATCTTATTTTTCCAATACAATTTATATTATAAAAGTGAAAAAAATAATATTTTCATTAATTGTACCGGAAAAATAATATTTGAACTTATATTATATTATATTATAAAAGTGAAAACCGTATAGTTTCTTATTATAATTTTCAAAATTAATTTTCGGTATGTATTATGATTAATTTGGAATCAAACGAAAATATTTAATTGAAGGGAAAATATTAAATTGAATGGAAAATATCAAATTGATAGTAAAATATTATATAGGGGGTATGTTGCAACCATTTATATAGGTGAGGGGGTTAAGTATCAAATTTAATAGGTTAGGGGGTAATGTTTCACTTGTAGTATAGGTCGGGGGGTTTGATCAATTTTTTCCTTGTCAAAATTATTGAAATCAGGTGTAGACACCTAAATTACGTAAATTATGGTGTTTTACTATAATAGAATATCTTTGTAATTAAAGATAATTATCACGAAATATATATGATGATAATTGTAGTATTAAAATAATACTCTTATCATATCCCTTAAGATATGAATTTTAATTGGTCTCTAAGTCACTACTCTGTTATAATATATAAATAAATATGAGATAGTGAATAGAGCTAAATATTTAAAAATGGGGTTACAAACGACTTCATCAAACTCCATACCAAATTTTAGCTAAAACCCAAATCCCTACTATCAAATTGTAAGATAAATCCAAAACCGGAATAAGTATCCAAGACCCTTATACCCTAAACCAAGTTCATATCCCTAAGAGCACTTGCATTGGTGCCATCCCACACCATAGCATCGTGGGATATTTTGCCTCCATGTTGCGGCATCGTGGCTTGTTTCTGCATTGGTTGCCACGATGTCGCGGCATGGTGCCTTTTTATTTATTTATTTATTTATTTATTTTTGTTAAATGATATTATGATAATATGAACTAAGATTGACACAAAATATATTTAAGAGTTTATTTGAAACGACTTACATCAAATTTAAACACATGACACAAAAACATATTATACAACGAGTTAACATCAAATTTAAAACACACAATCTGACGAATTGAGATGCAACAACCACACAACACACAAACATTACTTAAAACAAATAAGACACACGATTGATGAAGCTCGAACAATCAACGCATCCTCCAAATATGTTCCATTAAGTCTGAAATTAGTAGTTCATGCGTGTTGATGCTATGCATCTGTCGGTTATTGTTAATGTACTCAGATAGTTTTTTGTTGATGGTTTCGGTAGCCTGCCGAAGGGCGTGTGGGTCACCTCAGGGGAAGGTAGATAGCGGAAGCGAGACACTAAAAATACCTTGTGCCTTGAAGGTTAGATTCGTTTCGTCCTTTGAATATTGGAGATGTGGTGCTCCAAACATAGCCAAGATTGATCTCTATTTATAGATTTCGAAAAATAGAGCCGTTGGTGATTTTATTTTTATTTTTCGAGTTATAGCCGTTTTAGTCCGTTGAGAGAGAATCTCACGACGCGGTGTTTGATTTTCACAGATGTCGTGGATGTTAAGTGGCAGCCCCATACTAAAACCCGTGAAAATCTCACGACGCGGTGTTTGATTTTCACAGATGTCGTGGATGTTGCCACGACGTCTGGGCTCCGATGCGGCGCTATGCTGCAGCGTCGGGACGCCGTATTCCATGCCGAGCTCAGTTTGGACACCGATGCAAACGGTCTAAGAGAGAGAGGAGTCAAGAGATCCACGAAAATTGTACTTCAGAAAATACGAATAAAATCATGTTCAATGTGTTCTTGTCTCCTTTTATGTTTATATGCAAGTTATGAAAATACATGATGATTAATATAATTCATCCTTTTCTAAAAAAAATAAATAATAATAATAATAAAAAAATACATGTTTAACAACGGTTTATTACTTTAAATATTTTCAAAATAAATACAAGAGTTTGTGCATTAATTAATTTACATGCAATTTACATAGGAATCATTCGTGATTATCTATAAACATATTGAAATGTCTTCATACACTATCTTCTACTCTATTTGGTTGTCAAATTTAAGCAGAATCTTCTTGAGCCTAGGTAGAACATATTGGATATCAGGCCTCTTTTCTGGGACATCTTCAGTACATTGTAAAGCTAGTTCCACGACTGACTTCACGCACTCCTCAATGTTGGAGTAATTGCAACCTTTTTCGGGATTTAGCAGTTTATCATCAACAATTTGCATTGTATTACTTGGATATGATTCATGCACCCATTTGTTCATGGGTAACACTTCCGAAAATAGTTCATCAGTAGGCTTTTTTCCGGTAAATGTTTCCATCAACATAATGCCGTAACTGTAAATGTCTGTTGTTGTTGACACTAACCCTGACGACCCATACTCTGCAAAGTCATGAGTGTGAATGATACAGGTTAGTTAATTAAGACGTAAACTTCCCCACATATGACTTCACTTGTAAATACAAATATGCATTGATCAAGATTACTCAAGTAAAAGATGATTACCTGGTGCCATGTATCCGATTGTACCCAACGTTTTGGTCCGCTCTGTCCTTTGATTTTCCATCAGGAGCTTCGCAATTCCAAAGTCTCCTACTCGAGCTACCATATCTTCATCCAAAAGAATGTTGCTTGGTTTCAAATCACAATGAACAATGGGGTTGAAATATCCATGATGAAGGTACTCCATTGCAGAACCCACATCAATCATAATTTGTAATCTCTGATGAAAGTTCAACCCACAATCAGGGGAATAGAGCCACTTATTAAAGTTTCCATTTGACATATATTCCATCACCAATGCTCTAAATTCAAGGTTAGAGCAACTAGTAATGATCTTGACAAGATTTCGGTGTCTAATGCTCCTCAGTATTCCACACTCTATGTCAAAGCTCTTGAAAGCAGCTTGCACTTCTAAATTGAAAACCTTCACAACAGCGACCATTTGATCAGAAAACACTGCCCGGTATACGGAGCCCATACCCCCTTTTCCAATCAAATTTCCAATATCCAGATTGTTCGTTGCTCGAAGAATTTCGTAGTATGAAATCCTCTCATGTGTGATTTCAAGAGGTGAATCTGTCATAGGTGTAGCTCTTGTCTTTCTACGACAATATTTGAGCAATAGGAGGATGACAAGTACAATTACTATAACAGAAGCAAATGAAGGGAGAAAATACCTCAAAATTGTGTGTAGTCTATCATTTCTACTTGAAGAGTTGGTCGTGTTACATGGCTCAACACCAAATCGAGACGATCCACACAAACCTCTATTACCCATGAAAAGTCTTGAGCTGAAGTTCCAAAATGGACCTCCATTGGGATTTCTCCAGTAAGTTGATTGAATGAGACATTGAAGTAATCAAGATACGCAAGCTTCTCCAAGGACATTGGAATTGGACCGGCAAGATTGTTTTGGGATAAGTCCAAATACTTCAAGCCATACAGATTGGAGAAAGACGGGGGTATAGAGCCGATCAACATGTTATTTTGCAACCATAAAGTATTTAGCATCTGAAGATTACTGACAGCATCTGGAATGTTCCCAGAGAAATGATTCGCATCAAGGTACAATTCCTGCAAGCTTCCAAGGTTTCCTAGCTCATTCGGCAAAGAACCATCAAATTGATTTCTCGACAAGGATAATATTTGAATCCGAAAGTTAGACCACAAAGTCGAAGGAATGGTGGAATTGAATGAATTGTTGTATAGAAAGAGTTCTCGGAGTGAAGTAAGATTTCCTATACACCATGGTAGATGTCCAGAGAGACTGTTTCCCCCTAAAGTTACTTGATAAAGGTTTTCTAGGCTGCAGAGACTTGCAGGCAGTGAGCCATGCAAATTGTTACGGCGGAGAAATAACACTTGCAAGTTTCTTAAATTTTCCAAGGTGGTGGGAATTACTCCAGTCAGGTAATTTATTCCTAAGTCTAAAAAAATCAAACTACTTAGATTACCAATCTCACTTGGAATTCTACCACTGAGCCTACAACTTGTAGATTGAAACCATTCAAGAGAGGTAGACAGGTTGCCTACAGACATGGGTAAAGCACCGGTAATGGGTTGCCTGATATTTGCAAATTGGTAAGAATTCTGCAATTTGTTAGAGAAGTTAGAAAGTCTTGCTCAGGTATGGAGAGGTCATTTGTAAACTGATTCAACCAAATTCTAAGGGTTTGTAGTTGGCGCAAGTTTCCAAGATTTATAGGGACTAATCCGGTGAAAGAGTTATTGTTTATAGCTAAATAAGTTAGCTGTGATATATTGGCAATTGTAATGGGGAATTCTCCTGATAACTTGTTTTGTCCAAGGTATAAATACTGAAGGTTTGGCAGGGACGTGTCTATGGTAGGTGGTATGGTGCCAGAGAGTTCATTTAGTACGACAGAAAGTGTTTGCATTCGAGTGAGGTTGAAAATCGATGGTGGTATCTCACCGTTCAGTCTGTTGAGTCCTAGACTCAGAAATATTAAGCTGGATAAACGTCCCAATTCTCAAGGAACGATGCCATCAAAACTATTCCAACTCAAGTCTAGTATTCCCAATTTTGACAGGTTGCCGATTGAGGGTGGAATAGAACCTATAAAGTATATAAGAAATACAATTTATGTTAAGCATAATCCAAGCATGAAATAAATTGTAGTATAATTAATGATGAATGAAATAAATTTGGAGTATATGTTACCTGTCATCAAATTACCGGCTAGAGAAAGTGACTGCAACTGCGGCATGTCTATGGAAGATGGTACGGTGCCTGAGAGTTCATTTGCCGGGAGAGAAAGTAATTAGCCTATGAGTACATGCATCATACTTGGCTCAAATAGGAATATTGTTAATACTTTCTTACAAAAATTAGTAATATATGCTAAACTTTCTATAAATTATTGTCTAAAACTGTATTAACTTACATAATTTGAAAAGCTAATTTAACACCGATCTGTTTTATTAGATTCTATACTATTTCATTTTTGTACCTTTTTTAGATTCTATACGTTTCTATATTTGAATTTTTTTTATTTCACAACTTTATTGTGAATCCTGCCACTAAACCAACACATTACACTTATTATACAAACCCCCTAAACTCCGATCCAAAAGCAAACGTATAGAATTTAAAAATACGGACAAGTATATAATAATATATTCCAATTATTTGTTGGTGCTGATGATGCTTGGATGTGGAGATGCTAAGTCAATTGATGCTTGCTCTTTCTCAATTCGATTCGATTGATGCTTACTTTTGTTTAATTCTTTTGATGTTGTTAGGGATGGTTGAATGAGGAGTCGATTGGTCCATTGATATTTGCTATATTCAATTCAACAGATGCTTGAATAAATAGGAAACTAATTTATTTTATTATTGAGGCTAGGATACATGATGCTTTTCAATATTTATCGCTTGGCTAGGAAACTAATTTGTTTAATTTTTTTTTGTTTTTTAAACAACAAAAGCTTTATTAATTACGTAACAAAAACGTTCTAGGTACAAGATTACAAAAAGTATGAGAAATAGTATTCTTGAGTATACATCGAAATAATCCAACCAAGGAATCAAAACCGCACCATAAAAAACCTTAACATCACTTCAAAAAACAAATCACCATCACCCGGCCTATAAAATGTTTACCGATCGATGATGCTTGTCAATGTTTATTACTCCATTTATGCAAAATATTACCATTTCAGAACATTAATTTTTTAATGTCTCGTTTGACCTCATATTAATCCTAAATTATAATGAAAAAATAATCTATAAAGTTATATTATAAAAATATGATAATGTAACTTTATAAAATACTTTTTCACTATAATTTAGGATTAAGACAAGATCAAACGTAACATTATTAAAAGGTCAAAATTTGAAATTGGAAGCTTTTGCGTAGAATGAAGTATATTTTAATGATACTTGTTTTCTATCTATTTTACATAACATTTTAACTAGTAATAGATAAAGTTTATAGTAGACAATATATATAAACTAAATAGTGAATTTTTTTTTTCTTTTTGAAACGGCCAATTTTTTTGTTTTTTATTAACTAAAAATAGCATAATTGATGCTCAAGAACGATTACAAAGACCAGCTTTTACCAACACCTTTACCATGCTAGATGTGATACCAAAACCTTGATCAACCTAAACACCGATTATCACCACCGAAACCTAAGCCGAAATCGAATAACAAATGAAAGCTTAGTAAGAGAAGATCCACCATGAAGAAAACCTAAACCTCGACATAGCCAAATGTGTCCTGATTCGGCGGAAACCCAATAACCTCTCTACCTCAACAACACTGACTCGATGATCCCAATAACTAAATAGTAGGAATGTATCGTAGATATCATATTCTCTAAATTTTTATAGTGTTAATATAGTTCTAACGTATTTAGTCACTAATATGTACAATAAGTTAATATGTATGACTAATGTGTGGGAATGTATTGGAAATATAGTTAATTTTTAATTAACTCTAATTAGTTTCTATTATCATTTAAGGCAATATGTTACCTGTCAACAAATTACGGAGTACATAAAGTTCTTGCAGTCGAGTGAGGTTGAAAATCGTTAGTGGTAGTTCACCATTCAATCTGTTGTCTCCTAGGCTCAAAAACATTAAGTTGGATAAACGTCCCAATTCTGAAGGACGGTGCCTTCAAAATCATTTTCACCCAAATCTAGTATTTTCAAATTTGACAAGTTACCAATTGAGGGTGGAATAGAATCTGCAAAGTATATAAACCAATACAATTAATGTTAAGCATAACCCGAGCATGCATGAAATAAAATTGCATTGTAATGATGAACACAATATGTTACCTGTCAGCAAATTACTGCCAAGAGCAAGTATCCGCAATTGCTGCAAGTTCCCGATTTCGATGGGCAAACTGCCAGAAAAATTATTGACCGATAAATAAAGGTTCCTCAGTTCTGCACAATTCGACCAACCTCTTGGAAAATCTCCAGAAAATTGATTTACTGATAACAGTAGCTCCTGTAACCTGGACGACGGAGGGACATATCTTTGGCGGGAGATTGCCTGTGAGATGATTCCTTATGAAAACAATCTTTCTGAGAGAGGTAATGTTGAATATTCCCCAGGGAACATTGCCTCTCAAGTTGTTATCAGCCAAATCCATTATTTCCAGATTTCGTAACAATCCTAGAGATGGAGGAATGTTACCGCTCAGCTTATTAAAGCGCATTCTTAGTTCACGAAGGCGGAACAAGTTTCTGATTGTGTCGGGGATCATGTCAGTGAAGCTGTTGTTTCGTATGTCTAAGTAGGTTAGGAACGAAAGGTTACCGATTTGAGGTGAAATTGTGCCGGTCAATTCAAAATCGAAAAGGTTGAGGGTGGTGACTCTATGGTGCCTGGGGCTGCAAGTGATGCCAGTCCAGGTGCAGCATGAGGTGCCCTGTGACCAGTTGGTGGTTATAATATTGTTCGGGTCAGAAGTTATGAACGATTTGATGGACAAGAGAGCTAATTCGTCAGTGGTGGCGTTGTATGATTGAGCTCTGGAAATGGTTATTAGGGAAGACAAATACACTGAAATGATAAGCAGCAGCATTGCTGTAGTAGTAGAATGTTTTTGTGCCATGAAATTGAGGTGTGTATAATGCATTTTTTAGTACTGATTTTGAGAAGTAACCTGAGCAATGGTTTTAAAGACATCCTTGGCGTGGTTAGGTGAACAGAAATAACATGTAGCCATCATTAATTGTTGACTTGTTATGCACTGAATAGTTCGAAATTGGCAATCTTCCATTAAAAATATTGCATAATTTGTCTTAGTAGTTGATAGAGTCATAAATTGTTAATGGTGATGTATTGCTCACTTGACAAATCAGAAGATGAAGATTATGTAAAAAGTAAAAACCAAACTTGATGATTTGATTAAACAAATTACAACTTTCGAAATAATCATCATATATCTCTGTGTTTTCAGCTTCTAATTTCCATTGCAGTGTGTACATTCGAATTTGATGCACATTATCGTACACTCTTACTTGGTTTAATTTGCATACTTTGTAAAGGTGATCTCTATAAAGAGTTAGTAAAAATATACATTTATGGAGTTTCACATAAACCGGATAAACTCATATGGATAAACACTTCAGTTCGTTGCTAATAAATTCAAGAATTATGAGCAGAAAAGAAGAAAGTAATACACAGTTTAAGAGCACATTAAAAAAAGGTACATTATTAGAGAAAAATTACTCTACTTTTGACCCGGCGCTAGACATTCTCTTTCTTTATGATTGTTCAAATGCCAAATTGTCAATGCTATATACTCCTGCTCTGTCCCGATCAGATGACTACGTTTGATTTTTACACGGTTTGTAATAAATGGTTTTGTTTGGTAATGTTATATTAATATTGAATGTAAATGTGAGATAGTGAATTAAAAGAGTGTGAGATGTGAGTAGAAATAGAAACGTAAAAATTGATTGGGACGTCCAAAAAAATAATATGTAAAGAATTGATTGGGACAGATGAGTATAATGTATCAATCGTATGTTTCATCCATGCTTTAAAATAGTAAGCGCTATATTCCCTGATGCTAGATAGTAAGCGCTATAAGTGTCACTTTTGTTCCTAAATCATACATCATGGCCAACGATCTTCTACCTGCCAACAAATAATTAATTTCCCACCATCGCCAATCGCCATAGCCTATGGGCTACTACTTGTAACAGCACGGAAATGAATGATGCGATTTAAAGGATTTTAGTGTGTTAACAGCATAGTAGATTATAAAAACCGCTAACCCAATTTTCCGTCTAACCCGATACTTAAACCCAGTCCATTTACTAATCCAACCCATGATTATCTTTTAATTTAAAAATACTTCTTTATGTTTTGTTTGTTCACTTTGTTTTAGTCCCGTTTAACCTTCACTATTCCTGTACATGACTTTGGGCTTAATGAAATCTTTTTTAATGTTTAAAAGAAAATCAAAAATAACTCAAAAAGATAATTATTGAAATTATATTATAATAGTATAAACACTATATTTTCACTAATTAATTTTTCATTATGGTTTAACTAGGAATAAAGGGAAAAAAACAAATCAACAAACATGCGTAAAATATTCATTGAGATTGAGAAGTACCATGAGATGCCACCCGGATTGGTGGCAAGCCTCTTAGGTGGTGTACATGAAAATGTGGGCACCACCTTAAACATTCGTATTTGGTTAATTCGAAATAAATTTAGGCTAATTTGAGTCATTTAAAAGTCAATAAAGTATAATTTTCATCTTCTAAGTTCTTGTAATAGTGACAAATTCTGTCGTTTGAATTTTGAATCCGTTGGACTTAAAATTCAAATCTGTCACGTCACTTTCACCATTGAAATAGTTTCTTGAGCCAATTTGTTAGCTTATGAAAAATCAAGTTCATAAGCTCAAATGCATTAAATGCGTTACACTATTTGGTGACTACTCCACGTTTATCGTTTCAAATAGACAACAACTAGTAAGCATTCCGACAGCATCACTTGTTCAGTCCCTTCAGAAAGAATGTGTGACTCAGAAAAATGAGACCGTTCCTTCATATATTGTATCAAGAAATTTTCATTTCGCGCATAACATGCTATTATCTTCATAAATCCTTTTAAGGTATTGTCTTATTCAGAGAGGTATCATAATACAAGCTTCTCAGGGTATTTCTGAGATATTGCTTATTGGAGTATAAATACTTTTAGTTGACTTGTTGCAGCTTGATCTGATCTTCAATCTTGATCACTTTGCTGATCGAGACTCCTTGCTAGAATGATCTTCAAGGATAAAATTATTAGTAAAAACCTAACATCCTATGCGAGTCATTAAATCTACTAACATATATCAAGCTAACTCTTTTACACTTTATCCGCAATAGAATTTAAAAGTATTAGCAAGCCTTTATGTACTAGATAGTCTTCTGTGTGTTTGATCATCAAAATACTACTAGGACCTAACATGCACTTATGTATTATCTTAAATTTACTATTTGGTCGGTAAATCTATTTAAAATTCGATGATATGGATAAGTCGTGCATATAAAATTCAATGATATCAATAAGTCGTGTATATAAAATAGAACAATTTCAAAGCATACCTCTACATAATTGTCTTCATACCCATGTTGTAATTTTCATTGTAGTCACTCATGTTGCAATTTTTTGTGTGTTACAAAATTTTCATTTATGTTTATATACTTGCATACAAATGAGGCCTTTATACAAAATATATTATTGGTCTGGGTCCTTTTGCAATTAATTAACAAAATTATAGTTTTTTTTTAATAACAAAATGTCAAATTTTGTCCTTGAGAAATAGCATTATCTATCCCAAATAATTGATGGGCATGTGATGCAGCGTACGTGGACAAGTAAGGAAGAACGATGATCAAAACTTTTGGTTCCGTAGAATACTAAAGAATTGAATTTTTTATCAAAGTTCGTTCATTCTACAATAGAATACCGAAAATTGACAGATTTGGGATGACACGTAACCTTGTTTTTTATTAATCAACTCAAAACTTAACTTCCTAAAAATATGACTGACAATGTATTTAAATATTATAACCTAATTTGCTACAAAAGAAAAAGAAATCAAATATGACATAAAGTCTAATACTAAAAGTTAACTTACTAGAAAAGTAAAAGAAACCAAAAATATTAAACCTGGCTCGTCTTGAATTTTATCGCTTCGACTTCTAACGGTCAAGCTTGAAGGGTTGAGTTTCCATAGTCAAGCTTGTTTGGTTCCTGTGAATGCTAGCCCTTTTCGTAGTTCGTTTGGCTAGATTTTATAAAGGACTTCTTTTGGTAGTGTAAAACTTTGCGAATATTTCTTTCTAGTAGTTTCTATTCGCAATGATGACTAGTTCGACTATCTTTGATTCTATGAGATGTCGCAATTTGCGATAGATCACTGATGATTGTGAGTTTCCAACATGTGTTTTCTATTTGTTGCTAAAATTGGTTTTTGCCTGTCATGTGTTTAGCTTCCCTATTTCTTAGTTATTACCTTTACTATTGCAGTTTTGGTTTTTGGATATATTTATATGGATAAAAATGGGAAATTTACAAAAAATATACTTCAGGTTGTACAATGTATTTACACAAGGTAGCTATTGTCCAAAAAGTATACTCTACATTGACTGCCCATCGTCCAAAAAAGGTACTCCGTTCAGTTTCTTCACCAAAAATAAGCACGTACTACAATGGAAAAACATTTGAGCTTTGTTTGTATAGCTCGTTAATTAAGGGCATGTTGATTCACTATGATTTAATTTGTATGTATGCAAAAACCGCAATACCTTTCGATCGGCCCAAGAAGAGTTCTTCTGGAAGCAAGGTTCTCTGGAATCTTTAAATTTCTTGTCAATTTTTGTGTTAACTTCAACTTGTATGTAAGTTGGTGAGGTTGAAATTAAGGCTCCATTTGACTGATTAAGTGTCTAGTTAATTATTTGCTTGCACATGACTAGCTTGTTGATTCAAATGAGAAACAGTGGCATTCCAATTACTTATGTTTCATTTATGTACAAGAAATCAAGTAGTATTTACAATGTAAACATTGATTGTACAACGTGTGACGTGTGCTACTTAGGCAATCTTGGGTAGTGGTAACTTGAAAGAAGCTGTACACCTTCCTCATGGAGAGGATCTCAATGAGTGGTTTTTGCTCCGAAGTATATGGAGTTCTTGATGGACTGGGTTGAAGCTCATCTTAGAAAATGAGGCGATTTTGAAGCAAAAGTTGGGTATGTAATTTTGCGCTAATATCAATCCTTTGCGCAACATTTTTTATCGCAACACTATATGATTTATTTGATTGTGGCAGGTTGCCGTTTCCACCAAACTTCCAGTATGTCGTCAAGACCATATTGAAGCGGCTGTTTTGTGTGTATGCACATGTCTATCACTCACATTTCCAGAGGATCACGAGTCTCAAAGAAGAAGCTCAACTGAACACTTGTTCCAAGCAGTATGTTCTCTTTACCAGTGTAAGTATTTAATTTTCCTTCCTATTCAGTTATTCTCAGACACATTACATGTCCATTTCCATGTTAGTCCAATTTAAGCTTCAACGTTCCCTGTCATGTAGGAATTTGGCTTGATCGAGAAGGTAGATCTTGGACCTCTTTGCAATCTCGTGGAGTCCATCTTGCAAGGCTGAGTTTCCCCGGTCAAGTCTGTTTGGTTCTTGTGAATTCTTCTAGCCCTTTTCGTAGTTCGTTTGGCTAGATTATATAAAAGACTTTTTTTTACAGTGTAAAACTTTGTGAATGCTTTTTCTAAAAGTTTATTTTCGCATTTTCTTGAAACTGATGACTAGTTCGACTATGTGAGATGTTAGCAATTTGCGATAGGTAACTGATGATTGTGAGTTTCCAACATGTTTGTTTTGTTTGTGTTTGTTGCTAAAATTGTGTTTTTGCCTGTCATACCACCAGCTGCATGTGTGTGTAGCTTCCTTATTTTTTACCTTTACTATTGCAGATTTGGTTTTTGGACGCATTTATATGGATAAAATGGGAAAATTTCGAAAAATATACTTCAGGTTGTATCATATATAGAAAGGTGCTCAGGGGTTGCCACTGTAAAAAAGTTTACTCTACATTAACCCATCGTCATTTTATGTGTTAACTTGTATGTTAGTTGGTGAGGTTGAAATTAAAGCTCCAGTTGTCTGAATTAAGTGTTTGGTTAATTATTTGCTTGCATAGGACTAACGTGTTGATTCAAATGAGAAACATTGGTATTCTAATTACTTATGTTTCATTTATGTACAAGAAATCAAGAAGCATTTACGATGTAAACATTGATTGTACATGGTGTGCAACTTAGGAAGCATATTGATGCAATCTTGGGTAGTGGTAACTTGAAGGAAGTCGTACGCCTTCCTCCCGTAGAAGATCTCAATAAGTGGTTGGCAGTAAACAGTGAGATCTTTTATCAGCTATGATATTCCCCTCTTGAGTTCTCATTGATTTAAATGCTCAATTTTTATTGTCAAAATGCAGTATGTCTATGTACTTATATATAAGGCCTAAAACAAACACACACACTCTCTCATAACAGTCCAAATGATGGCAGCAGTCGATGATGACGATGAGTCCACAGATGATGCTTACGCCGTCTGTCCGAGTGAACTTAGAAGGGCCATGGACGGAATTGGAAAAGAACACTGTTGGACAGTGAGTATGTTTTCATGGAGATGGCATCCATATATCCCAAGGAGATTCTGGCCTCAAAAGGGGTATGAATGATCGAAAACAGATGTGAATAACTTTTAAAGTTTGACTATCATTTTTTTGCGCTAAGTGCATGGGCCATTTCCCACAATCGTTGGGTATATATTTTTGCGCTAATAGCTATCCTTTGCGCAACATGTTTTATCGCAACACTAATTTGCTTTTATTTGATTGCGACAGGTGTACATTTCCACCAAATAACGAAAAACAGCTACTCCATGCCTCCTAGATCAAACACCAATCGGATGAAGAAAATACCGGATAGAAAATCCACCCAACACAAGATCGCATAGTTGGCGTGTACAAGGTAAACAATAAGATCTTTTATCAGCTATGATTTTCTCCTCTTGAGTTCTCGTTGATTTAAATGCTCAATATTTATTGTCAAAATGCAGTATGTCTATGTACTTATATATAAGGCCTGAAACAAAGACACACACTCGGACAGTCCAAATGATGGCAAGAGTCGATGATGACGATGAGTCCACAGACGATGCTTACGCTGTTTGTCCGAGTGAAAGTAGAAGGGGCATGGACGGAATTGGAAAAGAGCACTGTTGGACAGTGAGTATGTTTTCATGGAGATGGCATCCAGATATCCCAAGGCGATTCTAGCCTCAAAAGGGGTATGAATGATCGAAAACAGATGTGAATAACATGTAAAGTTTGACTATCGTTTTTTTGCGCTAAGTGCATGGACCATTTCCTACAATCGTTGGGTATATATTTTTGCCTCCTTTGCGCAACATGTTTTATCGCAACACTAATTTTCTTTTATTTGATTGCGACAGGTGTACATTTCCACCAAATAACGAAAAGCAGCTACTCCATGCCTCCTAGATCAAACACCAATCGGATGAAGAAAATACCGGAGAGAAAATCCACCCAACACAAGATCGCATAGTTGGCGTGTAGAAGGTAAACAATAAGATCTTTTATCAGCTATGATTTTCTTCTCTTGAGTTCTCATTGATTTAAATGCTCAATTTTTATTGTCAAAATGCAGTATGTCTATGTACTTATATATAAGGTCTGAAACAAACATACACTCTCCCATGACTGTCCAAATGATGGCAACAGTCGATGATGACGATGAGTCCACAGATGATGCATACGCTGTTTGTACGAGTGAAATTATAAGGGTCGGGATGGAATTGGAAAAGAACACTGTTGGACAGTGAGTATGTTTTCATGGAGATGGCATCCAGATATCCCAAGGCGATTCTCGCCTCAAAAGGGGTATGAATGATCGAAAACAAATGTGAATAACATGTAAAGTTTGACTATCGTTTTTTTTTTACGCTAAGTGCATGGACCATTTCCCACAATCGTTGGGTATATATTTTTGCCTCCTTTGCGAAACATGTTTTATCGCAACACTAATTTGCTTTTATTTGAATGCGACAGGTGTACATTTCCACCAAATAACGAAAAGCAGCTACTCCATGCCTCCTTGATCAAACACCAATCAGATGAAGAAAATACCGGAGAGAAAATGTACCCAACACAAGATCGCATAGTTGGTGTGTAGAAGGTAAACAATAAGATCTTTTATCAGCCATGATTTTCTTCTCTTGAGTTCTCATTGATTAAATGCTCAATTTTTATTGTCAAAATGCAGTATGTCAATGTACTTATATATAAGGCCTGAAACGAACACACACTCTCTCATGACAGTCCAAATGATGACAACAGTCGATGATGACGATGAGTCCACAAATGATGCTTACGCTGTTTGTACGAGTGAAATTAGAAGGGGCATGGACGGAATTGGAAAAGAACACTGTTGGACAGTGAGTATGTTTTCATGGAGATGACATCCAAATATCCCAAGGTGTTTCTAGCCTTAAAAGGGGTATGAATGATCGAAAACAGATGTGAATAACATGTAAAGTTTGACTATTGTTTTTTTGCGCTAAGTGCATGGACCATTTCCCACAATCGTTGGGTATATATTTTTGCCTCCTTTGCGCAACATGTTTTATCGCAACACTAATTTGCTTTATTTGATTGCGACAGGTGTACATTTACACCAAATAACGAAAAACAACTACTCCATGCCTCTTAGATCAAACACCAATCGGATGATGAAAATACCGGAGAGAAAATCCACCCAACACAAGATCGCATAGTTGGCGTGTAGAAGGTAAACAATAAGATCTTTTATCAGCTATGATTTTCTCCTCTTGGGTTCTCATTGATTTAAATGCTCAACTTTTATTGTCAAAATGCAGTATGTCTATGTAATTATATATAAGGCCTGAAACAAACACACACACACTCTCTCATGACAGTCGAAATGATGGCAACAGTCGATGATGACGATGAGTCCACGTACAGATGATGCTTACGCTGTTTGTACGAGTGAAATTAGAAGGGGCATGGACGGAATTGGAAAAGAACACTGTTGGACAGTGAGTATGTTTTCATGGAGATGGCATCCAGATATCCCAAGGCGATTCTAGCCTGAAAAGGGGTATGAATGATAAAAAACAGATGTGAATAACATGTAAAGTTTGACTAACATTTTTTTGCGCTAAGTGCATGGACCATTTCCCACAATCGTTGGGTATATATTTTTGCCTCCTTTGCGCAACATGTTTTATCGCAACACTAATTTGCTTTTATTTGATTGCGACAGGTGTACATTTCACCAAATAACGAAAAGCAGCTACTCCATGCCTCCTAAATCAAACACCAATCGGATGAAGAAAATACCGGAGATAAAATCCACCCAACACAAGATCGTATAGTTGGCGTGTAGAAGGTAAACAATAAGATCTTTTATCAGCTATGATTTTCTCCTCTTGAGTTCCCATTGATTTAAATGCTCAATTTTTTATTGTCAAAATGCAGTAT
This sequence comes from Plantago ovata, assembly GCA_028274465.1. Lineage (NCBI taxonomy): Eukaryota > Viridiplantae > Streptophyta > Magnoliopsida > Lamiales > Plantaginaceae > Plantago > Plantago ovata. The sequence goes on along the minus strand of CM051455.1, from coordinate 53,252,832 downwards.
GTCTATGTACTTATATATAAGGCCTGAAACAAACACACACACTCTCTCATGACAGTCCAAATGATGGCAACAGTCGATGATGACGATGAGTCCACAGATGATGCTTACGCTGTTTGTACGAGTGAAATTAGAAGGGGCATGGACGGAATTGGAAAAGAACACTGTTGGACAGTGAGTATGTTTTCATGGAGATGGCATCCAAATATCCCAAGGTGATTCTAGCCTCAAAAGGGGTATGAATGATCGAAAACATATGTGAATAACATGTAAAGTTTGACTATCATTTTTTTTTGCGCTAAGTGCATGGACCATTTCCCACAATCGTTGGGTATATATTTTTTCCTCCTTTGCGCAACATGTTTTATCGCAACACTAATTTGCTTTTATTTGATTGCGACAGATGTACATTTCCACCAAATAACAAAAAGCAGCTACTCAATGCCTCCTGGATCAAACACCAATCGGATGAAGAAAATACCGGAGAGAAATCCACCCAACACAAGATCACATAATTGGCGTGTAGAAGGACTTTTCCTCTATCAAACACAATATACCCGAGTGTTAAAATTGATAAAGGCATTGGACCGTCAATATAGAGTTAAGTCCGTCTGAATCGACGACATCAACCTCCTGATTGAACATGAGCTTCGGTAGTTAAATAAGCTCAAAAAGTCATGAGGGAAACTAAATCCCTTATCATATGCCCTCAACGAACAAGCCAAATCACCTCCCCAAGTTCCATCATTGTGGTGATTAATCATATTAAAGTGATGGCCCAAATTATAGTGTTTGAACGCACAAGCCTTAAACTTTACATGCTTCCAATTCAACAATTCCTTTCGCTCATCATAACAAGCCATTGTAAACCCATGAATCTTTCGAACGCCCATGTCTTCTAACAGACACAAGGTTTCCAAACACTCTAAATTCTGAAGACGAAAATCTGCATCTCCATCGAGTGAATATTCATCCCAATTAATATCACTGTATTGGGATTCTCATGACCATTCAATATTTTAGTGCTGTCTCCACCATTCACTTCCATATCCCAATCAATTAAATTATCCTCTGTATTCCGAATATTCATCCGGATATTCACCCCTAATCGGTTCACCATCCCAATTTACAAATTTATTTTCGTCAACATGGACCAGAATTAAATAAATCTTCCAAAAAATTGGAAATTATTTCCTTTATGGACGATTCTGAAAATTCATCCAAGAACTGATGCTCGGATAAATTTCTATGATTACGAGGTTGCCTATTGACGAAATCATCCAATGGTCGTGTCAATTGTTCAATCTCCCTCCAAGAACCGACATCATTGATCTGGGCACAGGTGTCGTCTCTCCTATGTCTCTCAGACGGCATAACGCAGGATCACCTGGAAGCTGATGCCACTCTGATGCAGCGTACGTGGACAAGCAAGGAAGAACGATAATCAAAACTTCATTGATTCCGCAGAATGCTAAAGAATTGAATAATTTTATCAAAGTTCGTTGATTCTACTATAAAATACCATGAAGTCTAGTATTAAAAGCTAACTTGCTAGAAAAGTAAAAGAAACCCAAAATATTAAACCTGGTCCGTCTTGAATTTTATCATTTCGACATATAATCGTACCGCATCAGCATGCCTTTCTTCAACTTATACACAAAAAGTTCCCTGGAAATCTGAATTGTATTGGATGAAGGAAGCCAGTTCTTTATGCAAATCCCATGAAGAGTAGTCATGAAGGGAGTAAGCATGGGAGTAGGAGGCTTGGTATCCAAAGTTTTCACTTGTCTTCCGATCCAGTGATCTCTGAGATAACTCTATCCATCTCATAACCAAACATAGTGTATATCCTTCACAGTTCACACCAGGGGTTCGCAAAAAGGTGTTAGTCATAGTTGGAGTAAAATCATACAATCCTGAGACCTGAAAAGATCTTGCCATACTTAGGATGATCCTCATCCAGAGCAGACAAATTGCAGTAAAATTCTCTAATTGCTTTGTAGAGGCTCATCTCTTGAACTGTACCTAACCATGTACCTAACCACTGCAATTCTTGAAATCTTTCTCATCCATAACAAACTCTGAAAAAGGGCTTTAGACTCAAACATAGGCCAGTCATCAACATTCTCAAGAATATAGAAAGCACTGTAAAGGCAGGGTGTTCAAAATCTGACACATCACCACCATCCTCATCAGAGTTTATAGAAGTGGACTGAGAAGTTGGGTCAAAACCTTTATCAACACCTTGATCATTCTATGTAGGAACATCATAATCATCTCTCTCTTCATCGTGAGAGTGGCCTAAATCATCTACTTTCTTATTCACAGTTACATTATCAGTAAGATGTTCCTTCTCATTTTCCTGTTTCACTAGACACATTCTCTTAATTTCTCATTAGAACCAACCAAAATCATCATCAACAACCGCCCAAACCTTTTTAACCCTCTTATATGAGGAATTAATTATTGATAATGAAAATTAAGTTAAGTTATAATTTATTTATGTGAAAAGTATTATGTTACGAGTCATAGAGTATTATGCAAAGTGATTTTGGTCATGAAATGAGAAGGAAGAGTGATTTTTTGCCATACCTCTCTTCTGCTACTCCAGAGCACTCCTACCACTCGATAATCAAAGTTAGTTTACTTCATCGGATGAAGTACTCTTCCGTATTACTATTTATAAACAATACATCTCACACTATCACAATCAATTTCTAGAGAGATATAAATGAAAGTGAAAGAAAGAAAGAATACCGCATGACTCAAAATAAAAAGTAGGGTTAATTGGAGTTTTTGTCCACCAAGCCGAGGTCCTCCCATATTTGGAGAATTAGTGACATTTGGTGGGAAAGACATTTGGTGGGCTTAATTAACAATTAATTAACAAGTACTAGTATTCGTCACTCCAACCGTCAATTTCCATTTCTTGCCTTCTCCATTCCACAAATCATCCAGCACGAGGAGGTACGTCTTACGTTTGCTCTTCAATTCCTCCCCAATTTTTTTTGCAGCACAGCTTCTTTAATTAGTTAACATGTCTTCAACATTTTCCTTAGTTAAGATCTCAAGAATTGACGGAGGAATCCTCTGGTTTTCATCGAGACATTTTAACTAAAGAAGCAATTAATCAAGCTTGGAGTGATGGAAATTAACCAATTTCATCAATTTTTTGTAAGTCCTGAAACAGAGATGTTTAACTTTTAACAGAGCTTAAGGTCAGTACTCAGGGGGTCAGGGCAACCATTCTTGTAGATAGCCATGCCTTGCATTAGGCCCTCATTTTCCAATTAGCTCCACCATATTTGTTCTTTCAAGATTGTGTAAGCTCAAATTCCGTATACAGTTTAAAATCAATGATGAACATAGCATGATTCCTATAGTTGATATCACAAGAAAGCACCAGTGGTCTAGTGGTAGAATAGTACCCTGCCACGGTACAGACCCGGGTTCGATTCCCGGCTGGTGCAGTTTTCTATTTTGCCGCTGCAACGGAACAGACCCCTTTATTTTGCCTTGCCTGTACAAACTGGAATCTAAACTGTAAGCACTATTCATCTATTTTTGCTACACTCATAGTAACTGTTTCACTTTGCTGTGTCTAATTGCGTACAGGGATGGAAAGTTGAAGCTCCGTAGATGGATGAGGCCGGAGCAGCTCGTGTACTGGTTAAATTAATCTTCCACAGAGAGGTAATTTTGATTGCTTCTAATTATTTATTATTCTCTGGTATAATGCTCATCACTTAATACTTGAGTGCTTTTGTCGGTTTCTATATTTGTCTTGCTTATTTAGTGCTGATTTTCCATAGCTAGTTTTTTATAGTAGTTACTAGCCTATGAGTGAAAGAGCAAGTCTTGCCCCCTTTCTTAGTTTAGGTGAAAGAGCAAAATAACATGCTCCAGTCAACACTAATTTGAATTGCACACAAGCAAGAATCGATTGTGTGAGTCATAGAAACATAGGCCAATGCTCATACCTGAGAGTTGTCGAGATAACAAACAGAGGAGACACGCGAATAAGCTAGATAGAGGAGAAAGAAGAGTAGTTCCGGTGCATGCCGAGTGAAGTTCAACATAGAAGCTTCTTAAGCTTAAACAGAACATCTTTGATATTAGGCCTCTTATTTGGAAAATCTGAAGTACATTGTATGGCTAGTTCCGTGATTGATTTCAGGCACTCCTAAATGTTGGATCTAATTACACATTTTTCCTTAACATTCAGTAGCTTCTCATCAACAATCTGCATAATCGTATTACTCATATAAGATTCAGATACCCATTTGTTCATCGTTAACTCTCCCGAAAACAGCTCATCGGTAAGCTTCTTTCCAAGAAATGTTTCCATCAGCATAATGCCGTAGCTGTAGACGTCTGCTGTTGTTGACACTAATCCTGACGCTCCATACTCTGCATAATATATTACGTCAGACGAGTCTAACACTGTTAATAAAGGCGTAACCTGGTAACAAATTAGCCAATAGTTACTTGAGCAAAAGATTATTACCTGGTGCCATGTACCCGATTGTGCCCAATGTTTTTGTCTGTTCTATCCTTTGGTCTTTCATCAAGAGCTTCGAAATCCCAAAGTCTCCTACACGAGCTACCATATCTTCATCCAAAAGAATGTTGCTTGGCTTCAAATCACAATGAGCAATGGGTGACGAATATCCATGATGAAGATACTCCATGGCAGATCCGACATCTATCATAATTTGCAACCTGTGATCAAAGTTCAACCCATGATCAGGGGAATGGAGCCACTTATCAAGGTTCCCATTTTGCATATATTCCATCACCAGGGCCTTAAACTCAAGGTTTGAGCAACTAGTGATGACCTTGACAAGATTTCTGTGTCGAAGGCTCCTCACTATCTGGCACTCTATGTCAAAGCTCTTGAATGCGCCGTGAACTTCAAGATTGTAAACCTTAACAGCCACAACCATCCCATTTGAGAAAATCCCCTTGTACACTGAGCCGATACTTCCTTGGCCAATCAAATTTACTGGATCAAGTTTGCTTGTGGCTCGAAGAATTTCATAGTATGAAATTCTCTCATGCGTGATGCCAAGAGCTGAACCTGTCACGAACGAAGACGCTGTTTTTCTAGAACAACTTTTGGCCAAAACGATGAGAAAAACTACTGCTACTATTACAGAAGCTATTGATGGAAGAACAAAGATTAGAAGTCTATGCGTGTTTCTGAAGCTCTGCCAATGCTAGCTAGGACATGCCAGTACCCCAAATCGAGATGATCCACACAAACCTCTGTTACCCGTGAAAAGCTCAGACGTGAAGTTCCAAAAATGACCTCCATTGGGGATTTCTCCAGTGAGGTTGTTGAACGAGACATTAAAGTAATCAAGATACACAAGGTTCTGAAATGACATTGGTATAGAGCCAGAAATATTGTTCTGGGATAAGTCCAAGTATTGCAAAGTAACCTGATCGCCTAGAGATGGAGGTATAGAGCCATTGAATCTGTTATTATGCAAATCAAGAGTGGCTAAACTCTCAAGTTCATGAATAGTGATGCAAGTTTATTGTCTCCAAGCTGTTGAGGCTACCAAATTCACTAGGCAGAGAACCATCGAAATGATTCCTCGACAAAGATAAACTCAGAATGCGTGTATTGCTGAATAGAGTAGGAGGAATTCTTGAACTGAACAAATTGTTGTCCAAATAAAGATGTTTCAGTGACCTGAGGTTTCCCAAACAAGCTGCTAGTTCTCCGATAGCTTGTTATTACTAAAGTCTGCATCATAGAGATTTTGCATGCTGCATATGCTTTCAGTTAATGAGCCATAGAAAAAGTTTCCAGATAGTATTAGTCTCTGCAAGTTTCTCAAACTTCCTAAACTGGTTGGAATATCTCCAGTCAGGTCAGTAACTTCAAGATGTAACCAAGTCAAACCCTGAAGGTTACCAATCTCACTGGTGCAAGTTTCCAAGATTTGTTGGTATGTGTCCAGTGAATTAGTTGTTGACAATATCGAAAAAAGTCAAGTGTGACAGATTGGAGATGGTATTCGGGATTTCTCCTGAGAACCTGTTCATCCCAAGAGATATTCTCTGGAGATTTGGAAGCATTGTGTCTATGGAAGATGGTATGGTGCCTGAGAGTCTACTCTTTGAGAGAGAGAGTATTTGTAGCCTGGTGTGGTTGAAAATCGAGAGCGGTATTTCACCATTTAAGTTGTTAAATTCAAGGCTCAAGTATGTTAACCTGGATAAACTTCCCAATTCAGAAGGAATTCTGCCTTCAAAACTGTTCCCACTCAAGTCTAGTGTGTCCAGGTTTGACAAGTTCCCAATCGAGGGTGAAATTCTGCCTTCAAAACAGTTTAGTATGATGTTCTACAAGTTAGGAAAAATCTTTAATTGAGAAAGCATATGATCTGCTTTGGAAGTGAGTTGATCTGATTCGTGTTGGAGAACACAACATTTTATATCGAAGTAAACACATAATTCAGGACCTCATACCGCTTAATTCAAACTCAGAAAGGTTGAGGGTAGTAACTCTTTGGTGCCTCAGGCTGCAAGTGATGCCAGGTGCAGAATGACGTGCCTGGTGACCAGTTGGAAGTTAATATGTTGTTCGTGTCGGAAGTTATGAACGATTTGATCGACAGAAGAGTTGTTCCGTCATCCGTCAGGCAGTTCAGAGATTGGGCAGAGGAAATAATAAACAGGCAAGATAGCTGCAAGTTGATGAGCAGTATTACTGCAGCATGTTCTTTTCCAATTTTGAATGTAATAATAACTGCTTTTTTTTTCCTAAGAGTAAATTTTATTGTCTGCAAGTCAATTATCTAGGTAAGATTTATAGGAGCTTATAACCTTAAGGGTCAAGAAAAGAGGACTCACTCCACTAGCTAAGTAAGACCAAGTCAATTATCTGCAAGTCCTTTTAACTACTGTACAATAAAAAATGACCATACTTGGACTAACAAGTCGTCACTCTTTGTCGAATTGGAATACTTTTTACCGCCGACGTTTAACTTTTTATGTTTTACGTCTTCGTGGAAATAGGTTCTTGCCGGAACCCGATATTTTCGAATTAAAAAGAAGAGTTTGTCCATTGATCTGCAATTTATGTAGGTAGTACACTGTTCCACTTCTCATACCTGGCCTCTTGATGTGAAGTGTAAATTTTTGGTTTTGTAATTAAGAACATGTAAGCAATCTAACAATCAAACACTCATGATAAAATTGAGACTTAATGTAGAAACTTTAACAACTAAGTAACATATGAAGAATGAAGTAAAAATTGAAACTTCAACAACTAACTATCATAGTGAATATGATAGTAGTGTTAAACATATCAGACAGTGATCTTTTATGATTTAATATACATTTCCATGCTTTATGGGATAAAAGGGTCAATTCATGATCCTCGGTGGTGGCATTGCTAGCTGCAATAGAACGATTTTGTGCCATTTGTTAGGTGTAAATGCAGTAATGTTTTTGTAAGAATAGCTGAACGGAGTAGCAGCAACATAGTGGACCTGTGTTCCGTAGCTGATTTTGTCGTTTTAACTGGAAGATTGACAATTAACCAGTTTTTGCCAGAGATGTTCGCTTCGATTAAATATACCATTATTCTTTAGACTTAATTGTACATTGGTTCTTTACATATCGCAAGAGGGGTACTAACTTGGCTGCATAGGCGCTGGATTGGGACAGAGAACTTCATTAATTGGCTCATACTTACAGCCAAAGGCAAAGGATGGAAGGCACAAATGGTGAGGGCAGCTGCTGCAGAGACTGTTAGTGGAAGGCATAGACATACATATAATTCGACAGCACAGCATAGATATAGAGAACATACTTATAGATGTTGGCTAGACAAAAATCTGAGGCCTCACAGTGGTGGACCGGTAGTCTAATGCTAGACTAATTTTCCCACAGTACTAGTTTTTGTAGGAATCTTGATGTGCCTGGATCACTTGTCGATGGAATTTTGTACTTGTTCTGTTTTGGATAAAATGAAGTTGCTCATAGTTCCAAAATTTTGCCGTTTAAAAGATAGATAAATAAAATTGAATTTTCTGATTATAACTTTGCAGTATTAGTAAAATACTTGTCTTTGCTTCTGAAAATCTATATTTACACATTGGATTGTGACACTGACACTCTTTATAAATAATATGAAAGTTCGTCTTAAAGTATATATATATATACTACTTGGTACTCCTGGTTCCATTAGACAGATGTGGGTAGAGTAGAGAAACCTGAATAATGAGAAATATTATGTAACTTGAGAAAAAAAAAGTAAAAAGGGAAGAATAAGAACCAAAAATCATCAGATAGTTTAACATGGATACAAACTACTTAAAACATAAAGAATAAAAAGCAAGGCCTCTTTAACGTTCATATAGTTTGACATGAATCTTCTTGAGTTTAACAAGAACATCATTCATGTTAGGCCTCTCTTCTGGAAAATCTGATGTACACTGGATGGCTAGTTCCATGATCGAACTCATGCACTCTTCAACCTTCGGTCTTATATGTCCTTCTTCTGTGTTAAGTAGCCTACAGTCAATAATGTGACTTGGATATGATTCAGACACCCATTTGTTCATGGTTAACTCTCCCAAGAATATTTCATCAGTAGGCTTCTTTCCCGTAAATGTTTCCATCAATAGGATACCGTAGCTATAAATGTCAACCATTAATGACACTAATCCTGATGATCCGTACTCTTCGAAGTACACATGAAATGAGATTAAAAATGTTAGAAGACATAATCTGACACATAGAAGATGAATGATGTCATCATACGTTGTATGGTGAAGTGATTTAAATAAATAAGCGTTGCGCCCCAAATTACTTGAGTAAAAGATTGTTACCTGGTGCCATGTATCCGATTGTACCCAATGTTTTTGTGTGTTCTATCCTTTGGTTTCGTCCAGGAGCTTGGCAATCCCGAAGTCTCCTACTCGAGCTACCATATCTTCGTCCAAAAGGATGTTGCTCGGCTTCAAATCACAATGTAAAATGGGATAAGAATATCCATGGTGAAGATACTCCATTGCAGAACCCACATCTATCATAATTTGCAATCTCTGATCAAAATTCAACCCACAATCAGGGGAATGAAGCCACTTATGAAGGTTTCCTTTTGGCATATATTCCATCACCAATGCTCTAAATTCAAGGTTTGAGCAACTAGTAATGATCTTGACAAGATTTCTGTGTCGAATGCTTCTCAATATCTGGCACTCCATGTCAAAGCTCTTGATTGCACCTTGGACTTCTAAATTGAAAACCTTCACAGCAGCGACCGTTTGATCAGAAAACATTGAGTGGTATACAGAGCCAATACTTCCTTTTCCAATCAAGTTCCCAGTATCCAGGTTGTTCGTTGCTCGAAGAATTTCATAGTATGAAATCCTCTCATGTGTGATCCCAAGAAGTGAATCAGTCATAGGTGTAGCTCTTTTTTTCCTACAACATCTGAGCAACAAGAGGATGACAAGTGCAGCCACTATAACAGAAGCCAATGGGGGGAGACCATACCTCAAAATTGTGTGAAGCCTATCATATCTCCTTGAAGAGTTGGATGTGTTACATGGCTCAACACCGAATCGAGATGGTCCACACAAACCTCTATTACCCATGAAAAGCTCTGAACTAAAGTTCCCAAAAAGACCTCCATCAGGGATTTCTCCAGTAAGTTGATTGAATGAGACATTGAAGTAATCAAGATACACAAGGTTTTCCAGGGACATTGGAATTGGCCCTGAAAGATTGTTTTGGGATAAGTCCAAATACTCCAATTCATACAGATTGGCAAAAGTCGGAGGTATAGGGCCATTCAACCAGTTATCTTGCAAATCTAGTTCAATTAGACTCTGAAGATTACTGATAGCATCTGGAATGTTCCCAGAGAAACGATTTCCGTAAAGGAACAAACTCTGCAAGCTTCCAAGGTTTCCTATCTCATTTGGCAAAGATCCAACAAATTGATTTCTCGACAAGGATAAAACTTGAATCCGAGAATTAGACCACATAGTGGAAGGAACAGTTGAATTGAATGAATTCTTGTATAGAATGAGTTTTCGCAGTGAAGTAAGATTTCCTATACACCACGGTAGATGTCCAGAGAGACCGTTGTTCCCTAAATATGCTTGAAAAAGGTTTTCTAGGCCGCAAAGACTTGTAGGTAGTGAGCCATGCAAATTGTTAAGCTCGAGTGACAAGTACTGCAAGTTTCTCAAATTTCCTAGGGTGGTTGGAATCTCTCCAGTCAGGAAATTTGTACCTAAGGCTAACGAAACCATACTACTTAGGTTACCAATCTCACTAGGAATTCTGCTACTGAGCCTACAACTTTGCGCTGTAAACAGTTCGAGAGAGGAAGAGAGGTTGCCCACGGATATGGGTAAAGCACCGGTAATGGGGTTGGCCGATATTTGCAAGACAATAAGATTTTTGCAATTCGATAGAGAAGTTAGAAAGTCTTGCTCAGGTACAGAGAGGTCATTTGTGAACTGATTTGACCAAATTCTAAGTGTTTGTAATTGGCGCAAGTTTCCAAGATTTACTGGGACTAGCCCAGTGAAAGAGTTATTGGCAATACTGATAACAGTTAGATGTGATAGATTGGCAATGGTAATGGGGATTTCTCCTGAAAATTTGTTTTTCCCAAGGTATAACATCTCAAGGTTCGGTAGCGACATGTCAATGGAAGGTGGTATGGTGCCAGAGAGTTCATTATGTGTGAGAGAAAGTGCTTGCAGTTGAGTGAGGTTGAAAATAGGTGGTGGTACTTCACCGCTCAGTCTGTTTTCTCCAAGATTCAGAAACGTTAAGTTGGATAAACGTCCCAATTCTGAAGGAATGGTGCCTTCAAAACCATTTTCACCCAAGTCTAGCTTTCCCAAATTTGACAAGTTACCGATTGAGGATGGAATAGAACCTATAAAGTATATAACCCAATGATACAATTTATGTTTATTACTGTAATGGAAGCATCAAATAAATTTGTTGTGTAAATGATGAATCGAAGAACAATGCAATATGTTACCTGTTAGCAAATTTCTGCCTACAGAAAGTATCTGCAACTGCCGCAAGTTCCCAAATTCCACAGGCAAACTGCCAGAAAAATTATTCTGAAATAAAGAAAGGGCCCTCAGCTCTGTACAATTCGACAAACCTATTGGAATCTCTCCAGAAAATTGATTTTCTGAAAACCATAGTTCCTGTAACTTGGACGAAGGAGGACATATCTCTGGCGGCACATTTCCTCTTAAGTTGTTCTTATCCAACTCCAATATTTCCAGATTCCGTAACAATCCCAGAGATGGAGGAATATTCCCACTCAGTTGATTAGCATTCAGTTTTAGTTCACGGAGACGGAACAAATTCCCGATTGTGTCCGGGATCGTGTTAGTGAAGCTGTTGTTTTGTATGTCTAAGTAGGTGAGGAAGGAGAGGTTCCCTATTTGAGGTGAAACTGTGCCGGTTAATTCGGAATAGGAAAGGTTGAGGGCGGTGACTCTATGGTGCCTGGGGCTGCAAGTGATGCCAGTCCAGGTGCAGAACGAAGTTCCCTGCGACCAGTTGGCAGTTATAATGTTGTTAGGATCGGAATTTATGTATGATTTGATCGACAGAAGAGCTGATTCGTCGGTGATGGCGCTGAGTGATTGAGCTGTGGAAATGGTTAATAGGGAAGATAAATGCATGCAAATGATAATGAGCAGTTGCTGCATTGCTGTAGTAGAATGCTTTTGTGCCATTGAAAGGTAGCTAGCTAGTAATGGATTTTGCAATTCTGAAAAAAATGGATGTTGATGCATGTCTAGAGCTATATGATTATGATCTGTTGAGCTGTCTTTTTTCTTTTTTCAAGATTATGTTTCGAAATTTTGTTTACTGGTTGCTAGCTAGAATGACTATATGATGCTTAAACATTGCTAATCAGATTCTTTAGGATGCCTGCTAGCATGTTTTATTTAGTATCGGGAGCATTGTTACAGTTTGTACCTTAACCCTCGGAAGAGAACATGTGCATGCGCTATTTTAAACTGGGTCTCTAGCTTTATTATGAAGGCACGTTACGTCTCTCTGGCTTTGGGTCTTTGGGACATGGCCACATGCCTATTTGAGTATTTTTTTTGGGATGCAATTTAAATAATTGTGTATTTTATATGAAATTGTCCATTTCCCAAGTCATCTCTTGCTGTCTTTTGTTAATGATGAGCAGAGTCAATTGAAGAGTAACGGGTTTTAAGGTTGGGATTCGTTATAAAATTTGAACCACCACTATACTACTCGTATATTGTAGCGCTCCAGAATTTTAAAGAGTTTAAAGTGGACTGTTATTTTATTTTTTGGAATCCACCAAAATAACTTCAACATGTAACCATGTCAAACTGTGAAGGTTGCCATTCTCACTAGGAATTACGACTTTAAATTTGCAGTTTTTGTCAAGAAAATACAGACAGATATTCTATAGATTTCAGTAACGTGCCTGTTATCAAATTATTGTGTAGGGCTATATGGGGGACAGGTTATTGCAATTCATCAAAGAAGTAAGAAAGTCTTGCTCGGACAAATTGCTTGTGAAACAATTTAAGACTAGCCTTAGGTGTTCTAGCTGGTGTAAGTTTCCAAGATTAATTTGTTGGTATGTTTCCACTTTCCAGTGAATGAATTCTTTAGTATATCGAAAATAGTCAAAAGTGACAGATTGGAGATGGTATTCAGGATTTCCCCTGAGAACCAGTTCATCCCAATTGCCAACAGACATTCTCTGGAGATTTGGAAGCATTGTGCCTATGGAAGATATATGGTATGGTTTTGTGAGAGAATATATATTATTTGTACTCTTGTAGCCTGGTGAGGTTGGAAATCATGAGCGGTATTTCACCATTTAAGTCTTTAATTCAAGCTCAAGTATGTTAACCTGGATAAGCTTCCCAATTCTGAAGGAATTCTGCCTTCAAAACTGTTTCCACTCAGTCTAGTGTGTCCAGAGTTTGACAATCTACAAGTTAGGAAAAATCTTTAACTGAGCAAGTATATGATCTGCTTTGCAAGTGAGTTGATCTAACTCGTCTTGGAGAACACAACTCCATTTTATATCAAAGTAAGAACATAATGATCTCATACCGCTTAATTCAAAATCGGAAGGTTGGTGCCTCGTGCTGCAAGTGACTCTTTGGTGCCTCGGGCTGCAAGTGATGCCAGTCCAGGTGCAGAATGACGTGGTTGGTGACCAGTTGGAAGTTACTAATATGTTGTTCATGTCAGAAGTTATGAATGGTTTGCTTGACAGAAGAGTTGATCCGTCATCTGTCAGGGAGTTTAGAGATTGAGAACAGGAAATAATAAACAGGTAAGATAGCTACAGCATGTTCTTTTCCCATTTTGAGTGTAATAGTAGTTGTTCTTTTTAAGAGTAAAAAAAAATTATCTGCAAGAAAAGAGGACTAACCCCACTAGCTAAAATCAAATCCATTATTTGCAAGTCCTTTTAAGTTAACTTCAATAAAATTTGACCAAACTTGGACTAACAAGTCATCTTTCTCTGTCAAATCTTGGAAACGGGTTCTTACTGGAACCCCATATTTCCGAAATAAATACAAGAGTTTGCTCGTTAATTTAATTACATGCAATTTACATAGGAAGCTAGCATTATGTTCCACTGTTCATACTCTCTTGTGATTATTTATAAACATATTAAAATGTCTTCACACATTATCATCTACAATATTTGGTTGTCAAGTACACAAGTTTAACTAGAATTTTCTTGAGCCTAAGCAGAACATCTTGGATATTAGGCCTCTTATATCTGAGGCATCTTCAGTACATTGTAAGGCTAGTTCCACGATTGACTTCACTGCACTCCTGAATGTTGGAGCTATTGGAACCTTCTTCTGGATTCAGCAGTTTATCATCAAGAATTTGCATTATATTACTTGGATATGATTCATGTACCCATTTGTTCATGGGTAACTCTTCCATAAATTAGACCAGCCGCTTATGTTATCCTTTATGGATCATTCTTCTTTATCAAGTTGATTAATGGAATATTCACTTCAAGTGTGATGTGACTCTGACTAATGAGTATCGTACCATTTTAATTCCGTGAGCTGATTAGGCCTTTTAAGACTTTTACTTCCATTGCTTGACTTATTTATTTTGATAGTTTTGCGTCGTAGATCATGAAATTTAAAGTACCCACATTGATGAGCAAATGAAACAAATTCATATTCTAGTTATTTTATCTCTTGTAGTGGAGGCAATTGCGATCAAATCACCTTATATATTATGCATAATTATGTACGGTTCATTTTTCATTAATATATGTTGGGAAATTTGCATATCCATGGATTTATTCTTTTATTAACCGTCGCTGAGTTACTCTTTATATGTTTTGTCCAGTTTCGCTCTTCCTCACTAAAATATAATTCTACCATGTATCCAAACATTGACAAGGCAAGTATCAGATGCCCATTTGTTCATCGTTAACTCACCCGAAAACAGCTCATCAGTAGGCCTAATTAAATGTTTGCATCAGCATAATGCTTATGCCCCGTACTCTAGCTGCCTAATACGTTAAATCAGACAAGACTAGCACTGTTAATAAAGGCGTAAACTGGTAATTAACAAAGATTGCCAATCTCACTAGGAACTACGCCTTTAAATTTGCAATGTTTTGGCAAGAAAATAATTAAGAGATGCAGAGAGATATCCTACAGAGAGTAGATTATCAGACAGGTTTATCATGTCTGCGCTGTTTAGATTGCTGGTTTCACTAGGCAAAGAACCATAGAAATGATTTCTCGAAAGCGATAAAACTTGAATGTATGTTACCATAGAGTCGATAGAATGTACATGCATGTCTTCAAATTCTGCTTGATTTAGTTGAGTGATACCACTCACCATTCTTAATTACCTCATATTGTTGTTATCAAGAAACACAGCGGAATATGGTCCAAAGGAGAGAGCTAGAGCCAATATGTTGCACATAGCAGGAGAAAACTTAGGTAATCTTGCAGACAACAGAGGAGGCTGCATAATTATCTCTAGCTGAGCAGGACTTGGAAGAGTATTCCTCATTGATGATAATGGAGCCACGGCCCCTGTGGATGACTATGTATTAGTGAAGATGATAGTAGCTTTAAACATATCAGACAGTATCCTCTTTTATGATTTAATATACATGTATGCTTTACAGATGGTGAGGGCAGCTACTGCAGAAACTGTTAGTGGAAGGGCATAGACATACATATTGGACATGCATGTACATCATAGTATAGAGAACATACTTATAGATGTTGACTAGACAAGAATCTGAGACCTCACTCATGTGGAAGTCTAATGCTAGACTAATTTTCCCACAGTACTAGTTTTTGTAGGAATTTTGTGTGCCTGAATTAATTGTCGATGGTAATTTTGTACTTATTCTGTTTAGGACACAATGAAGTTGCACAGTTCCAAAATTTTTGCGTTTAAAAAATAGATAAATAAAATTGTATTTTCTGATAATAACTTCGCAGTATTTGTAAAAAACTTGTCTTTGCTTCTGACAGTTCTATATTTGTACTGGATTGTGACACTGACACTCTTTATAAATAAATGAAAGTTCGTCTTAAAGTATATACTACTTTGTACTCCTGGTTTCATTAGACAGATGGGAGTAGAGTAGAGAAACCTGAATCATGAGAAATATTATGTAGCTTGAAAAAAAAAAAAAGGAAGAAGAAGAACCAAAAATCATCAGATAGTTTAACAGGGATACAAACGACTTAAAACATAAAGAATAAAAAAGCAAGGCCTCTCTTTAACGTGCAGATAGTTTGACATGAATCTTCTTAAGTTTAACAAGAACATCATTCATGTTAGGCCTCTCTTCTGGAAAATCTGATGTACACTGGATGCATAGTTCCATGATCGAACTCATGCACTCTTCAACCTTCGGTCTTATATGTCCTTCTGTGTTAAGTAGCCTACAGTCAATAATGTGACTTGGATATGATTCAGACACCCATTTGTTCATGGTTAACTCTCCCAAGAATATTTCATCAGTAGGCTTCTTTCCCGTAAATGTTTCCATCAATAGAATACCGTAGCTATAAATGTCAGCCATTAATGACACTAATCCTGATGATCCATACTCTTCAAAGTACACATGAAATGAGATTAAAAATGTTAAAAGACTTAATCTGACACATAGAACATAAATGATGTCATCATATGTTGTATGGTGAAGTGATTTATATAAATAAGTGGTGGCCCAAAATACTTGAGTAAAAGATTATTACCTGGTGCCATGTATCCGATTGTACCCAAAGTTTTTGTCTGTTCTATCCTTTGGTTTTCGTTCAGGAGCTTGGCAATCCCGAAGTCTCCTACTCGAGCTACCATATCTTCGTCCAAAAGGATGTTGCTCGGCTTCAGATCACAATGTACAATGGGGTAAGAATATCCATGATGAAGATACTCCATTGCAGACCCCACATCTATCATAATTTGCAATCTCTGATCCAAATTCAGCCCACAATCAGGGGAATGGAGCCACTTATCAAGGTTCCTATTTGGCATATATTCCATCACCAATGCTCTAAATTCAAGGTTAGAGCAACTAGTAATGATCTTGACAAGATTTCTGTGTCGAATGCTCCTCAATACCTGGCACTCCATGTCAAAGCTCTTGAACGCACCTTGCACATCTAAATTGAAAACCTTCACAGCAGCGACCATTTGATCAGAAAAGATTGCGTGGTATACTGAGCCAATACCTCCTTTTCCAATCAAGTTTCTAGGATCCAGGTTGTTTGTTGCTCGAAGAATTTCGTAGTATGAAATCCTCTCATGTGTGATCCCAAAAAGTGAATCAGTCATAGGTGTAGCTCTTTTTTTTCTACAACATCTGAGCAACAAGAGGATGACGAGTACAACCACTATAACAGAAGCCAATGGGGGGACACCATACCTCAAAATTGTGTGAAGCCTATCATTTCTCCTTGAAGAGTTGGATGTGTTACATGGCACAACACCGAATCGAGATGGTCCACACAAATCACTATTACCCATGAAAAGCCCCGAACTAAAGTTCCCAAAAAGACCTCCATCAGGGATTTCTCCAGTAAGTTGATTGAATGAGACATTGAAGTAATCAAGATACGCAAGGTTTTCCAGGGACATTGGAATTGGACCAGAAAGATTGTTTTGGGATAAGTCCAAATACTCCAAGGCATACAAATTGGCGAAAGATGGAGGTATAGAACCATTCAACCTGTTATTTTGCAACTCTAGTGTAGTTAGACTCTGAAGATTACTGGTAGCATCTGGAATGTTCCCCGAGAAACTATTTCCATTAAGGTATAATCTCTGCAAGCTTCTAAGGTTTCCTAGCTCATTCGGCAAAGAACCATCGAATTGATTTCTCGACAAGGATAAAACTTCCATCCGGAAATTAGACCACATAGTCGAAGGAATGGTGGAATTGAATGAATTGTTATGTAGAAAGAATTCTCGCAGTGAAGTAAGATTTCGTATACACCATGGTAAATGTCCAGAGAGACGGTTGCTCCCTAAATTTGCTTCGGAAAGGTTTTCTAAGCTGCATAGACTTGCGGGTAGTGAACCATGCAAATTGTTACTTGTGAGTAACAAGACCTGCAAGTTTCTTAAATTTCCCAGGGTGGCGGGAATCTCTCCAGCCAGGTAGTTTCTTCCTAAGCTTAACAAAATCAAACTACTTAGATTACCAATCACACTTGGAATTCTGCCATTGAGTCTACAACTTGCAGCTCGAAACTGTTCAAGAGAGGTGGAGAGATTGCCTACAGATATGGGTAAAGCACCTGTAATGTTGTTTCCATATATATTGAAACTGGTCAGATTTCTGCAATTCACTAAAGAAGTAAGAAAATCTTGCTCGGGTATGGATAGGTCATTTCTGAACTGATTTGCTCCAATTTTAAGGTTTTGTAGTTGGCGCAAGTTTCCAAGATTTATTGGGACTTGCCCGGTGAAGATGTTATTTCCCAAACTTAAACCAGTGAGGTGTGATACATTGGCAATCGTAATGGGTATTTCTCCTGAAAACTTGTTTTGTCCAAGGTATAAAAACTCAAGGTTAGGGAGCGACATGTCTATGGAATATGGTATGGTGCCAGAGAGTTCATTTGCTGGGAGAGAAAGTGTTTGCACTCGAGTGAGGTTAAAAATCGATGGTGGTAGTTCGCCGTTCAGTCTATTGAGTCCAAGACTCAGAAATGTTAAGCTGGATAAACGTCCCAATTGTGAAGGAATGGTGCCTTCAAAAGCATTTTGACTCAAGTCTAGTATTATAAGATTCGACAAGTTACCGATTGAGGGTGGAATTGAACCTATAAAGTATAACCAATACAAATGTTTAGCATCTGGAAAAAAAATTGTAATGCTGAATAGATGGGGCAATAATATGTTACCTGTCAACACATAATTTCCGCCAAGAGCAAGTGCCTGTAATTGTGGCAAGTTCCCAATTTCCATTGGCAAACTGCCAGAAAAATTATTCATAGAAAAAGAAATAACCCTCAGCTCTGCACAATTCGACCAACCCCTTGGAATCTTTCCGGAAAATTGATTTACTGAAAGCCGTAGCCCCTGTAACCTGGACGAAGGAGGACATATCTCTAGGGGCAGATTGCCAGTTAGTTGTTGATTCCTGGTGAAAACAATCTCTCTGAGAGAGGTAATGTTGAATATTCCCCAGGGAACATTGCCTCTCAAGTTGTTATCAGCCAAATCTAGTATTTCCAGATTCCGTAACAATCCTAGAGATGGAGGAATGTTACCACTCAGCTGATTAAAGCTCATCCTTAGCTCACGAAGGCGGAACAGATTCCCGATTGTGTCTGGGATCATGTCAGTGAAGCTGTTGTTTCGTATGTCCAAGTAGGCAAGGAAGGAGAGGTTACCAATTTGAGGTGAAATTGTGCCTGTTAATTGAAAATCGAAAAGGTTGAGGGCGGTGACTCTTTGGTGCCTGGGGCTGCAAGTGATGCCAGTCCAGGTGCAGAATGAGGTGCCCTGTGACCAGTTAGTGGTTACAATATTGTTCGGGTCGGAAGTTATGAACGATTTGATCGACATAAGAGTCGATTCGTCGGTGTTGGCACTGAGTGATTGAACTGTGGAAGTGAAATGAAAGGAAATTATGAGCAGCAGCATTGCTGTAGTAGTAGAATGTTTTTGTGCCATTATTTAGGACTGATTTTGAGAAGTAACCTGAGCAATGGTTTGAAAGACATCCTTGGCGTGGTTAAGTAAACAGAAAACACATGAGCGAGCCACCATTGTTGACTTGTTCAGTCATGAACAGTTTGAAATTGGCAACAACTGAATGATTTTTCTTCACTTGGATTAAAAATATTGCATAATTTGTCTTAGTAGTTGATAGAGTCATTTAATTGTTAATGGACAAGTCAGAAGAACAAGATTAAGTCAAAACCAAACTTTGAAAATGGTTTAAACAAATCTAAACTTTTAAAATAATCATTCGAATTTGATTCACATATCACACTGCCCTACTTCGTTTGCATATATTATGAACGGTGATCTCTCTAAAGAGTTGGTAAAAATATATTTACGGAGTACATTAACTTCGTATCACAAAATTTTACCCACTTTACTTTTTGAGTCGGTCGGAAAACTACTTCTAACTCTTAAAATAATAACATGTTTACTTCAAATAAATTAAAATGTCATTATTTAATTATTTAGTTCATCCTCATCCCAAGAAAATTAACGGGCAATATTTTTAACATTACATCATTTTCTTTTAAATATTTAAAAATAATTATGTGAATAGTGACTTATAATGTTTTTTTAGACGGAGGGAGTAAGCTTTTAACGAAGGGTAAGATCACTAATAGAGTAGAAAATTAGCTCTACTACAAACAGGCCAGTTGATCGTGTCCACGTTGTTTAGATTGCTGACTTCACTGGGCGAAGAACCATAGAAACATCAATTCCTCGAAAGAGATTAAACTTGAATGTGTGTATTTTACGTACCATAGAGTCGATGTTCCATGGAGGGTACATGTTTCTAAATTCTGCCTTGATTTTGTTGAGTGATCACAGTACGTAGGGGGTCAGGGCAACCATTCTTGTAGATAGACATGCCTTGCATTAGTCCCTCATTTTCCAATCAGCCCCACCATGATTCGTTCTCTCAAGATTGTGTAAGCTTAATTACGGCACACAGTTTAAACTCAATGTGGAAATGGTTATAGTTACTACGGTCAATATGCCAATCCAGCACCAGTGGTCTAGTGGTAGAATAGTACCCTGCCACGGTACAGACCCGGGTTCGATTCCCGGCTGGTGCAGTTTTCTATTTTCCTGCCACGTTACAGACCCCTCTATTTCATTCTTTTTACTGCATCATAGTAACTGTTTCACTTAGCTGTGCCTAATTCTGTTCAGAGATGGAAATTTTAAGTTGGGTAGTGGTAGAATAGTACCCTGCCAAGGAATATTGCCTCTCAAGTTGTTATCAGCCAAATCCATTATTTCCAGATTCTGTAACAAGCCTAGGGATGAAGGAACGTTCCCACTCAGCTTATTAGCCCTCATTCTTAGTTCACGAAGGCGGAACAAATTCCCAATTGTGTCTGGGATCATGTCAGTAAAGCTGTTGTTTTGTATGTCTAAGTAGGTGAGGAAGGATAGGTTACCGATTTGAGGTGAAATTGTGCCGGTTAATTCGAAATCGAAAAGGTTGAGGGCGGTGACTCTTTCTTGCCTAGGGCTGCAAGTGATGCCAGTCCAGGTGCAGAACGACGTGCCCTGCGACCAGTTGGCGGTTATAATGTTGTTAGGATCGGAAGTTATGTATGATTTGATCGAGAGGAGAATTGATTCATCGGACATGGCATTGAGTGGTTGAGCAGTAGAAATGGTAATTAGAGAAGATAAAGCAACAAAATGATGAGCAGCAACATTGCTGTAGTATTAGAATGTTTCTGTGCCATTGTTTAGAAATTACAGCTAGAACTCGAGCTCAAATTCTATATCGCATATTCTGTAAACATTCACATTACATGGATTTGATTTGCATGAATAATGAAGACATGAATTTGAGAGAAATCTAACCTGATTTCAGATTATCTATTCTATGAGGATGTAGTTTTACATTGTTAGTGAAGTTTGACATGAATCTTCTTGAGGCTAGCTAGGACATCTTTCATACTCGGTCTCTCCTCTGGCAAATCTTCTGTACATTGTACTGCGAGTCCCATGATTGACCTCAAGCACTCCTGGAAATTGGCTTCGCGTGATCCTTCTTCTAGCTTATCATCAACAATTTGCATTATGGTTTCGTGATATGATTCCAATACCCATTTGCGCATGCTCAAATCTCCCAGAAATAGCTCATCAGTAGGCCTCTTTCTTGTAAATGTTTCCATCAGCAGAATACCAAAGCTGTAGATGTCTGCCATTGTGGACACTAATCCAGATGACCCATACTCTGCAACAGAAGCATAATATGTAATGAGAACTGTTAATTGGAAGACTCTTGTTCATCAGATTTTATATCGGTCCATCTTGGATTGGAGACATCACTTCATTTTACCTTAGATGACAAAGGGGTTGTAAAAAAATGTTTAGTTGTAAACTAGTAGATTAACTGAAAAACAATGTTTACCTGGAGCCATGTAGCCTATGGTACCCAAAGTTTTGGTCTGCTCCATTCTTTTATCTTCTGCCAAGAGCTTCGCTATCCCAAAATCGCCTACACGAGCCACCATATCTCCGTCTATGAGGATATTGCTTGGCTTCAAATCACAATGAGCAATGGGTGATGAATATCCATGATGAAGATACTCCATTGCAGATCCGACATCTATCATAATTTGCATTCTCTGATCAACACTCAAGCCACAGTCAGGGGCATATAGCCACTTGTCAAGGTTTCCATTAGGCATATACTCCATCACCAATGCCTTAAATTCAAGATTAGAGCAACTAGTGATGATCTTGACTAGATTTCTGTGTCTAAGGCTCCTCATTATTTGGCACTCTATGTCGAAACTCTTGAAAGCAGCTTGCGCTTCCAGATTGAAGACCTTAACAGCAAAAATCATCTCATCAGAGAAAACTCCTTTGTATACTGAGCCAATACTTCCTTTCCCAATTAAATTTCCAGGATCGAGCTTGCTTGTAGCTCGAAGAATGTCATAGTATGAAATCCTCTCGTGCGTGATACCAAGAGGTGATTCTGTCTCAGATGAAGATGCTGTTTTTCTAGCTCGACGCCTGAGCAACAATAGGATCAATGCTGCAACCAGTATAACTGAAGCTACTGATGGGAGAATGTATGCCAACAGTCTATGGTTTCTTCTTGAAGCGTTGGGTGTACTCGTCTTACATGCTTCGACCCCCAGGTGAGATGGTCCACACAAACCTCTGTTACCCATGAAAAGCTCAGGCGTGAAGTTCTGAAAATGGCCTTCATCTGGGATTTCCCCGCTGAGGTCGTTGAACGAAACATTGAAGGAATTAAGATTCGGAAGGTTCTCGAAAGATATTGGAATTGAACCAGAAAGGTTGTTGTGGGACAAGTCCAAGATTTGCAAAGCATTCACAGTAGCAAGAGATGAAGGTATTGAGCCATTGAACCGATTATTGTGCATATCCAGAGCTGTTAGACTTTGAAGTTGCCCAATAGTCACTGGAATGTCCCCAGAGAGTAGATTATCAGATAGGTCAATCGTGTCCACGCTGTTCAGGTTGCTGATTTCACTAGGCAAAGAACCATAGAAACGATTCCTCGACAGCGATAAAACTTGAATGTGTGTATTGTACCATAGAGTTGGTGGTATGGTAGAATTGAATAGATTGTCATTTAGAAAGAGTCTTTGCAACGAAGTGAGGTTTGCCATACATGTTGGTAGCTGTCCAGAGAGCATGTTATAACTGAAACCCGCATAGTAAAGGTTCTCTAGGCCACAAATGCTTTCAGGTAGCGAACCCTGCAGATTGTTCACGGATAGTGTTATTCTCTGCAAGTTTCTCAAACTTCCTAGTGTGGTGGGAATCTCTCCGGTCAAGCTGTTATTTCCAATGTGCAACCAGTACAAACCATTGAGTCTACCAACCTCACTAGGGATTGTGCCGCTGAGTCTGCAATATCCTGCTATGAAATATTCGAGGGACATAGAGAGATTGCCTATGGATGAGGGTAGTGCACCGGTTATAGGATTACTTGCTATGAGTAGGTAGGTGAGATTTTCGCAGTTTGTCAAAGGTGTCAGAAAGTCTTGCTCGGGTATGGATAAATTGTTTGTAAATCCATTTAGCCCGAGTCTGAGTGTTTGTAGTTGGCGCAAGTTACCGAGGTTTCTTGGTACTAGTCCAGTGAAGGAGTTATTGGTGATGTCGAAAATAGTTAGCTGTGATAGATTGGAGATAGTGATGGGGATTTCTCCTGAAAACAAGTTCATCCCAAGATACAAAGCTTGGAGATTAGGTAGCATTGTGTCTATGGAAGACGGAATGGTTCCTGACAGATCATTCACTGTCAGGGAAAGTGTTTGCAGTCTAGTGAGGTTGAAGATTGACGGTGGTAGCTCACCGTTCAATCGGTTTTCTCCGAGGCTGAGAACTGTTAGGTTGGAAAGACGTCCAAATTCTGAAGGAATCGTTCCTTGAAAGCTGTTTCGACTCAGCCCCAATATGCCCAAATTCGACAAGTTGCCGATTGAAGGCGGAAGAGGACCTGTATAAGCATTGCATGATCTATATTTAATCTTTAAAGCATTGGAAACAGGGGAATTTTTTTGTCATGTATTGCTTAGGTAAAACATGCATGTGTATAGTTATTTAGTTATGACTTATGACAATTAGAGATGAATAGAACTGTAACAGTAAATTCAGATCATCAATCTAACCTGTTAACTGATTTCCTGTCAGGGCAATACTTTGAAGCTGCAACAAGTTCCCAATAATCGGTGGCAGATTCCCTGTAAGATTGTTAAACGACAAAGAAAGGATCCTCAGCTCTGCACAGTTGGATAAACCTCTCGGTATCTCTCCAACGATACGATTCCCGGACAGTGACAGTTGCTGCAGACTGGAAGGCTGACGAGAACATATCTCTGCCGGAAGTTCGCCTGTGAGCTCCGGGTTTCTCTGGATTCTAATCACCTGTAAAGTTGAAATGTTAAATATTTCCCAGGGAACATTCCCTCTCAGGCTGTTATCGGACAAATCCAATAGTTCGAGATTTCTTAACAATCCTAATGACGAAGGTATGTTCCCGCTCAGCTGATTGGCGTTCACTCTCAGTTCGTGAAGGCGGAATAGACTCCCGATCGTGTCAGGAATTTCGCCCGCGAAGCTATTGTTGCTAATGTCTAGAAATGTGAGGAACGAGAGGTTGCCAATTTGAGGCGAAATTGTGCCGACCAATTGGAAATCGAAAAGGTTGAGGGATGTAACACGTTGGTGCCTGGGGCTGCAAGTGACACCCGTCCAGGTACAGAACGACGTGCCCTGAGACCAGTTTGTTGTTATAATGTTGTTTGGGTCGGAAGTTACGAATGATTTGATCGAGAGAAGAGTCGATTCATCGGTGGTGGCGTTCAGTGATTGTGCAATGGAAGTGGTGAGTAGGGAAGATAAATGCAAGGAGATGATGAGCAGTATTGCTACAGTAGAATGTTTTTGTGCCATTGTCTGTATAGGTTTTGAGTCTGTTTTGAGAGAGTGAGTAATCTGAGGTATGGTTTTATAGGCTGCTGGTTAACTCGGTTAAGTGAGAACTCAGATCACTTTACACGGCTTTTGAAACGATTTAGAGATGTGGGATAATGGGAATGGTATGTAATAGTACTTAGCAACCTAGCAAGCAATATAGTTGACCTGTGTTCAGTAACTGAAGAATTGGACTGATTTGCATACTTGCAAGAACAAGAAATAAAGCGTGTAGGGTAAGGAGAGGATTAGCCCATTAATTTATTTAGCAAGTTGGGACATTAGATGACTTTGTACTGTTGGTGCTATGTGTGAATGATGATAAATTAATACAGATCAGCATGATTATTGTGTGAGGATGAGATTATTGATGACAAGTCCAAGTTGTATATAAATGATATAGAAAACATTGAATTCAGATAAACCAAGATGATATATTAGCAGGGAGGGAGTTGTTGAAAGTTGACTGGCAAGATTCAATGATCATTGTGCAATGTACTACTACTAAAAGATAGTGGTTTTGAGAGAGTAATCTTGCCTGCCATTGTTTCCAAATCTGCTTAAATTAGTTCAGTGACAGCCACCATTGTTGATTACTTTTATGATAAGTTGTAGATAGCAATGCTTTGGCATTAGGCCCTCCCTCATTTCTCAATTCCTTCTCTTGAGAGTTGAGATTGTGCAAGCTTACATTCAGTTATGTTTCAATATCTGTGATTTAGTGTAACATCCAAGCACCAGTGGTCTAGTGGTAGAATAGTACCCTGCCACGGTACAGACCCGGGTTCGATTCCCGGCTGGTGCATTTGTTTTTTTTTTCCCTATTAAGCATTATTCGTTATCTAATTAACGTCCACATGCAGAGAGGTAATTTTGATTGCTCCAAATTAGTTATTCTTCTTTGGTATATATAATGCCGCAGATTGGGTTCATCAAATGTATTTTCTTATTACCTACAACTTCAGTACCTATATATTTGCTCCTGTTGTATAACTTCAGGTATTCATATCATTTCTATTGTTGTTTTAGTTGATGTTGCTGCCTAATTGACATGTTGGAAGATGAGCACATTTTGCTCTCCAAAGAAACCCAAAACGTATCGTACTATCGTATCTTTCCTCTTACTACTGAATCATAGGCAGTTAGACACATTGTTTTGTTTCTGGTTCTCGTGGTTGTGGGATTAGTGAATCTTTGGCTGTTTAAAGGTGTTTTCATGACAATATTGAGAATTCGGCCTAATTAATGTAGTACAGTGCAAAAAGGAATTAGTGAGCTTGCTCCATTGTAGATTTAGAATAAATTACCAGAGTGAGCTGAAGAATCGGTACTCGTTTATAGTAGTAATCTCTTTACCACTTGAAGCCACCATTCTTGATCAGTAACTGAATGAACTGGCAATATAATAAGATGTAGCAGCAACACATTTGACCTGTGTTCAGAAAAGCTGTAGCGTCATCAGCTGCAGAAAACCTCCCCTGCTGGCCTGCTGTGCTTTTAGCATTCTTTTTCTTTTCTTTTCTTCTCATTTTAGTTCATTTATGTCTCACTTTCAAAGAACATAATCAATCATGAAAAAAGAAGAATGAATTCTTGACCAACTCAAGTTTGAAATTAGAATTCAGTGTACTGAAGTTTGAAGGTGATTTTCTTAAGCCTAGCCAGAACTTCCTTCATATTAGGCCTCTCCTTGGGCAAATCTGTTGTACAATGCATGGCCAGTTCCATGATCAACCTCAAGCACTCCTCAACATTGGGTCTAGAATACTTTTTCTCCGCATTTAGTAGTAGCTCAGAATCAACTATTTGCATCACAGAATGGGGATATGATTCGCCCACCCACCTTGTGATGGTTAACTCTCCCAAAAATAGCTCATCAGTAGGCTTCTTCTTTGTAAACGTTTCCATCAACAAAACCCCGTAGCTATAAACATCTGCAGCCGTTGACACTAATCCTGATGCTCCGTACTCTGCAAGATTGACATATTTAGTGCGACAAGCACAGTGGCTACCTGACTCCTTAATGGAGCATAGTACAACAAATCATGCAAGTAATAAGAGACTGTTACCTGGTGCCATGTATCCAGTTGTGCCCAAAGTTTTGGTCTGTTCCATTCTATGATCTTCCAGAAGTTTGGCAATCCCAAAGTCTCCTACATGAGCTACCATATCCTCATCCAAAAGAATATTGCTTGGCTTTAAGTCGCAATGAACTATGGTGACGGAGTATCCATGGTGCAGATATTCTACTGCAGATGCTACATCCACCATTATTTGTAGTCTCTGGCCGATACTCAAGCCACAGTCAGAGGAATAGAGCCATTTATCGAGGTTTCCGTTTGGCATACACTCCATAACCAGTGCCTTAAATTCATTGTTAGAGCAACTAGTAATGATCTTGACAAGATTTCTGTGTCGGAGGCTCCCCATTACTTTGCACTCTGTCTCAAAGCTCTTGAATGCTGCTTGTACATCTAGATTGAAAACCTTAACAGCAGTAGCCATGTCATTGTAAAAGAGTCCCTTGTATACTGAACCAATGCTGCCTTTCCCAATCAAATTTTCGACATGAAGATTATTTGTGGCTCGAAGAATGTCACGATATGAAATTCTCTGGTGCGTGAAGCCCTCAACATTTGAATCCAACTGAGATGAAGTTGTCATTCTTCTAACATGACGTCTGAGCAACCAGAGAATAACAGCTGCAGCTACCAAGACTGAAATGATCGCTGCCATAATTTTCCATAGAAGTTTATGATTATTTCTTGAGGGGTTAGGCCTATTTTCCTGACATGCCTCTACCCCAAATCTGGATGCTCCACATAAGCCTCTATTGCCCACAAAGACATCAGCTGTGAAGTTTACGAAACGACCACCATCAGGGATTTCTCCTGTCAGGTTGTTGAACGAAACATTGAAATAATCAAGATCTGCAAGATTCTCGAATGGCTTTGGAATCGAACCAGATAGATTGTTTTGAGATAAATCCAAGCACTGCAAGCTGTTCATATATGTTAAGGACAGAGGTATTGAGCCATGGAACCTATTATTCTGCAACCGTATAGTAGTTAATCTCTGTAACTGCCCGATAGCAAGAGGAATGTTCCCAGAAAGCTGATTCCCGTCGAGGCTCAATTCTCGCATGCTGTTCACATTTGTGATGTCACTAGGCAAAGAGCCATAGAAATGATTCTCTGACAACGATAAAACTCGAAGCTGCGTGTTGTACCATAGAGTCGATGGAATGGTTGAATTAAATGAATTTCTGGATAAATGAAGTTGTTGCAATGCACTGAGGTTTCCGAAACATGCTGGTAACTGTCCAGAGAGCCTGTTGAGTCCAAAGTCTGCACTGTAAAGGTTTCCCAGCTGACAGATACTCTCCGGTAATGAGCCGTGAAGATTATTCATGGAGAGATCTAAGTTCTGCATGTTTCTCAAACTTCCTAATGTCTTGGGAATTTCTCCACTGAAGTTATTATTTCTGAGCTGTAACCAAATCAAGCTAGTGACATTACCAAACTCACCAGGAATTGTGCCAGTAAGTCTGCTATCTCCTGCTAAGAAGCTTGCAAGGGATGAAGAGAAATTGCCAACAGATCTGGGCAATGCACCAGCTATAGAACTATTTCCTGTGTTAAGATAGGCAAGATTTCTGCAATTTGTCGAAGAAGTAATAAAATCTTCTTGTGGTACGGACAAATTGTTGGAGAACAGATTTCTTCCCACTCTGAAAGATTGTAAATGGCGCAAGTTCCCAAGATTCATCGGCATGAGCCCACCAAATGAGTTATCGGAAATGCTGAAAAGACTTAACTTTGATAAGTTGCAGATGGTGTTTGGGATTTCCCCTGAAAATCTGTTCCATGTGAGATACATAACCTGGATATTCGGGAGGCCAGTGTCAATGGAAGACGGTATGTTTCCGGAAAGTGCGTTCATTCTGAGAGAGAGTGTTTCCAGTGTAGTAAGGTTGAAAACTGATAGCGGTAGTTCGCCACTCAGTCTATTAAGTTCAAGACTCAGGAACTCCAGGTTGTATAGATGTCCGATTTCTGGAGGAACTGCGCCTTCCAAACTGTTAGAACTCAAGTCTAGTTTCCACAAATTTGTCAAGTTGCCAATTGAGGGTGGAATAGTTCCTGTATAATTGCAGCTTTAAGTTTAGCAACTGAATCATATTTACTTGAAAACTGTAGAGCTTTTCGTGAAAACTGGTCAGTTTTCGCCGTTTCTTGGAACCTTAAAGCCTTACAGAATTAATATCATAATTCATAAATGCTACAGATTTATACTACTAGTACTGTATTGCATTAGTATGGCAGGGAAAACCAAAGGTGTGTAGAGGAAAACTTACCCGAAAACTGATTCCTCCCTAGAGCAAGCATTTCCATCTGCAACACGTCCCCAATGTCAGGCGGAAGATGACCAGAGAGCTGTTGATTCATGGATAAATCAATGCTCCGCAAAGAGGTAACGTTGAGTATCATTTCCCAGGGAACACTCCCTCTCAAATTGTTATACCCCAACTCTAATACTTCCAGACTCCGTAACTGTCCTAGAGCCGGAGGAATGTTCCCATTCAGCTGATTGGCACTTATTCTCAGTTCGCGAAGGCCAGCCAAG
Source organism: Plantago ovata (assembly GCA_028274465.1). Classification (NCBI taxonomy): domain Eukaryota; kingdom Viridiplantae; phylum Streptophyta; class Magnoliopsida; order Lamiales; family Plantaginaceae; genus Plantago; species Plantago ovata. The sequence goes on along the minus strand of CM051455.1, from coordinate 53,223,501 downwards.
TTCCCGATTGTGTCAGGAATTAGGCCGGTCAAGCTGTTGTTCCTCAAGTCCAAATATGTCAAGAATGAGAGGTTCCCGATTTGAGGCGAAAGGGTGCCCGTTAGCTCGTAATCGAAGAGGTCAAGGGACATGACACGTTGTTGGCTCGAGGTGCAAGTGACGCCTGTCCAAGTGCAGAACGGGGTGCCTTGGGACCAGTTTGTGGATATGATGTTGTTTGGGTCGGAAGTTATGTACGACTTGATCGATAGAAGTGTCGATTCGTCGTCGTCGATGGTCGGTGTATGAGAAGAGCAGATGGTAATCAGGCTCAGGCAGACAAGAATTGAGGAGATGTTGATGATGATCTTGATGTTAGATGCAGAATGCTTGTTCTGCTGCCTCATGATTGAGGGGGTGGAAAAGGGTGAGATAAGACTATGGCGCTGGTTAAATGAAGACTAAAACTAAAAGCCACCATTGATTATTATTCACCACTCAGGAAACTTGTGGCAACAGGAAGGTTCATAACAATGTTTCAGAACTATATGTATACAGCACTTAACATCAATTCGACGTAGATGAAAACATTTGTTTGGCAGATTTTTGCGAAAGTTCACTCTATTACGTTGCTTCCTAGGATGTAATCATTACCCACTCGGTGATGGGAGGCTGCAGATTACCGACGTTATCGAAGAAAAAATGAGAAATGAAGCTGTCCATTTGGATATGTGAGTAGAAAACAAAGAGTAGTACTAGTAGCTAATGTTAGCAGTTGGACTTAGGACACTACATCAAGATAGATTTGACTATTATTTAGATGACAAAATCAAAATCATCATACTCTGGTGGCTTAGTCCTGCATTCAAATTGGCTATCAATCTATATTTGACTTGGCATAAATATCTGATCATCACGTCTTATGGAGTATTTTTTTAAATTAATTCGGACTAAAAATTCCAAGTAAACTCCAATGAAAATTGAAAACTATAATGACCCCCATATTTAATCCCAAAATATGACATTTATAATATAAGTTTTAATAATATGGAGTAATATGGACGTAAGGACCCACATAAAAATCTCAAATAAATCGAAAACCATTAAAAATAATACTTCCTCCGTCACAGTCATTTCTTTACATTTGTTTTTGTTGACTTTTCCGTCGTCCCATTTAACCTCTAAAAAATCATAAATGTTAACAAAAAAATAATTAATAAAATTATATAATAAAAATAGAGACAATATATTTCATAAATTAATTTTTTAACAATATTTTTGCCATCACCATTCACCATTGCCCATTGGTAGTGGCGTCATAATTTTGTGTAATAAAATGATAGGTGAGGGTCTAAATGTAAGTATCGAGTTTCGACTTATATATTTGTTTATGGTTTTATCTTTCAGTTAGATACGAAAACAAATCTGACAATAAAATCTTGCGGCATGTGTCAACTTGCAATTCAATAGTGTCCCCAAATCATCGTGACTCGCGTTTCAGTTGCTTTGTGGTCCAACACGTATTTATTTATTAGCTAGGGGTCGTTTACAATTTATCTACCCCAACAAAAGACAAAGATTATTTATTTATTTACTAAATATAAAATTGAAATTGGCTTCATCCAAGACCACGCAACTGACGTTCGTTCTAGCAAGAACATCACTCACTATTAAGATACAATCTCCTCAGGCACTCGATATATATAGTGTTCCGTGAGATAATCAGTTATATATTAGCCCACCCAAATTGGAATTTGGATTTGATTATTAGGGGTTGATTTAGAGTTTAGATGAAAATGCAAATGGTATTCCCTAAAGCCTCCCGCTATAACTCAAAGTACTTTCCTACATTTATGTCTAAGTTGTCCGTATAACTTCAAGGCCCAAGTACTACGATATATATGTCTAAACTTGTGCAAATGTAGGTAAGCTACTAGACTGTTCCTAGTTATATATGATCAGAAATGTTGCATAACATAACAAAAAGAACTAGACAACGAAAGTTGCTATGCTGAGTACATTATGCAGTAATATACTTATTTTATAACAAACACCATCACACTGCATTAGTCTCTCGCATGCAAGACAACAAAACGGTTCAGACTTAAATTAAACAGTCGAAAGATAAAATCACTCAACAAACTAGGCTTGGTTCAAAATGCTAAAGACAATAGTAACATTGTCCAAAGTGGCCTATCTCAACTCCGGACGGACAAAATCAGCATCTGCGGGCACTGAAATGTCCACAGTTGGCCTCAACTGGGCGCACACATCAATAGCACCGTGAACCGGATCCGACATAAAATTGCTAATCAGATCTTGGTTAATTGGGGCTTTGCTGTCAACAGCAACAAGTGCCTGCTGGGTAAGGACGTAATCGAATCTTGGAGCCCATTTCCTGGATCCCAGGCGAGCAGTTGTTGAACAGTTATCAACCATGAATGCAACACCACGAGCATGCATGAATGGGTTCAATGAATCCACAGACTCAATCACACTCTCGTTAATAATTTCAGAGTAAGAATGTCCTTTCTTCCTAAGAACTTCAATCTGGGCAGTAAACCAAGTAAATTCAAAGTATAAGTGTCATGTCATATGTGCCCGCCAAAACTTCCATCATTTAGTCTTGTACTACTAGTAAACAACATTTTGTCCCCTTAATTTATACAGATTAACAGAAAGAAATACAGGACACATTCAGCTTTCTAATTTCACTTTGTAAATGTGCAATTGTTCATTTCAGGACACATTCAATCCTAGGAACAAAGTCGAACAATTTAACTTGGTGACAAAACAAAATGAACTTTTCTAATAAGGTGAGAAAATCTATCATGTGTATTAACACTGTCAAGAAGATGGTCTAATAAGGTTCCTTGAGAAACAATAGGTTTTATTTGCACCCGAGGACACCAATTTAAAGAACATATACTACGCATCCATAAATTTGCAACAGCAAGAATGCCATAATGATTACTCTATACGCTTGTCATTAATTCAGTTATGTCAGTTATCATGAATCAATTCTCTTTAAAACCAAGAATTTGGATGGTGAGATAACTAACCTGGGCCATCATCAGTGCCACGAAGACACCTGCTGTGAAAGGATAAAGAGGTCCCATGTCACCTGCCGGGCGTGTTGCTCTTACACGTTCACCGACCTTCCACATTCGTGTCTGGTCAATCTTGCCCATTGGGAATGCAGGAAGTCCATCCTTTTCCTGCACCAGGCAAAGAAAAAAATGAGAGAAAGAACACAGAAAAACACTTTATTAATACTACAAGAGATGGTTGAATTTTTAAACATACATAGAAGCGGCGTCCAGCCAAGACAACACTCCTTATTTCACTTCCACTGGCTACGTCTTCATAGCACTCATATAGAATATCCATGCAAGGATAATATGAAGCACTGTATGCAGCTTCAAAGTCTCTTTTACCTTCTTCACTCAGTGCGTTATAGACTGCCAGCATACCCTGTTACACGAATTAAAACCATTCAAAAAAAAGTAAAAAACAAAATAAAGCTGCGTTGAAGAGACAGCTGAAAAGACAATTGGCAGTGGCATGCAAAACGAATGAATATTTTAAATTGCTCCAACACAAAACCAACCTACCTGTGTTGATATGGTCTTAGATATAACTCCAGTGATACTTTCGACAGTGTTCTTGTAAGCAAGTTCCTCAGCCATTCCATTTTCTGTGTATCTTCGAAATAAAGATTCCACTATACCATGCACAGCACCAAGCAAAATACCTGTGAAGCAAAAGAAAATATTATAATTCGTTCAACTTGACAAAAGACATTATTTATAGCGTGAAATATACCTCTCTCCCCGAAGATGTCACTCTTGTACTCCTGCTCGAGGGTAGTTGCGAATGTAAACGGAGAACCAAGGGCAACTGACCATCCTAGAGCAACATCTGTAGCTCTGCCATCAACATCCTTCAAAAGAATGTAAAATAAGTAAATACCAAACCCAGCATATGTACACAAAAAGATGCTCGAGGTGGAGGGCATTCAACAAACTTATAGTATACCTGGTGAACAGCAAAACTGGCATTAATACCAGCACCATTAACTTCTTTTCCTTGCACATACAACCTTCGCACCGAAGGGCCCATTCCCTTGGGGCATACTGCAATGACACTGATATCCTTAGGGAAATCATGTCCCATGGATTGTAAATGACCCAACAGAAATCCATGGGACAGACCAAGAATACTGTTCGGCTTCATGTGAGAGAAAATTTTCTCATAATTATCAGCCTAAATACAAAAGGAAGGCTTCAGTAAGTATTGGCTAAAAATTAAAATTAAGAATAGTAGTAAGAGAGCACACATATTACAGGCACTTATGTATGTGCCACTAATGTACAAGATTGAGTCTTTTTCATACCTGAGCTGAATCTGATATCAAAAGAAGCACTAAATCACTGGTAGAGATGGTCTCATAGATATCTCCCAAGGTCCCATTCTCTTCTGTAAACCCAGCGCCACGAGCTTCAGCAAATGATCGAGAACCCTTCCTCAGACCAATCTACACCAATGCACAAACTCCCATTAGTAGTGCTTTCTTAGAATAACATACACAGAAACCAAACATGAAAGAAACAGTGGTCACCTTCACGACAATATCAGAATTGATTTCTGATAGTGAATCCCTCAGATTCTGAGCTTGAGCAGGTCCCTACAAAAAAAACAAAATTTATAGTGTCAATACCAGACTATGAACTAACATTAAAAACTCATTGGCATAATAAACTTGCTACTTTCACAAGATGATGAGAGCCAAACAAATTGGAGAAGAAAAATGAAGTTTACCTGTGAACCCCAGCCAATGACACCAATCTGCTTGATGCCCTTAAAGGCGTCAGGCAACAGCTTAAACAAGTTTCTTCCTCCTCTCACGATGTACTAAACAAGTAAGTCAACAAATAAAAGTATCAGCAGGCAGAATATTCTTTAAAAATATATAGATAGACAAGAAAGTAAATCAATGTTCTAATCAATTGAATAACTTTGCAACTAATTTCAGCAAAAACCCAAAAAAGCATATACATTGTTCTAAATTAACAAAAGCACAACAGCATTCCAAAATATACAATCCATATACACTGGAAAATCATTATTAATTGGAAATGCATAATAATATTTACTAGAGGAAAAGAAAATAAGAGAGGGCCCTAATTAGCCCTAATTAGACCCTATGACCTAGAAATAATCATCCCTGCAACGAATTAAGTAAATTAACAAGAAAATCCTAAATCCACAACACATTTGAACAGACCTCATCGTGGCCGGCTAAATTGATTTTCTCCTTGGAGAAGACGGAAGTGTCGAAATCGAAGGTGGCTGGTGCCTTGACGGTAGAAGGTGCAGAGACCATACTAGCCGCTGCTGACATGGAAGAGCCGGAAGCACGGGAAGAGTAAACGGCGGCTCTGAGGGATTTCATGGAAGGAGACGACGATGAGAGAAAGCCCAAGGAGTGAGGGATTGCCTTGTTGTTGGTTGTTGTTGATTTGAGGGCTTTAGAGGTGGCGGTGGTGGAGAAGGAGGTGGTGGTGGCAGCCGCCATGGTTGGTTCTGGTGTGGCTTTTCGAGCTCGAAAGGGTTAGGAATGGGAGTGAGTGAGTGAGAGATACTGTGCGGCGGATGGCTCACTTTATATGTAAAGACCTACTTCTACTTTGTTGTAGTGGTGTTTTATTATTACAGTTACAATAATACTATTAGAAGTATTATACAGTAGTACTATTTGGCTATTTGCTACTCCGTCTTTGATTTTGATACGTTTTTCTTTTATTTTTTTTCCATTTATTTCATTCTTTGAACGGTTTCCCACATCAATATTTATTTGTTGGGTTGGTGTTTCTATCTCTGGACTCCAGAGACAATTTATGCGCCTTAAGTTTGTGCACATTTATGTCAATCTTCAGACCATAAAATACCACATGAGATAATTACATAGTACTACGATACTAGACACCCCGTTCTCAAAATTGTACCCATTAGATCATCAATTACATTCTAGTACTAGTACTTGAAAATGGATTTTTGGGTTGGCTTTGTTGTAATTACACAATTGCCCTCGCGTCTAAAGCCTTGATCCAAACACGGCCTTAGTAAAAATAAAAAAAAAAATAGGTTTTACCTCTGTTTTACCTTGTTTGATTTATTAAATTACAAAAATAAATCAATTCATTAATTTATATGTTTGTAATTTCACTAGTACTACGAAACAAATTGGGAGCCATAGTCGTCCGCCATAGCCGAAGCTTGGAGCTTCGCCGGAGCTCGGCTTCGTTTGTCCTCCGTTCATCGAACCGAAATCATCAATCATCACAGTTTTTCATCCTCTTCAACATCGTCTCATTTGTTTCTTGCTTCGTTGAATTTTGGTCAAGCCGCCATTAAAGGCGACCATGAAGCTCCACAAGCTTCGACCTCGAATACAAATGAATCTATAGAAATCAAGATGATATCCGTCATCCGTAGATAGTTGAAAAAGTTTGAATTGTTTCGATCACATGGAACCGCGAGCGGGAATCGCGAGCTCTAATCGTGAACGGGATTTGCGATTAAATTTTTTATTTGGGTTGACTCTTGTTGAATTTGATTTGAATGGAGGGATTATGTATAACGGAATATTGATGGTTAGATTCATGTTTGGAACACTAATCGAATAGGGATTATGAATTCGAAGTTGAAACTCCATTGTTGGTCATAGTTGCAAGCTTTGAATATTTACAGGGACCTCATTGCAAGATTTCAAAAGACCAGGGACTGAATTGAATGTAATATAAGTAATGGGGTTGGTTTGAAGGACCAAGATTTATATTAATGCTTGAAGTGAACCCAAAAAAATTCACCTAAAATTGACCTAAACAATTACACTCAAGTTTGTGTTATTGTAATTCAATTACATTTTGGTACCCACATGCTTCTCCCGTGAAAAAGTTACCACACAGTAAATAATGGTTGCTTGGGGAAGACATAATCCAATATTCGAACGGTGGTTAGAGGGGCAAAAAGTCAACATCAGGTACCAAAATGTAATTGTTGGTCTAGTGGGTACAATTCTGATATTAGGGTATCTTGCAGGGCACTAAAAATATATGGACCCATTCCACATTGTTGTTGTGATTAGTTCTTCCCACAAGATTTGCAACATCGTTGACAAATTTTCCATGCTCATCACTTATAATGGACTCAGCTCCTACTTGTCCAGGTTCTTGTAAGACAGAACCATCTATATTAATACAGTGGAAACCGGTAGGTGGTGTCGTGGTGGATTCCATTTACATGGAATTTCACCTACTTTTTGGACTATTTTCATGTTGAGACTGTTTTTTGTATGATTTATCATTTTCAAGAATTGCAACTTAAACTGATAATCATTCAATGTTTTTCCTCTGAATTTTTTCATTCCTAGTTTTCCATACCATCCAACAAAATAGAAGAGCATTGATATGTACGTCTGATTTTTGTTGTGTATGAAAAATTATATGAGCCAAGGGATTAATGTAACTACATATTTCAAGATTTATGATCCATGATCTTATATTATGAAGAGCAGAACACCTAAAGAAGAGATGTTCATGCTTTCTTGTGTTTCACACAGTTGACATATATCATTTTGCACAATGTTGATTAGTCTGTCAGTTGTTGGTAGTCCCCCATATATGCAAATCCAAAGGAAGAATTTGACCCTTGGGATAATTTTTATGTTCCACGATTTCTTCCAAGGCCATTCCACCGTATTTTCCTTTTCCTCATTTAGCATAAGGAAATTGTAACCACATTTAATTGTGAAAAGGTCGTTCTTTGAGCTACTCCATACCAACTTATCTTCCATATTCTGAGAAGAAACCGGGATTCCAATAATATCCGAAATAAGCTCTTGTAGTAATAGATTGGCGAGCTTGTTTAAATCACAAGAGTTCTTTCTTATTTTCCTTTATTTCCAATATAATTTTATTTATTTTACTTCTCTGGACAAAATTATGTTTTTATTAATTGGTTCGCTCTATAATAATTACGAGTTACTCTCTCCGTCCCACTAATTTTACCTATTTTACTTTAAAGTCGATTGGTAAAATACTTATTATTCTCGAAAAATAACATTTTTATTTTACCCAATAACTATCTTAAATGTTCATTTTTATGTTTATTCGTATAAAATACTCTGCCGTCTTTTTTAGATTTTTTATGTGTTCCATTGTTTTCCGTTTCTTTAGATTTTTTACGTTTCTTTTTTGACAAATCTTTATCTCACAACTTTATTGTGAATCTTGCCACTAAACCAAACGTCACACTAGCTCTTTATACAAACCTTCTAAAACTTCGAACCAAAAGCAAACGTAAAAAATCTAAAAAAACGAATGAGTAATGTTTAGTAGTAAATCATCAAATGATCAATGCTCAAACCATGTTTAAATCAAAACAATCCAGTTGTTGTATGTTACATGATGAAAGTCACGTCCAAAGCCAAAGCTTAAAGTAACGATCTTGGAGTTTGAAGAATCAAAGAACTATGAATTTTATTGTTGATCAATATGATTCCAAGAAAAAATGTGTTTATATGTTATATGTGTTTATTGACTTGCTTGCATGTACACTGACCCTCAGGTAAGGTAACGGAGAAGCTAAAGTGGAAGGTTTGAAGTTGATCGAGTACACCCAAGAGCTCAAGATTTAAATGTTTGTTATTTCCATTATAAGAATTAATGTTTTTAAACAAGAAATGCTATTTTGCAGCTTAGTCGTCATATGCAAATTATGT